>MU226355.1:1166056-1184943 GCA_018584345.1 Thuja plicata
GAGTAAATGGTTTGGGGTCATGTCAAGCACCTTGAATGGGTCTCTGACTTGGATCTGGCTTTTCTCCCTCTTCTACCCTATTTTCCACTTTTCTCTGACCTGTTTCTGGCATTCTAACCTGCAAATATGAGATTCTTGACCTCAGGGTCAAATTTGACCTTCTAGGTCAAGTTCAACCTCGATCTTGACCTAGGTCAAGGTCTTCCTTGACCCTGACCTAGGTCAGATTCGACCTCGATTCTGACCTAGGGTCCAAATTTCAAGTTTCCAAGGTTTCTAGATGTCGGGCTTCAGAAAGATTTGATTCACGCTTTCGAGTCAGCTATTTTGGTCTCTGAAGTAATGAATCTTGAAATTATATTTAATATAGGTCTACTTCTAGGGGTATAGGTCTAATTTGAATTTAATTCTCCTATGTCAGCCTCTCTAGAAGATTGTACCCTAGATTTGTATATAAGGAGGCATTCTCCTCTCATTTTGATCTAAGCGATATCAAAGTGATTTCTAAGTATATCTAAGACTTGAGAGGATAAGAAATAAGCACTTGGAAGAAACCTAAGAAAGAATCTATTGAAGGAAGAATCTAAATTCAAGCATTCATCCATTAAGGAGATCCATTAGAAGCCATTGAAGGATCCAAGTTCAATGAAGATCTCTTGTTTAAGATCTCTCTATCCACATTCCTCCAAGCCTCTTCCTATTCAAAGATCCATTAAAGATTGGTGTTGAAGATCTAAAGACAATTGATTTGAGACATCCTATATTCTACCTTCTACATTCTACATTCATTTGGAGCATAGTTACTTGTGGATCTAAGGATTCAAATCCGCCACAAGGGTTTCTTTACAAGCAAGGTGAATTTGTTCATTTAGTTTGTTTATTTATGCAATTTAAATTTAATTATAATGTTAATTCTGAAACTGGGATTTGACCAAGGAAAACCCCTTCCCCCCAACAAACAAACCATTTTTCTTGCAGGAACAGGTTCAAAACAACGAATTGAAGGGCAAATCTGGATACCCTTTTCGACAAACTTTCAGGATCTAGAAACAAATTTTCTGTCGGACTGTGCAGGTCAAAGGCGACATTCATTTTTGAGTCAAAATCATACCTGAGCCAGATCTGGAAAAGATTTCTTGGTTTTCTCCATCTCTATGTTTCTATTCTAGATCTAGTTGCATTATTTATAGAAACTCAGTGCAGACACCCAAAAACAACGTTCTTCAAATCTATTGCATTTTGAGGTAGTACTTGTCTTAAATTCATTTCAATTAATGTTTTAATCTTCCTAAATCTATTACACACTCTTTTCTATAAAATAGAATTTAGGATTTTGCTCTTTATCTTTGTTCTTAATAGATTGATTCACTTATGCATTGATCCTTTCTTTAGGGTTAATCAATTTGGATCTTCCCTTTATGAATTTAGGGTAGGAGGGGGGAGGGAAATCATATCTTCCCACATCCATCACAACATATTCAATTAAACATTAATCAATCAAACATAATAATAATAATAATAAAAAAAAAAATATCTTTTATCTTTAAATTTTTTATCTTCTAATGATTCCACAATCATTAGTTTTGCTCAAACTGTGTCATCTTTACAACAACAACTTGCATCCTTAACCCAATCCAAGTTTAGCATTCCTATATGTGACATGGGTATTCCTTTATCCTTCAAAATTATTTGTGCTAATGTCCCTTAGCAAGATGATATGCCTCGTCATGAGAATTACAATGGTAAGGGAGACCATGTCACTCATGTTAAACATTTCAAATCCTTTGTAGTGATTATACTCATGAATATAGGATTTAAGCCAAGTTGTTTGCTATAAATTTTCATGATAAGGCCTTACAATGGTATTGTTCTTTACCTCCTTATTCTATTGATTCTTTTCCTAAACTTCCTAATACTTTTGTCTAACAGTTTCAAAACAACATTTGTCTGCAAGTTTCCTTAACTGATTTAATGCATTGTAAATAGAACACTAAGGAAAAATTCACTGATTTTATTGGTAGATTTAAGTATTTGTATGCTCATATTTCTTATCATGTTCCTGATATTGATATTCAACCTATTTTTATTTTAAATTTACAAAAGGATATTAGAGATAAGATTCTGCTTACTAAATTGACCTCTTTTCAACAACTTTGTTCAGCACTTCATCATTATCAATTACAATTGAGTCAATTTGAAAGCAAAAATCCAATGGCTCCTATTATAGTTGATAAGAGTGATGATGCTTCTAATCCTAATAAGTTTCAGAAACCTAACAACTTTGTAAAGATAAATAAACAGGCGAATGTAGTCACTGATCAAGTTGTTGTTGCATCCAACAATGCCACTTTTGCATCCACTTCTTTCCGTATGAATCATACATTTACTCCTCTTTGAATCTTTACATTCTATTTGAGTAGGTTGTTAAGTGATAATATGATTACTTTGCCTCCTATTTGATCTCTTCTCCCTACTATGATGGCATCTAAATATTTTGATCCTAAATCCTTTTGTCAATATCATCGTTAGCATGGTCATGATACTAAGAAGTATTATTCTCTAAAGCATAAGGTTCAAGACTTAATTGATTCTAATACTTTATCTATTGATAATTTTGATGGTAGTAGGAATAAATTTGTCTCTCCTCCTAATCAAAACCTTCAAATTTAAACAAATCCTTTACCTACACATGATGGCAATACCATTGTTCAACCATCTTCTATGGATATTGTTTACGATTCAAAGATGGATGATCTCAATCACATTGTTAATCATGTGGAGTGCGTTGTTTCATCTCAACCTACTATTCAAGATCCTTTGTCTCCACTTCAACCTCAAGTTCCACCTAAACCTCATAAACAAACTAAGGATAAACAACCTAGGGAACTCTCAATCACCTTTGATGATTCTGAGACTATTAAGGCTCCCGATGGTCCCCTTTTATATTTATGCTAGGATTTCTAAGATACCTACGTGTGGTTGTCTTGTTGATCCCACATATTTAATAAATGTCATTACTGAGTCAAACCTTTTTATGAAGAACTTACAACATTATTTTTATGATACATCTGATGTGTGGATTCAAACTTGTAATGGTTTTCTCTATCCTTCACTTGGTTCTATTAACTTGCCTGTTGAAATTTGTGGTAAAGTTGTAGATACTACCTTCATTGTCGTTCCTACTTCTGATTAGTTTCAAGTCAAATTTGGTTTGCCTTGGTTAACTTCCATGCATGTCATTGCTTCTCCTATTCATAAGTGTATTAAGTTCATTCATAATGGAGAAGTGAAAATGATTGATCATAGTTTGTATCAACCTTCTAGGCCTAGAGATTGTGCTACCCTTGATTTATTTTGGCCTTCATTACCTAATTCATGTCCTCCTCAGCTTGATAACCTTTTTCATTCATATCAAGCCTATAAATATTGCAATATTGTCAAGTTAAGCATGCCTCAGATAGATCTTAACTGTGGTCTTTTGCCCACTCCTTCTATACCTCCTTTATCCATTACTTCTAGTTCTATTAATCAACCTCCCAGTGTCTCTTCTTAGCCTACTGAGAATCCTCCTCTCAAGCTTGTGAAAGAACCATTTGTTGTTCCTCCTAGTTCTCAATATGTTTCAAACAAAGCAAAGTGTTTTCGATCTGCTAATGAACGTCATAAGAAGCGTAGGGCTAAAGCTAGGGCCCGTGCCTCTGTTCTTCCAAATTCTTTACCTTCTTTTGACCAGCCTATGCCTGATCTATTGGAAGAAATTTTTATTGATTATGATTCTATCTTCATTCTAGATCCTATTTTAATTAATCTTGATGAGGAAGATACTCTTTATGATCCTATAGATCCTAGTGATGAATATGAGACCATTGATATTGATACTGATTTACCTCATATGCTTTCAACTCAATTTATAATTACAGCTAGTATCAAACATCACAATTCTCAAGAGGATCCTTGTTTGGAACTGGCTATCATTCCTACTGTGTTGGATATAGTCCCTCTTGCGAATTACCCACCTTCCCTAAATAATATAGACCGAGATGGGGAGAGTAAGCAATGCGTTTGATTGGATTGTCCTTCATGGTAGCCTTTTTTTTGTGTTTTCCTATTGTATTGTGCTTCTCCTGTAATGTGTTTGCTAAATGTTTTTTATATTCTTTTATATGACCCTTGTTACTTTGTTGGTGCAAGGTGATAAAGGAATCGCGCTTGTTTTACTATTCCTCTATATGTATCTCTATTCTTATATATGTCATTTTCATGTTATGTTGTACTTGTACTATTGTTCATAAATGTTTTCCTTGTGTAGTCCACTTGGATCTGCGACATGGTAGCACTGATTCTTTTTGGTCTCCATGTTGTGGTCTGAAAAGACTCTTCTTCGTAACTCTTGCGTCTTCTTTCCTCCCTTATGATTGTAGTTCTACTTTCTTTGGGGAATGATGTCAATTCATTTTCTATAATATCATACATATATATTATCTTATAATCATAATAATCCCATAGTAGGTAGATCCCTTCTGTGTTCTTTATATGTTTATGTGGTATTTCCCTTGATTTGTCTTCGTTTGGGGCATCTCATAGTGGAAACATAATCAATCGAGTTGTTTATGTTTTTGTTAAAGCCATCGCTCTTGTTAAAGTGTTAGAAATGACTTTAATGTGGGGGCATACGCTCTACTCACTTTTTGCACACACGCACTTTCAAAATATTTTCAAACTTAAAACTTTTTCCCTTTATGGATTAAAGACTAATCCTTAAATCATGGATTTTTACCTTATAGGATCTCTTGATCCCTCTAGTTTTAATTTATACGGATCTCTTGATCCCTCCAATTTCAATTTATAATGTTTTGATCCCTTAAGGTTGGAAGGCGTCCTTAAGACCGAATCTCCTTGATGGGTTGACTAGTGAGTAGCCACATTCACTAGGCGGTTCAACTTCATCTTTCCAGTTGCACTGTTTCCTTGTGTGGTTCACAATGGGAGATAAGTTCTCATTGAGCGAAGTAATCAAAACCTCTCTCTCTTTCTCCTTTTCTTTGATTCATGATGTCTCTCTTATTGTAATCTTAGCCTGACAAAGACTTAAGTCCCTGGGGGCTTGACGATTATTTTTTTCCCTTTGATTTCAATATGATTATCTTTTCTTCATGATCTCCTTTACCAAGAGTTTTCATCGAGTCCATACTCTTGCTAAAGTGGGGGCTAAATGTATCATCGAAAAATGGAAGCACTTCCATTTTGGACTGGTTTAGCCCTCCGAGTAAGTGGTTTGTGGTCATGTCAAGTGCCTTGAATGGGTCTTTAACTTGGATCTAGCTTTTCCCCTTGTTCTGCCCCATTTTCCACTTCTTTACGACCTGTTTCTGGCATTCTAACCTACAAATATGAGATTCTTGACCTCATGGTCAAAGTCGACCTTCAGGGTGAAGGTCGACCTTGACCCTGATCTAGGTCAAGGTTGACCTCAACCCTGACCTAGGTCAGATTTAACCTTGATTATGACCTAGGGTCGAGATTTCAAATTTCTGGGGTTTCTGGATATTGGGCTTTGGAAAGATTTAATTCACACTTTTAGGTCGGCTGTTTCGGTCTCCAAAATAATGAATCTTCAAATTATATTTAATATAGTTCCACTTATAGGGGTATAAGCCTAATTGGAATTTAATTCTTCTATGTCAGCCTCTCTAGAAGATTATGCCCTAGATTTGTATATAAATAATTTTTGAATGCTATTTGAGGATCTAGTGTAACCATTGATGAAGACACTATTGTAAGTAAGATTCTTAGAACTCTATTTCCTATTTATTGTATAAGAGTCTCTGAAATAAATAAAATGAGAGTTGCACCTGGAAATAACATTACTGTTCATAGTCTTGTTGGAAGATTGTTTTCTTTTGAGTTGAATAACTTTGACAACAATATTGTATCATCTATGGAGTCTGCATTTATGTCTACTTTAAAATAATCAGAAATAACAATGACAGTGATAGTGATGACAAGGAACTTGAGGCTTTAACGGTTAGAGTATTGCACAGAGCTAAAGGAAGATATAAAGGTAAACTACCTTTGATATGCTTTAACTGTAAAGAGATTGGCCATTTTGCTGCAAGATGCCCTAACAAAAAAAATGATAGATCTAATGACATAAAGGATGACCAAGAATACAGAAGAAACTGATAGTATGACAGAAGAGATAACCAAGACTATAAAGATAAAGGTAAGAAACCTTGTTACATTGCTAAAGATAAAGTTACTGATAGTAGTTCTGACAGTGATGAAGATATTGAGACAATGTTTGTAGCCTAGGCAGATGATTCAGATGAATATGAAAGGTATGTAGAAACAACACTTATCTCTAAAGTTAGTAAACATCATATTTGGGTTATTGATAGTGGTTGTACACATCACATGACTGGTGATAAAGGAAAATTTGAATTTCTTGAACATTGTGATGGAGGATTAGTAAGAATGGGAAATGACACACCCTGTCAATTAAAAGGAAAATGTACTATTATGTTGAACAATCAAATCAAATGTGAAAATGCTTATTGGGTAAAAGGACTTAACTACAATGTGTTGAGTGTTTCACAATTGAATAACATAGGTCACTGAGTTGCATTTGATAATAGAAAATCAAGAATCTATGATGGAAAAGGAAAATTGATCGGCACTGGTGAACAATCTAAAGGTAACCTACTCTATCTTGACACAGTTGAAACTACTTGTTTATTGGCAAAGAATGAAGATATATGGTTATGGAATAAAATACTTTTTCATGTAAATTTTGACAACATGGTTATTAGTAGAAAAAGAAAAGTTAGAGGCTTACCGAGCTTAACTAAACCAGACCATGCAATGTGCAAAAATTGTCAAATAGGTAAGATGTCAAAATCTAGTTTCAAGTGCAAGAGATTTTCATCTAATGACATTTTGGAGTTAGTTCATACAGACCTATGTGGACCAATGAGAACATAGAGCTATTATGGGGACAAATATTTTATTTTATTTGTTGATGACTACTCTAGGATGATGACTGTCATGTTCCTAAAAGAAAAATATGAAGCATTTAAGATGTTTAAGTGGTACAAAGAAAAAGTGGAAAAAGAAAATGGTAAAGATTTGAAGTGTTTGAGATCTGATAGAGGAGGTGAATTTATTTATGATGAATTCACTAGCTTTTGTAATGAGTATGGAATTAAGAGACAGGTATCTGCATCGAGGACACCACAGCAGAATGAGATTGCTCAAAGAAGGAACAGATCAATTGTTGATTGTGCAAGAACATTGATGATTGAGAAAGGAGTTGCAAAAACTGTTGGAAATATATGATGTGCCTAGTGACTGAGAGGGGGGGTGAATCAGGAACCAATAAAACTTAATCCTTTTAATCCACAATTAGTTTAACTAATTTGTTTGCATGCATAGAACTTGATAGTAAAGAATCATACACAACACATAACACAATATTTGGTTACCCAAAAACCTTCCAAATGAAAGTAAAACTGGGGTGGGGATGATACCCACAAGATTTAGTACTGTAGTATAAATTTAGCCTATTAGAGATTACAATGACCACTTCTGATGGTCTACCCTTTTAGGAGCATAGAAAGGACTGTTAGGTCCACCTTGTTAAAGGATTTTGTACAATACAATAAGTAATGCAACCCTGTTAAGAGATTTAGAGAAAGGACTGTTAGGTCCACCTTGTTAAATGATTTTTCTAATCCACCTGTGAGAATGAACTAGTTGATGATCTTCTATGTGCAACTATGATTGCTGAATAAGATCCTTCTGAATATAACTGATCACCTGAATGTGATAGATGAGACTATGTTGTCCTGAATAATTCTTCTCTTATTCAAACTGTCATTCGCATGTCTTTACACTTATGCATACATTTCATATATATATATATATATATATACATTCTTTCTTACTTTTTTTTTCTTTGGATAAAACAAATTATCTTACATATATATATTTTTATCCAAACAAATAAATCTATAAGTCAGCTTGCAATAAACAAAATTATATTTAACAATATATGCAAGGTCGACTTCAAACTGTCACTCGGGTCCAGAAGTCTACTCGAGTGATAAACTATCACTCGAGCAATAATGCAAATCAATCGGGTCATACTTATCACTTGGGTGATACTAGTCACTCGGGCAATGCTGATCACTTGGGCAACACTGAACACTCGAGAATTTGCGTAATGCTTATTGGCTCGGTCGACACAAGATGACTAAGTTTTTTGACACTAATTGACAATATGTCTTTCCATAAGGTTTAGAATCTCCCCGTTTGGCATTAGTGACAAAAACACTTATCATTGAATTTTGTGTCTGATATGTCAAAACCCCCCCTTACTGTTTGCTTAGGTTTTGATACTGCTTCTGCTCGGGTCTAATTGACTTTGTTTTTGTGTTTTTCAAAAATTGTTTTTGTAAAGTATATTTTCTACATTATTCCACTGTACATGTGTTTCCTCAATGATATTTCCCCTTAATTATAATATAATGATATTTCCCCCTTGTTTTTGACAAAAATGCCAAAAGTGATATTTGCAAGGTTATTCCAAAGTAGGATAGGAAATCACTATGTACCTTCACAATCTGAGACAAAGTGTTGTCCCAATTGTCTTGTAGCACCACCTTCAAGATGTGCAATTCAACTCGTAGCTCTGCAGACAGCTCTATCATTAGCTTGGCAATCAAGAAATTATTGTCATGAATGAGTGTCTTTGCATGTGTTATGTGTTTCTGCATCCCATCCATGTGTGGTAGGATTTGGCTCTGGATTGTTGTAAGTGATTCTCTAGTCCTTGCTTCTTCTCTCAATAATTCAGCTTGTAGATCAGTAAGATAATTGATCTTCATGAAGTGAGCGGAACTGGTGCCTGGTTCAAGTGATAACTGCCTTGCACTTTCCTTCATGTCTGCATCATTCTTCACTATCTTGTTCTTGATCTCCATACTAAAGTTAGAGGTTTCACTCAAATTTATAAACAGTGCTACCACATTGGTCATGGTGGTTTCTAGAGTGCTGATGATATTGGTAAGCTGCACCTGGCCAATTGCAATATTCTTTGTAATATTTTCTAGAACCTTGCTCTCAAATTTATTCTCTGCTTTCTTGAGTAACTTCTTTTGACCATTTGTATCTATGTTGAACTTGTGGACAATCTCAACAAGTTGTTCCATTATTGAGTCACTCTCATTGACTTCAGTATGCAATGCATCTACAAATATGCCTTTGACATTTTCAAGTACTTTATTTCTTTGCCTTTCCTTTTGGAGCTTCTTTTGTGTAGCTCTTTTCTTCCACAGTTCTCCTAGAATATCCATTTGCTCTATAGATAAGATGGATTGATCCCAGTTTGGAATAATAATTTATTTATCAAGATCTATCTCATCAGTAATTATTACTTTTCCTTTTGTCTTAGGACTCGGTGAAGGAACAATTTCCTTACCTTTACCTTCCTCATCCTTATCTTCAGTATTCATTCCAATTAGGTCATTGACCTTTATAGTACCAATTGTTGAATCAATGTTAACTGATGAATCAATACTGGCAGTAGAAATATCTACCTTGTCTTTTTGTGACTTGGGCATGCTTGGCTCAGTAGTAATTGGAGCTTGTTGCTCGGTTACTACATGTTCAGATGTGGATTCTGCAACCTTGTCCTTTCTCGGAGGTACTATATTTTGGATAGGAGATTGGGGTAATGATTCCATTACCTCAACTACAATCTTCTCATCATTGGACTCTTCAATAGTCTGTACCTCAGGTAGTGTATCATCATTTTCCTATTTTGGAGGGTTTGTACTCGGTACTTCTGCCTCATTATCTTCTTTCATCTCAAATATTGATTTCCACACTACTGTGGCACACTGGACTACATCTTCTATGTTTTTGTTCAATATTTGGATTGCCTTGAATCTGGAGGTGTGATTATTTTGATATTTTCTCAAGGCCTCTTTTACTTCTTTGCCCTTCATTACATGCATAAATTTCTTCAATGTCTGTTCCCTTATGTCCATTTTAGTTTGGATGGAATTTTTCTAGGGAATGGAGACTACCTTGAATAGGTCTTCAGTCATATAATTCTTCAGCTCGGAGGGGTCATATTTCTATTTTCCCATCTTCTCCACCACTGCTTCTTCAATCTTCTTCTTTTCTTCCTTGGTCCTAGAAGCATAATTCAGTGACTTCAGAGAACTCATAGCCCTTCCTTCTTTCAGTTCTTTAATCTTCTGATCAAGTGTGGGTGTTAGTTTAGTGAAAACCACAGTATCATCTTCTTCTTCATCATCCTCATCATCACTCAGTACAAGTCTTCTCCTTGATCTCCTTAAGGTGACAACATGGGTAGTGCCTTTTTCCTTTTTCTATTTGGGTGTTGCCTTCCTCTTCTTCTGTGGAGGTTCAATATCAGTTTCTTCCTTTTCTTCTTCAGATTCAACATTTTTTGTTTTAACTGTATCCTCTTTACTCTCAGAGATGGTAGAAGAGTCAGAGGTGTTTCCATACTTCTTCTTGAATGTATCAAGCCTCTTCTTTCCTCTTTCCAATATCTTGGGAATGTCAATCTCCAAATATATCCTTCTCTTTGCTTACTCATATGTTCTAAAGTAGGGTGCCTTTGGATTGGCAGGTTCATTTACAAGAGCCTCTATGATATCTTTTGTGTCATCTTTGTTGACTTCATATGATAGGGGTTTTACCCATGCAGCCCTAGGCTTTGCTTCTTGTATATAAACCTTATCACAATCAACTAGGAAAAAAATTTAATCTTTGTAATCTTAAACTAGTTGTTTGGGAATTTTGTACCTACTCTACATCTTCTGTTTGAAATTCTAAAAGTATCCATCCATAATGTTATCAAAGTTATCTCCTAACTCAGCTATGAATTCATTAATCTAATGGATTATTGGCCTATCCTTCTTCCATGCTACTGTACCCTTAGAGGGAAAGAAAATATCAACATAAAAGAGTATGCAGATTAGAAGAGAACCAAACTTACATGAATTGGATTTGGATACTTGGATGCTTTCCATATTCTTTCTCAGCTAGACGAGCTATAATTCTGCCAGGTCGAATACCCGATTCTTCTTCACCACTTTGTATGCTAGGTCAACAGCTTAACACAGAACATCGTTGGGTCTGCTAAAATTGTATATCTTGTGGGATATAACATGAATGCCAAATTTCAATTCCATATCTGTTACTCCATTAAGTCTCATGCCTCTTCCATCCCACTCGACAAGAGTTAACTCAGCTAGGTCATCCCGATTTAGGGTTTTGGTAGCTTTCAATTTTTCTAGCATAGGGAACCCAGTGACACGGTGAATTATTTTCTTTGTGATCATCACAGGATGTTCAAATCACAGGTGCATGTCGTGGACATGGGTATGAACATATGTCATCAATTTTGTCTGGAAATCCCTTGGCATGTGCATGATGTGTGTCAAACCCTTGGTTTTGAGGTACTTATGCTCGAGCTTCAGACTCCCATTTGCACATAATTCATTATATGCTTTGTTCATCTCAATGGTTCCAAGCTCCTGTATGTTGCAATGATAGAAGCTTCAAATGTCGTTAACCAACAACACTCTTAGAGGAATCAGGGAATGAGCTCCCATCAGCTCTATCTCCTTTGCAATTGTTGGATGAAGCTTAAACATTTGGGGATCAAAAATTGCATTTCTTACTAACATCTCAGAACCTTTCTTGACCTTTCTTCTGGAAGTGGATGCTATATTTTTTCGGAAAAAATGATCAAACTTCACTTTCAATCACAAATTCACACTAAATTGCTAAGGGCTCTAAATTTATTTGTAAACTGCAAACTTTATAAGAAATAATCTTTACAATCCTTCATTTATAAGAGATTTTCATCCATTGGAGTATTTCATTGAATGCTTCGTACATAGTAGCTGGCATGACTCAGGTGTTTCTCCAGGATTCACTCAGAAGTTCAGGTGAAACCAAATTTCCAATTATCAATACTACCCAACTCAACTCGGTTAAGCTAGAGTAGCTCGGGTGTAACTAACATTCTAAATCGGGTAAAACTATAATATTTCCTCATGCATCAATATACAGATTTAGACTGTTAGCTTATCTGGAACTGATGTAGGATGTCTTGTATTGCACAGTTCCAGTCATCTCCTTACATTCCTATTCTGTAATGGTAGATCCACCCAGCTCCCTGTTTAGGGTGTCATTAGATCCTTCATTGCTTTGATATGAATTATCTAAGGATTTCCTTAACCATTGCTTTCTCATTTGAGTTCTGATTTCTAAGACTTTGGCTTTACCATTCTCAAAACCAATATCAACTTTTTCTCTGTTCATACAGTTCTTGCTTAGATGACCGAGTTGCTTGCACACATAACATCTCTTTGTAGGATCCCTTTTTATGAAGTGAGTCTTCATATAGTTTGCACCAATGTGTCCATATTCACCACAATGACAACATTTGTACCACGTGTCATAATCCCAACCAAAAATTACCTTGGCTAATTGTTCAGCAGGATTCCAATTCTTAGTTTTGCACTCGAAAGATCTATGACCTTGTTTGTTGCACTTGTAGCATTTTCCTTCAAACTTAGGTTTCTCTTTGCATTCACCTAATCTATGTCCATGTTTGAGAAATGTAGCATTTACCATTAAATTTTAACTTTCCATTGCTCCAACATTTATTGATGTATGCCATAACTTACCACAATGATTGCATGTAGGTTTGTTGTTCCTTTTAGCTCCTTGCTGTGAGGATTCGCCTTGTTCAGTATAACCTAAACTAGTATGTCCATGATGTCTGAATTCTGTTGCCTGATCCATACTAGTTTGTCAATTAATCATACTTTCATTTGTTTTCTTTTCAGTATTGAGATCATTCTGTAGTCTTTCATTTTTTGTTCTTAGATTGTCAACTTCCTGTGTTGCATTGTTAAGTTGACTTACCAAATCAGCTTGCTGAAGTGACAAGTGTTGGATTTCATTTTATTTTCTTCTAATCTTGTACTCAACAGTGTTTTATCTTCTTGGGCTATATTTATGTCATCTTATGCTTTGTTCTTTAGTTCCATGACTTCACATATTCTGATTGAGTGAATTTCCTTTTCTCTCTTCAACTTTCTGACTTCTTCATGTAAGGCGAGATTATTTGTAAGTAATTCTTCAATGGTTGCATCAACTTCTTTATAACTTGTGTACTTGCAAATGTCTTCAATTATTTCTTCTATATAGTTCTTGTTATTCATTTTTACTTCTAATTATTTTCTTCCTTTCAAGGAAAGAGAGAGTTTCTCCTTCAATTTCATGATCTGATCCATGGCCACTTTAAGATCTATCTTTTCATTCTTGATGGCTTTCTCCAGTATGTATGTTTCCATAGCCTCTGATCTTTTCTCAAGTTGTTAAACTTCTGATAAGACAACCACTACTCTGATACCAATTGTTGGAAATATATGATGTTCCCAGTGACTGAGAGGGGGGTTGAATCAGGAACTAATAAAACTTAATCCTTTTAATCCAAGATTAGATTAACTTATTTTTTTGCATGCATAGAACTTGAAATTAAAGAATCATACACAACACATAAAATAATATTTGGTTACCCAGAAACCTTCCAAAATAATGTAAAACTGGGGTGGGGATGATACCCACAAGATTTAGTATTGTGGTATAAATTTAGCCTGTTAGAGCTTACAATTACCACTTCTGATGGTCTGCCTTGTTAGGAGCATAGAAAGGACTGTTATGTCCACCTTGTTAAAGGATTTTGTACAATACAATAAGTAATGCAACTCTGTTAAGATATTTAGAGAAAGGACTGTTAGGTCCACCTTGTTAAAGGATTTTGTTGATCCACCTGTGAGAATGAACTAGTTGATGATCTGCTCTGTGTAGCTATGATTGCTAAATAAGATCCTTATGAATATAACTGATCACCCGAATGTGATAGATGAGACTCTGTTGTCCTAAATACTTCTTCTCTTAATCAAATTTCTATTCGCATGTCTTTACACTTATAGATACATTTCATATATATATATATATACATACATTCTTGCTTACTTCTTTTCTTTTGCTTTGGATAAAACAAATTATCTTACATATATCTTTATCCAAACAAATAACTCTATAAGTTGGCTTGCAATAAATAAAATTATATTTAACAATATATGCAAGGTTGGCTTCAAACTGTCACTCGGGTCCAGAATTCTACTTAGGTGATAAATTGTCTCTCGAGCGATACTACAAATCACTCGGGTCATAGTGATCACTCGGGCGATAATGGTCACTCGGGCAATGATGATCACTCGGGCAATACTGATCACTCGGGACTGTGCATAATGGTTGTTGGCTCGTTCGACACAATATGACTAAGTGTTTTGAAACTAATTGACCATATGTCTTGCCATAAGGTCTACACAACATACTGGAGAGAAGCAGTCAGCACAACTTTTTATATACTGAACCAAGTACATCTGAAGAAAGATTCAAACAAAACACCTTATGAGCTATGATATGGGTATACACCAAATGTAATTTATTTTAGAATATTTGGTAGTCGGTGTTATATTCTGAAAGATGATTGAAATGGAAAATTTGATTCAAAAAGTGATGAAGGAATATTTCTTGTATATTCTACTAAGAGTAAAGCTTACAAATGTTTGACCAAGACATCTAACAAAATCATTGAGAATGCAAATGTGAAAGTTAATGAATTTTCTACGCTAAATGATGAGGACAACATGAAGGAACCTGAAGATTATAGTAAGTTTTTTTACTAGGAAGAACTTGATAGTATACCAACACATATGCCTAGTGTTATTGTGCAATAGGGTAATGTTACCAGGCAATAGGTTAATGTCACCGAGAAACAGGTAGCACAGACCGAGAATCAAGAAAAAAGTTGAAACAAAAGATCATGAACCAGGAGACAATGAACATACAGATGAAGATAATGAAGAACCAAAAATTGAACCTGTACTTGCTAAATATGTGAAAAGAAATCATCCACAAGATCAGATTATTGGAGATAAAAGAGCAGGCATGATGAAAAGAAGTAAGTTCAGATATGACACTTGTTTAATTTATGAATTTGAGCCTAAGAATGTTAGAGATGCATTAGAAAATGAAGAATGGATTAATGATATGAATGAAGAAATTGAACAGATATAGAAAAAATAGACATGGACATTAGTACTGAGACCGAGTGATAAAAATGTCATTGGCACCAAATATATTTTCAGAAACAAACCAAATGAATATGGGAATATAACCATAAATAAAGCAAGATTAGTTTGCAAAGGGTATGCACAAGAAGAAGGAATTGACTATGGAGAAGATTTTGCACACGTTTCTAGACTTGAAGGAGTAAGAATACTACTTGCATATGTTGCATATAAAGGATTAAAGGTATATCAGATGGATGTGAAGTCTGCATTTTTTAATGGAATAATGGAAGAAGAAGTATACATTGAACAACCTGAAGGATTTTTTGATCCTGATCAGACACGCATGGTAAGTAAGTTACACAAAGCTTTATATGGACTAAAACAAGCACCGATAGTATGGTATGAAAGATTGCATTCTTATCTTAGAAGCATTGGATTTATTGTATTTAAAAGGAGGGAATGATGATAAGACACTTATTTCTTAAATATTTGTTGATGATATCATATTTGGGGGTAATGATAACCTATGCACTTCATTTGTTGTTGAAATGAGGAAAGAATTTGAAATGTCAAAGTTTGGTGAGATCAAATTTCTCTAGGATTGCAAATTTTCCAACAGACTGCAGGTATCTACATTAATCAATCAAAATACATCAAAGAAGTACTAAAGACATTCATAATTGAGGAATCAAAACCAATCATAACACCTACAGTAACAAGATGCAAAATAACAAAAGAAGACAAAACACCTAAGATAAACCAAACTTTGTACAGATTAATGATTGATAAATTGATGTATGTTGTACACAAAAGACTTGACATAGCACATGCAGTTGGAATAGTTACAATATTTTCTGCTAACCCCAGAGAAACACATATGATTGTTGTAAAAAGAATTTTTAGATATTTGAAAAATACTGAGGATTATGGACTATGGTATAAAAGAGAAGAAAAGTTTGAATTGAAAGTTTATACTGATGTTGATTAGGCTTGGAACATAGATGATAGAAAGAGCACTACTAGTATTGCATTCTTTATTGGAGAAAGATTAGTTACTTGGATAAGAAAGAAAAAAGGATGCATATCTCAGTCAACTGTAGAAGCAGAGTATGTTGTTGCTACTACAAATTGTTCAAACATAGCATGGATAAAACAACTGCTGAAAGGAATGAAGAGATCACTGAGCCAGTGATAATCTATTGTGATAATAGAATTGCTATAAATATTTCAAAGAATCCTATGATGCATGCAAAGACAAAGAATATATCTATAAAATATCACTACTTGAGGGAACAAGTACAAGACAAACAAGTAATACTGGAATATGTACAATCAAAAAAATAACTTGCATACATATTCACAAAACCCTTACCGAAGGATACATTTGAGTACTTGAGACGTAGACTAGGGGTTTGTCCCTTGTCTACTAGTAACTAAGCTGAGTAGGAGGTTGCATCAACCTACATGAAATCAGAATATCAATCATGTTGATGCAAAGCTGAACTCGACCGACACAGAAATATTAGTACATTGAAAGGTACCTACTGCACCAAAAATCTAAGATATTTTTATTTGGCTACTGAAGAGCTACATATTTGTTTTTGGCATTGTTGTCAAAGGGAGAAAGATTCATGAAATATATAAAGGGAGAGATGATCAATTAAATATCTATCCACTAAAGGTAGAAAAGAGAAAGGGAGAGACATATCTAATCTACAGAGAGATTCAAAAGCTGAAAATTCAAAACTGTAGGAAGAGTCTGCATGGTGAGTTCTTATACTGATAGTTTATATTCAAGCTAGGGAGAGGTGCAAAATTGTTGCAGTTGTAGAACATAAGTTTAGTATTTTTTGTATGGCATTTTATATTTCATATTTCATATTGTGTTTCCATCAATGCCAAAGGCAGAGATTGATGAGCTACAACTAATTGTATGTTTGAAGTCATTTATTGATAATAAAATAAGTTACAAAAGTGATGATAAACATTATCAATTAATATATTGTCATGGATGTCAACTTATTTGAGTATTATTATGGTGGAAAATATTTGTTTTGAATATAAGATCTGGAACAAACAATGTTTATTTGGTCGGTAAATGAAGAGTTCTATATACACTAAGAGACAGTGTATACCGAGTATAGTGATAACCGAGCTAGGGATTGCCAACACAATACGGTTAATACTAAGACCGAACAATTAATTCAAAATGAGGCTGACTTGGATGCTGAGTTGGAAATTGATGATTTAGACATAAAATATAAAGTTTTTTATTTGATCAAATGGTTATTAAAATTCAAGGAAGATTGGACGACAAAGATTGAAACATTTTTTTAACACAACTGCCAAGGATGGATCAAGTGGGAAAATGAATTATGGAGATTAAGCAGAAAGATTTGAAGGATGAAAATTAAATGAGCTATGATGTCTATATAAGAGACAAGAGATTCATTATGAACAAACATTACACCTTATCCACATACATGCAAAGTTTATGCATGACTGGTCAAACTGGTTAAAGACAAATCCGAGCGTTATTTTGTAGACATCGCCGAGCGAACAGAGGAAAGAGCATTACTGAGCAGAACAAGTATGAAGTATGAGATGAACTGAAGTGAACAAATTGATCAGAGGTATTATGTACTGAGCATAGATCTGAATATCTCCAAATTAGAGTTGTATTTTAATCAGATCATTACTGTATCAATTTAATCTTTGTTACAGACAAATCTCTTAACCGAGTAGGACAGTGAAGTCCTTATTATAACATTTAGAGAATGTTGATTTTTTTCTTGTTTACCCCATAGTGAATGCATGGTCAAGAGAGAACTGTTAGTTTTAAATCCTCTAACAAGGTCACATTTAATAGTGTGCATTGTAACCTTTAACATGGTTGGCTCTTCACCGAGCTCACTGTTAGGGATTTTTCTTGTATGAACCACAATGCTTGAAATGCCTATTTGAACCTTGTACTTTCTAATTCTGATTCAGAGACAAGAAAATCCTAATTACTAAGGACTGGATAAGGTCCTTCTTCATTTTTGAGTTCCACAAATACTCAGGCAGGTTTTACCTTTCAAGATGGTTGTTAACACAGTATTTATTGATGTGGACACTGATTAGCTATGTACCTTTATCGGACCAACTTATGAATTATCTTGCTGATGACCAAGCATAACCATAAACAAGATATTACCATACAAATCATAGTTATTAGCATAACAATAACCAGTGATACAAGGATTCTCATCCTTCTTCCTTTTCTTTATAGGAGGGATAACCTAGTTGATTCACTCTTTAAGGAATCAATACTATGGACAGTGTCCTGCTGACAGAAGTCCTTTAAACAAGTTCAGCTTATATGTTCTTAGTAATAGAGTTTTTAAATTGATTTAGTTTTGATAGCTTGGAATATCTTTAGACACAGATAGATAATCAAATTACTTTCTAAACCAGTGCCTATCCTTTGGGCTGCAGAGTCAATAATAAGCAAGGATATCACAAAAATAACATACACTGAACTGCCTTACAGTTCAAACAATTAAGATAGGTTGCCTTACAATCTATCTTGTTACCTCAAGACTACTGTATCAAATCCTTAACAAAGTAGTATGCTCCTTGAAATCATTCACAACATTTAATTCTCTCCTTGAAAGAAACTTGTAAACAATTAGATGGTTACCTTATAAC
>MU226355.1:1195597-1219536 GCA_018584345.1 Thuja plicata
GTTTGATCTCCAGACCTGGCAATAATGCACATTCTTTACCTTGGCTGACCCAAGTCCATCTGGCGATCAAGCGACAACAGTGGAAATCTAAGTCGCATGGGTTTATCTTTAACTCATCTTCCTTCTCTAGACTTGGCGACAAACCGTTTATCATTAATTTCCATAGTTATCGCTAAGTTGCTGGATGCTCATATTCTTTCTCAAGACCACACGACAACCTTAGTCGCTGAGTTGGGAGATAACTTTAACTTGACCTTGACATATAGCATGTGCCTTATCTCTGTTTATAGCGACTTTGTGACATACCCTAATCACCAAGTCGGGAGGACTTTTTCCCTAGGGCACTTTTATCTCCAGACTACGCGACCATCGTCAGATCCCTTCATTCCTTCATCCAACGGTCGGCGCGTAATCGCTTAACATTTCAACATACCCTTAAGTCATCTGGAGACTTTGCGACTGAAGGGAAAAATACCTTAGTCTCTTTATTGCTTGATCTACTTTCTCCTTCTAGCGACCTCCCGACAACCACTTACCTTATGACAGATGTCATCTATTCTTTTGTCCACTTAATACATACTGGAACGCTGAGTCATTACTCCTGTTCTGGCGACATCCCGACTGAAGGAAATCGCTAACATCAAACAGTTAGTCGCGTAGTCTAGACTGTTATCCCTTAACTGCCATTTGATCTCGAGACCACGCGACTGAAGAAATACTTAACTATTTGCCCTGGCCTGATCTAGCGATCATGCGACATGAAGTGAATCGCGAAGTCTGATAACATTGCTTTGACTTTTTGACTTCTCTTGCGATCACCCGACTGAGCAATGGGTCCCATTCTTATAAAGCTTATATCATGAAGTTCATGTGACTACCCGACTTAAGGAAATCGCCAAGTCTCGAGACACTGAAAGAATATTCTATTTTGTAACGAGACTACGCGACACAAGGTAAAAGCAAAGTCGGGAGAGCATTTAGCATATTCATTCTGGGTAATGCGATCAGGCGACCTGACTTAAAGCACATGTCTTAAGTGACTTTGAAAAAGTAATGATGAAACATAAAGACATGGCATAGGGTTTTAAATGCATCGTTTAACACTTGGATACATAGGGTTTTTCAGGGTTTTAGCAATTTTGGCAAGGTTTAAGCATGAAAACTTGAAAATTTTCAGAGGGTAAGACAAGGAACAAGGCGAAGCAGCAAAAACAGGAAATACAACCAACACTCACTTCAGAAGAGTGAAAATATTTTGGGTTACCGGTCTCAGGTGGTTTTTCCCTTAGCAGGGTTTCCACATTAAAAATCTATGTGTCAATGTGCATGAATGTTGTGGATTGTTATTTTACTTTACACTTTACTTTATTGACCTAGACTGGTAATCATAGTATTAATTTATTGATATTCGGTAAGCACTATTGATGAAAGTTTATGATTACATAATATATTTTTACCAAGTTGAATTAAATGTTTAATTTGTTTTGATATACATCTGGAGAAATTTGGGACTATAGGATAATTTGTGAGGAGATTGATTCTAACTGATTCACCCCCCTCTCAGTTATTCTAATAGTGGGATCAACAAGGGTGCAGGTAGGAAGGCCATTAACCTTTGTCACAATATAGAGAGGACCATCAGGTGCTTTAATTATCTCAATAGAGTCAAAGGTAATGGAAGGTTGAGATAGAGGTTTAGGTTTGAATCTCTCAACTCAGTTAACAACATGATTGGCTTCATTAACTTTGTCATCATAGTCAATACATTAGGAAGAAGAAGGTTGATTAATGGTATTGGTTGAATGAGATGGAAAATCATTGGTAAAGATTTGCAAGTTTTGGTTCGAAGGTGCCATAGATTTTTTTCCTTGATCATTTTCACAATTAAAGATATAGCCTTGGAATCAATAAGATCTTGGATAACACTCTTCAAGCGGAAACACTTTTCAATATCATGACCAGGCTGATCGTGATATTGGAAAAAATATTTCAGATAAAAGTATTTGGATTGAGGTATAGAGGTGTCAATTGGTTTGATAGGAGGAAGTGTTAACACATTAGCATGAATTAAATTTAACGTCACATTATGAAAATTTTAGAAATATGAGTATAATTACAAGAAGGTTTAAAAATAAATGAAAAAGAAGCCACACCTTTGGATGTTGTTGTCACTTGTTCATCAATAGTGTTGGATGATTTGTTGATTTTTATGTAGTTGTTCATTCTTTGAAACTTATTGAAATTGGATGCGGCATCAATCTTATCAATGAGAACATGAGCCATTGGAGTGGTGCTCTCAAATTGACTCACTTGTAGTTGATAATGATGAAGCACTATACAAAATTATAAAAATGAAAAGAATTTAGAAATCAATATCTTCTCTCTAATGTTAGTTTGTAAATTAGCAATTAAAATGCGTTGCACATCAATATCAGGCACCGAATAAGAAATCTGAGCATGAAAATGCTTAAATCTACCAATGAAATCACTAAGTTTTTCTTTAACACTTTGTTTACAATGCATTAAATCAGTTAGAGAGATTTTAGGACCAATATTGTTTTGAAATTGTTCAATGAAATCATTAGCATGTTTTTGGAAGGAATCAATTGAATAAGGAGGAAAGGAACAATACCATTGCAATCCTTTGTCTTGAAAGGTTCTAGTAAAAAACTTTACCATGAACCTATGGTCATGAGAGAAACTGATAGACAAGGTTTGGAAAATTTTAACATGTATGATTAGATCACGCTTACCATTATAAGTTTCAAGATTAGGAATCTCCATATATTTAGAGATAACAACACGAATAATATCCAAAGACAAAGGACTAGCAATACCACAAGTAGGAATGTGTAACTTGGATTGAGTCATGGAAGCAATTTGTTGTTGCAGAGAAGACACTGTTTGATCCAAGCTATTAATGGTAGAAGTGGTAAAAATTATGGTGGTAGGAGAAACATGAGAAATGTTAGGAGCATCGTTGGAAATTGAAGGAATGGTTGAATATGGAAAAGGAACAATTTGATAAGTAAGAATGGAATAAGGAAATGAAACACATAGGACAATTGAAGAAATATGAGAAATAGGATTAGAAAGACTTGCATGTATAGGATTGGAAGTCTGAACTAAATTTGTTATGATATATGGAGCATAAGTGGACACACTGGAGATGGAAGTGGAGATAGGAAAAGAGGTCTCAACACTTGTAGTAGGTGGAATATAGTCTAATTCCTTAGCACAATCCCTAATGGGTTTGATATTGGAATTAATAAGATGAGAAATGTTATGCAAGAGCTCAACACCATGCTCATCATTGTGAATGAGTTTCCTTAAGCTTTCTACAACTAAAAGAGCATCAGGGTTAGTGTTTTATTGACCTAGCCAATGTTCAAACTTCTGAAATTCATGGGAAATTTTTTAGACTTGAGGAGGAGAAACCCTTAATTCTTCTTCTTCATCATGTGAATAATGAGAATATTTATTCTCCATGATAGGATTGGGATCACTAAGATGCATGTTGGTCTCATCTAGGTTCCTAGGAAAGAAGGATGGTTCAGGATCAAAGGAACCCATAAGTGTAAGGTTTCTTCTAACCAAATTACTATATGTTGGACTCAAATTGATAAAGCTCATGAACAAGGGAATGAAAGGAGAGATAAATGCAATGCAATTTGAAAGAAATATGCAATCCACGAAAATTCATCTATCAAATTTAATCATGAAACTATGATGTAATATAGTTTTTTATTAACAAAATACACACAAAGAAATATATGATCTAACTATTATGCATATAAGAGAGATCTAAATGAAAAGAAGGCGAATCTAACACCAAAATCAAAATGGATATGAGATAAGTTGGGTTCACCAAAATGTAACATAATAAATGGTTAACCACATCAAATGTTATGTTAGTGGCTCACCAAATCAAATGTGGCTATGTAGGGGGATATCCTACGTTACATTAAGAACATCCCCAAAGTCTTCACCCTCAAACCCAAACTAGATTAGAAAATCCCAAAATAATTGGGTGCTAATTCTAGATCTATATTTGAAGATGGAGTATTGGGGATTGGGTTACTTCTATGCTAAGATGTGTATGATATGTAAAATGATATGCAAGACTATGAAAGATAAAAAAATCTATGATAAATGAAATGATAACTAACTGAATATCATATTAGATCTAATGTACAATAGTAAATGCAAGATGAAAAGAGGAGGAAATAACTAACCTTGAAATATAGGAGAGGAGGAAACTTCAAATCTGGAAATGAATGGCACAGAGCATTCAGAATCAAAAAAATGTTCTAGATCTTGAACCATGATAGTTGTAACTTTAGAATGTGCAATTTGTATATGCTCAAGACAATGCCAACACAAGTTGACCTAGGCTTAGAGATTTGACATTGACCTAGAGGCACAAAAAATTGGCAAAATCTGTAACATATCAGTCACTGTTTATGTATCTCTGAAATTCCAGATTTGAAAGTCTGAAAAGTTGTTCCTGCACACAAGAAGAAGGGGAAATTGTTGTGGAAAGGGGATTTCATTGGTCAAGCCCTATATATAAATTAAAATTGAAATGAAATAAAAAATTAATGTAAACAAGATAAATGTCAAATTTACCTTGCATGAAAAACCCTCATGGATTGATGTAGAAATCAACCAACTCTGCAAGAATCCTTGTATGGTTAGAATGTCTTGTAGAATCAAGGATAACTTCACAAATGCAATAGATCTACACTTTCCAAATCATATATCTTCAATGAATATATTCTTGAAATATTGAATGGATAATAGGAATGGATCTTCTTGCTTTCTTGAGAATTCCTCTATTTGGCCACCATGGGAGAGAAATTTTCATCGAGAGAAGATCGCATTTTCTTGAATTTAAGAATACTTGGATATTTAGAGACCTTCAATTGGTGCTTGCCTTCAAATATTGAATCCACCACTTTAAGTGCACAACTTAAATGCCCGATTTCTTGCAATTGAAAAATATTTTACTCTTGATTTTGGATTTCTTGCATAAAGATAATAATAGCTTGCACAAAGAATGGATGTCAAATGATAAGAGAAGATCCCATTTTATACTCATTTTGGGATTCAAAATTACTAGACAAACCATACTGAGATCAAGAAATAAAGCACCCCCCACATTGGTCTCGGAGCCCACTTAAAAGTAAACTCCTAGGACAAGGCTGACTTGGGTCAACCTAGTCCCAGAAGGGTTAATTTCAAAACAGATTTGAGGCTTGCCCAGTGCGCATAGTCTTAGGGAAAGAACATGAAAGATGTGGGAAATAAAGAATAAGGACATTTACTCTTGAAATCACTAAAATGGGGTCTAATATGTCCTAAAAGACATCAAATAATGGGTGATAAATTTTTAGGATGGTACACACACACACACATTTAGTGTGTAAAGTATTATTATTAATTATTATTTTATGACTATGTTATGAGAGTATCAAATATCTCATATTTAATTATGGACATATATAATTATGTGGAGGTATATTATGATATTCACTAATTCCTATTTTTGAGTGGGTGTATATTAATGTGGATATATATTACATATCCGATTAATATTTATATTGTGAGGATATATATTTATAACTAGAAAATATTATATAGTTCTTACTTATAATAAGTAAATATATATTTATTTATGAGATATACTTTATGTTTGATTAATAAAATTTGGTTTTAAATATTAGTTTGGTGGGAATTGATTGCATTATCATACATTCCTCTTAGAGATATTTTATGTCTTTGATTTTCATTCCTTTTGGAAGAGGTGGGATGGTTGGAGACTTTTGGGGAGAAATTATGAGATTTGGGAAGAAGATTTATGAGTGATTTTCTTGAAGATTTCATTTCTTTTCTTTACAACTTGGAGAGGGACTATGCTTTAGAATTACATTGATTTTGTGAGGGATATATTTCTATGTAATTTATTTCTTTAGTCTTAGATATTGCTGGAAATGGTGATGGATTGATGGTTGATCATTGAGATTGGATTCCCTTCCCTTTTCTTCTTTTCATTCAGTTGATCTCCACAAGACCTGAGGTAAGGATTGAATCCCTTATTCTAATTGATTTTCTATAATGTTTGAAATTATTTTTTGATGTTTTAATTATTTGTGATTCTATTCTTTTAATTTCATATAAATATGAAAGTGATTGTGCAATTTGAAGAAAAATGTATGTTGTATTTCCTAGGTTTTGAGTTGCATATTTTTGGAAATATTTAATTTGTACATTTTAAGTTAAGTATAGTCTTTCATTTGGTTGGTTATATATAAATTAAACTCTAGTATATTAAATGGGTATCTCTCAAATTTCACTTCCAAGGCTCAATCAATGCCTATTAATGTCATTTGGGACCCTGTTGAACTGCACAACTTCTGGGCTAACTATGCAATTACAGAATCCAAGTGTGCATTAGATTAACCCAAATACACAAGAATTATCTCAAGTGTGTATAATAAGTGTCCAAGTGTGAAAAACTCAGTCCCAAGGGTGTAGGTTTTCATCCCAAGTGTGCAAATCCTATACTTTGGCCAGATTTTGCATAATTAGGGTTTGGGTGTATACCAAAGGCATTAGGGCTGATTTGTACTCTATTTTCTTAGTCTTATTTGGTCTATGGAGCAGCATGATTCTAAATTCATTTAAATTTATTTTTTTGGATTCCTCTACGTTGATGTTATACATTTTTGGTGCGAGATTAGTTTTTAGTGATTGTTTATGAAAGAAAGGTAATGTGTGTGACCTTAATTTGATTGTTTTACTTATGAATGTTGTATGGAATTCAAAATGATGCATTAGATGTGTATATGATTCCTTGATATTTTTTTAATATGCTTTTGAAATTATGGGTTAAAGAACCTATGTGCATTTTAGGTGAGTGACTCTCAATGGGCGTCTACGCCCTAAGTGGCTACCAATGTAACTCATTAGTGAGTTTATTAATTAAGTAAAAAACTAATAAATGAACCAAGAGGAGGGATGCACATTAATAACATAAATTTTATGCCTCTCCCATGCCTTTATCACTAGCATATTCTAAGGATGGGAGTGGTAGAAAATGTCGATAAAGACTGGCATGCCGATAGAGACTGACATGATTAAGCTTCCTTGTCCTCATAAGAGGTTGTTCGGTTCCACATGAGTCTTCACTTGGGGTTTAGGGTCTGGAGAGTCTACCAAGATAACCCAATGGGAAAAGCTATGTGATTAAAATCACCCTACATGTGACCTGGAGTCTTTTTCCATTTGGTTTTATGATTTTACTCTGGTATCCTTTGCCTTGTTTATGATTTCTTTCATTTCCTTGTCTTGTTTGAAGATTTGGTCACTTCCTTGTTTTCTGGTTTGGTTTTATAGTTTTTTTGTGGGGCTTTAGTTTCTACCTCCTTAGTATGGTGGGAGTGGTCCTCTAGGTTCCACATGGTCGGGTGGTAGTGATAATTCTCTATTGAGGTGTTGTTATTGTTTGTGATAACATGATTGGATCCTTGTTCCAGTACTTCCATTTTTGTTGCATTACTCATCTTCATTTTGTACATATTGTTATCATATAAAATATTGTACTCATGTATATATATTAATGTAATTTATATACTCCTTTCTATATATTTTTTCAACTATTATCATGACAATGTAATTGTAATAAGTACCTCATGTATGTATATTAGGATAAATGTTGTAATTGTGTTTAATGTAGAATCTGATTATGTAATGTGGTTTAATAAGTGATGAGATACAATTCCTATATGATTACATGAATGTTATATTATTATTAGGAAGAACCTCAATATATTTGGTTACTTAATGATGATGTACATGTATTGGTAAACATAGTACAAGGTTTATAGGTTAGATTTAATGATATTGGTAGTTGATGTATGAATGAAAAAGTAACAAGGAATTTATTAGATGATTATTATAGTTGGTTATCTCAATGATTAATCTGTGTTAATATTATAGGAAAATTAAATAACTAGGAAAATTGGTCTTCTTAAGGGATCATATTGTAATGTTAACATGGTGGAAGAATTTTTTAGGAACACTTGAGTTTGGTGATATAAAATGAACTTAGAGATAAAGTAATTAGTGTTTAAGATTCATATGATTTATTTCTATAGTGTATACAAATCTTAATTCATTAATGTATCTAGATGGGTAAATTTGTTGTAGATTTTTTCTTAGGTAGTGATGTTAGGGAACCCTAAGAGGACCTAGGACTTAGTTATTGTTTAATTTTGTATTCATGTTTATAAAACATTCAAGAAATATGATAATGCATTGATACGTATGCTTTCATTTCATGTACTTTATAAATGCATAATGAAATTGATGTTTGAGTAAATGATTTAATCATCCTTAAGGAATTTGTATTCGTTGTTATAAAATTAAATAAAATCATTTACACCTTTAATTGGATTAGTATAGTGTTGTTATGAGATAGTTGTATTAATCAAAGAATTGCCTTAAGAAACATCATAATAAGGACCCTCAAACTATCATTGTTATGGGATAGTTGGTAGACATACTGGTAGGAAAAAACATTGTTCCTACATATATTAATCCTAGTAGCCTTGTGGTAAATTTCACTATTAATGAAATTTCGATACTCAATACACTTATTGAAATAAGGGTGGTCATTAATGTGATGACTAGAGAAACAATGAAAAACTTGCAATTATCCAATTTAAGACTTGCTCCTATAGTCCTCAACTAGCTGATAGCTCGATAATAAAGCCAGAGGGGATTGTGGAAGATCTATTTATTATAATAAATTCTTGGGAGTATCCTATAGATTTTATAATCATGTAGACTAAGGTCGACATATGAGGTTATCTACTCATCTTGGGGAGACCTTGGCTTGCTATTGCAAATGTTATAATTGGGTGCAAATCAATTGAAATGATTATTTCAAATAGTGATATTATGTTATGTGAATATTTTGAAATTATCTTAAATCAATTGATTTCAAAATGGTTATTGTTTCCATAGTGTAATGAGATTAAATATCTCCTCTCAAAAACGGGACACTCCCATCTTATTTATATTGAACATAACTAGCACTTAACTAACTTTATTTACATTAAACTATCAATACTGTGACATTCATCATATTCTCTTCTTTCATAATAGATGTTCTCTTATTATAGTAAACTTCAAACACAATCCTATAACATGAATGTAGTTCACCGCAAAGAACCAATTGGAGAAATAATTATGATATATAATAGAATCAGACAAAATAATAACTAAGAGTATACCAACATATTTAAGTAGCCAAGAAGCACACAAAAGCACAAAGACCTTTGTTACTTCTTATGCATATTTAGGGAAAAAGATAATTTATATGTGCAAATCAAAGTCTTCAACATACACTACAACTCAAACACATAAATGTGGAAGATAGTAGCATCTCAAAGACTCCAAGTTACTTCTAGTTTGAACTCTTAACACAATTTCAAAATTCAATAATGTATCCCAAAGACTACAAAATCAGATTTGAATCTCCCTTGGACAAATTATCAACACTACAATATTCTCAACCAACTCAATATAATGTGAAAATAAAGGCATAAGAACATTATTCTCACATATCAATTCGATTCAACACAAATATTGAATGCAACTTGCTTGCTTCCTAATTAAAATTTGATTTGCACTTTAAAATCAATGTTCTAAAATCCTATTCAAACTAGCAGATTTTTGTTCCATTTATTAAAAGATAATATTTACCAAAGAGCCCCCTCATATATATGATGAACTATAATTGATTGAATGTTTGAATATGTTAAGTTGATGATCACCAAGCTGCAGAAAGTTAATGCAAGACATTAAATTAGTTAATGTATTGTATTATCATTGATGTCAACTTGATATAATTTGATTGGTTATATACATAGTGTGAAAGAATTCAAAGAACTAGAGAGATAAATGTTATGTTATCAATAATGCATAAAAGTTTAGTAAACACTAAGTGATAACAAACATTGATGGACAGTGCACCCCGATGGATAAATAAACCTGAGAGAAGAGTCACATTGATACCTGAGAAAGCATTACCGATGAGAAGAACCATAGTGATACTCGAGCAGAAATCAGAGTCATAGTGTTGTCTGACAGATAGAAAACCCCGACAGACAGACAACCTCGATGGACAGAGATGCCCGAGGACAACTGAAGTCAAGACCAAGCTAACAAGGAGTTAAACACCAAAAAGAACTGAAGTTTAGAAAATGACAAAATACTTAGTTGGAAAGAGCTAAAGATGTAGTTAACTTGTTGATAACATTATTTTCATCAAGAAGTTAAAATCCAGAGATAAGCTAGAGTTTTGAAGCTATTTTTTCCAGTTGTCAAGGAGAATTGTGAATCATGCCAAGAACAAGAAAGTCAAGGACTTGGAAATAGTGAAATTATGTCTATAAAGAGAAAAGATAATTCATTATGAATTAGGTGGGTGAATAGAAAAGAAGATGCTAAAGAGAATATTGGTGAAGAAAGACTTCATATAGTTCCTGATAAAACAAGCTAAAGATTTTTGCGGACACCGAGCAACAGAGAAGCACAACATCACCGAGAAGAAAGAAGTGGAGAAAAGTTATTAAAGGGAAACATTTATCAGAGATTATGAGATTACAATAGATCTGAACATCTGCAAGTCTAAGTTGTATTTATAAATAGATCATATACTATTTCAGTTTAACCATTGATTTAGAAAGTCTCTTAACCGAGAAGGATCTAACAATCCTTTATATATTGATATACATCCCAAGGAGTATCAAAAGGTTTATCATGAAGATAGCATAGTGAAATGCCAGATATCAAGTGATAAACTGTTAGTGATAAATCCTCTCACAAGGTCGTACTTAACATTGTATTTGTAACCTTTAACAGGGTTGGCTCTTCACCGAGCTCACTTCAGAAGAGTCAAAATTTTGGGTTACCTGTCCCAAGTGGTTTTTCCCTTAATAGGGTTTCCACGTTAAAAATCCATGTGTCAAATGTGTTTATGAGTCATTTCTTTAATGTTTTGCTTTACACATTACTAAAATAGGATTGATCGGTAAACACTAAGTTATTTACTGTATTTTGGTAAATACTAGACTGCTAATTGGTAAAGATTAAGAATAAGGTTTACCAGTAAACTCCGAGCAGTAGTTATTTGATAAGATTATTTCAAGGCATACATCTTGTAGGACTGAAGATAACTAGAGGCTTATAATTGTGGTACTAAGTTTTTGGGTTGATATTGGATTACTTTTTGAGGCCACTGATTCACCCCCCACCTCTCAATTATTCTAAAAATTGGTATCAGAGTTTGTGTGCTTAGAAGGAAGGTTTCAAGACCTATGAAAAAGATCACAAGATGAGAAAACGTGATGTGCCTAAGTTGAACAAGGACAACTTTGCATCATGGAAAATCATGATAAGACTCCACCTATCAGGTATTGGAAATGATGTTATTCAATACTTGGATACTAAATATGTGTTGCCTACAGGACCTCACACACTTGATCAATTAAGAGAAAAGAATGAGCACAATTCTATGAAGATAGAACTTGCTTCCTCACTCTCCGATGCTAAATTTGAAGATGTCAAAACTTGCACCTCTGCAAAGAAAATGTGGGATAAATTGAAGCTGGTACATGGAGGAGATTAAAATGTACTAAGAGCTAAGGCATAAAGCCTAAGAGGTAAATTTGATGACCTAAGAATGAGAGAAGGAGAAAATATCACTCAGTATAGCTGCAGAATTGAAGAGGTAGTCAATGCTATCCAGGGAGTTGGAGGTGTACTTGAAGAGGTGATGCAAGGAGGATTAGTAGGAGGGGCCAAGGGCAATCCCAGCTACCAAACCAACTTGTAGACCCAATGTAGAAGCCAAACAATAGAGTGAAAGAAGAAAACACAGAGATCCTTTATCATTAATTTGATCAAACTTATTACATGCCAGGATGTAAGGCCTTCCCGGTTTCGGCCAGATATTCAATGATTTACAAATTGATTTTCATACATGCGAGGTCACAAACCTGCCTACCAATCTTCTATCTTCTAACTGATTTCAAAACTAAGAACAATGAAACAAATATATACAAGAGTCCAACAAGGAAGTCAACGCTCAAAAACATAAGGGAGACCTAGATTTAGGTCCACACAAATCCCAATGAGAGATCCCAAATCAACTCAACAACATAAATTAAATGAAGAATTCAGCCAAAGATGTAACTCCCAAAATAAGCATCTCGGGCAGATGATCACCGAAAATCAGCAACCATCAGTAAGGCATTCTTGAGCATCAGAAAACTCGTCGGTAAGACATCACTGAAACTCGTCGGTAAGACATCACCGAAACTCATCGGTAAGACATCATTGAGATGTGTTGGTAAGGCATGACCGAGCAATAGAAAACAAACATGCTCGAGAAATAGAACCTGAGAAACAGAGACAAGCATGCCCAAGAAATAGAACTCGAGTGATAGAGAACAAACTAAATAAAAAAAGAAAACATCTTTTTGGTTGATCATGATTTCCAATGACCCAAGATGCTCCTACATCAGACACCTGGGGTTAATAGAAATGATTCCCCAAATCATGTATCAGGTCCAACCTAAAATGAACCCAACTTAGATTGAGAAATCCAAGAAGAGTCCTCAATCAGTTTGTTCTTCCACTTTACCAGATAATCCATGTATTCTTTTCCTCTTGTACTTCTTCCAACCCTTTGTTTCAAAATCTTTTCAACTTCCTCTATTTTCTTCTTAGGATAATCACTTGGTACTGTCAATTCTTCATCAGGTTCATGATATTCATACAAGTCTAAAATATTGAATATAGGTGATATATCCATGTCATCAGGTAATTCAAATTCATAAGCATTTCCACTATCAAATCTTCTTAGTATTTTGCAAGGACCAAATTTCTTCATCTTCAGTTTACCATATGTTCCAATAGGAAATATCCCTTTCTTCAAATGAACCATTACAACATCACCAACTTCAAATGTTTTATGTCTTCTTGATCTGTCTGCACTATCCTTGTATTTTTTATTTCTTTTCTCCAGCTTCTATTTTACATCTTCATGCAATGTCTTCATGAATTCAGAAAATTCCTCTGCTTCAGTACTTCTTAAATTTTCTCCAACAATATCTTTCAAGTCTGATATACCTCTTGGTTATGTGCCATGAACAATCTCAAAAGGTGTATTTACAGTACTTTTGTTTACTAAACTATTGTATGCAAACTCTACTTGTGCCAACATCAAATCCAAATTGCTAGGTGTGTCTCCAACTAAGAATCTCAACAGGTTACCCAAACTTTGGTTTAAAACCTCTATTTGTCCATCAGTCTATGGATGAAATGTATAACTAAACTTCAACTCAGTATCCAACTTCTTCTAGAGTGTTCTCCAAAAATAACTTACAAACTTACTGTCCCGGTCATAGATGATACTCCTTGCTATTCCATGCAATCTAAAAATCTCCTTGAAGAAAAGATCTTCTATATGTATTGCATCTAATGCTTTCTTACATGGTATGAAATGTGTCATCTTAGAAAATCTATCCACAACAAATATGGAATCATTACCTCTTGTTGTCCTAGGTAAGCCAAGAAAAAAATCCATGCTGATATCACTCCAAGGTTTCTCAGGAACAGTAATAGGTGTATACAAACCAGTATTCTGACTCACTCCCTTTGAAACTTGACAAAATCAACAACTTTTCACAAATTTATGAACATACTTATACAAATGAGGCCAAAAATACCTCTCCTTCAGCAAGCTCAATGTTTTATGAATGCCAAAATGTCCAGCCAATCCACTACTATGTTTCTCCTTAATCAGATTTGTTCTCATTGACCCTCTCGGTATACACAACTGAATACCTTTAAACATCATATCTTCCTGAATTAAATAGTCTTCATACTTACTTGATTGATTTGAATTAGGTGCTTTGCACACTCTCCACTGCTTTGAAAAATCAGGATCACTTTCATACAAATTCTTCATTTCATCAAAACCAAGAACCTCAATTCTCATTTCGGTCAAATGTAAAGCTCTACAAATACTCTACCCATTTCATATGTCTCTGATTCAACTTATTCTAACTACCCAAACACTGTAAAGCCTTATGATCAGTATATAACACAAATTCATTTGGCATCAAATAATGTCTCCATTTCTTCATAGCTTGAACAATAGCATAAAACTCTTGATCATAGACAAAATATTTCCTCTTTGCATCATTCAAATTTTCACTAAATAAAGCAACATGTTTACCTTCTTGAGTTAACACAACTCCAATTGCACTTCCACTTGCATCACATTCAACTTGAAATACCTTATTGAAATTAGGTAATGCTAGCATAGGTAATTCAACCACATTTAGCTTCAAAGTTTCAAAACTCTTATCAGCTCCACGTGTCCATTTGAATTCTCTTTTATCTCCTCTCATTGTTTCAGTCATAGCATTACAAATAGAACTCAAATTTCTGATGAACTTCCTCTAAAAACTTGCCAATCCATGAAATTATCTTTACCTCAGTGACATTTTTAGGTGTACACCAACTCAATATGGCTTCAACCTTCTCTGGATCCATCTTCAAACCATCATCTAAAATCACAAAACCTAAATACACAAGCTCTTCTTTCATGAAGGAACATTTCTTCAAATTTATCAGCAACTTTTCCTCTTTCAATCTCTACAACACTTGCCTTATATGCATCAAATGCTCTTCTCTAGTCTTACTGAATATAAAAATATCATTCAAGTATACAATCACACACTTATTCAAGAATTTATTCAAAATTTCATTCATTAACCTCATAAAAGTACTAGGTGCATTAGTTAAACCAAAGGGCATAACCAACCACTCATACAAACCTTCCTTTGTTTTGAAAGCAGTCTTCCATTCATCACCTTCTCTGATTCTGATCTGATGATATTCATTTTTCAAATCAATTTTGGTAAAATATTTTTCTCCACTCAAACAGTCCATTATGTCATCCATTCTCGGTATAGGAAATCTATACTTCACTGTGATCTTATTAATGGCTCTCGAATCAGTGCACATTCGTCATTCTCCATTCCTCTTAGGGGCTAATACAGCATGTACTGCACATGGACTCAAACTTTCTTGGATTAAAACTTTGTTCAATAATTCATGAACTTGTCGGTTAAGCTCTTCATTCTTGGTCAGTGTTAACCGATGTGGTGCTTTGTTTGGTAAACTAGCTCCAGGAATCAAGTCTATACAATGACTAATATCTCTTATTGGTGGAAAACCATTAGGTAAATTGTCTAAGATTATCTCCTTGTACCCATTGAGTAAATTTCTAAATTTTTTAGGAATTTCATCTTCTACATTCTTCCTCGGTTTGTTGGGAATCAAAGAATAACAAATATCATATCTTTTAAAATCCTTAACAAACTGTCTACCTTCCATCAAGCAAACTTTTACAGATGTACATATCTGACCAGTAGATTCTTCAACCAAAGGTAACAAAACTTTCTTCTTACCATCAACCCAAATAGAATATCTATTCAATCTTCCATCCTGTATAGCATGTCTATCATATTGCCAAGGTATACCCAACAAAATATGACAAAAATCCATAGGCATAATATCACATAACACGTTATCATAATATTTTCCAATTTTCAGATTCACAAAGCATTGTTCACTCACCATTAATGTATGATCATCCTTGATCCATGAGATCTGATAGGATTTTAGATGTTTCATCCTTTCCAACTGCAAATTTGCAACCATTTCCTCAAATGCCAGATTCTCCGAGATTTCACTGTCAACAATTACCTTCCTAACTTTGTTTGCAATTATACATCTGATCTTGAACAAACTTTTCCTGATCAGATCTTTCTTATCCTTCTCACTCTATAGTATCCTTTGGATCATGAAATTTCCTTCCTTCTCAGCTTCATTTGGTGACTCCTCTTGTACTGATGCATTTTTTCTACTACTAGCATTCTTTCTTGCATGTGTACACTCAAAGGATTTGTGTCCTTCTTCACCACAATTATAACAAGTAACTTGGAATCCTTTTCTACTATATCTACCTCTGGAGTAATTACTTCTTCCTCGGTATGAATTTCCACCCTTCCATTCAGTCTTTCCTTTGTCTTGAGATGTGTCTGAATTTGACTTTTCTGGTTCATATCTATTGTTCTCACCATGAGATCTACCTCTTCATCTAGGGAATCTACCACCTCTGCCTCTTTGTCTTTGTTCATATCTTTTGTTCAGCTTTTAGGGAAAATTGATATACCTCCTCAATGCTTTCCATCTTGACCAAACTGATTTCATCTTTTATGGAACTTCTCAAGCCATTCAGGTATTTTGCAACTCTTTCCATTTCATCTTCAATATGTCCAGATTTGATGTCCAATCTATAGAATTCCTCAGTATAGTTTTTCAAATATTTTCTTCTTCAAACTTTGCATTCTCCTAATTAGGTTAATCTGATAATCACAAGGTAGAAACTTGCCTTTCAATTTGTTAACCATCTTATCCCATACCTTGATTTTGTCTTTACCTTTCTTCTTTCTGTCCAATTGCAGATGTTCCCACCACAAGGATGCATGTCCTTTCAACTTTGTACATGCAATCTTCACCTTCTTATCCTCTACTACATTCTCATATTCAAAATACTTTTCCATCTTAGTTATCCAATCTATCAATTCATCATAATCAAATTTTCCACTATACTCAGGAGGATTAAACTGAGGTGTGGATTTCAAACTTGTCAAAGCTCTCAAGAACCTCTCTTCTTCCTGATCCATAGCAGGCGCAGGTGTAGCTTCACCTTGAACCTCTTCAAAATCATCATCACTAACATCTTCAATATATCTTCCTTTGCACTGGGTTGTCTCAACAACTTCCAATGTTACAGCCATCTGTCTAAGCATATTAGCTAGACCTGGATCTTGATTTCCTCTCCCACAAACCATCTTGAATCCCTCAACAATTATAGGTTAGATCTCAATCTGCTACCCCACAAAAAATTCACCAACTAGGGTTAGGGTTTACAAGAAGGAAATTAGATCTCACCAATGCTCTTATACCACCTGACATAAGGAGGGTTAGTAGGAGGGGCCAAGGGCACTCCCAACTACCAAACCATCTTGTAGACCTAATGCGGAAGCCAAACAACAAAGTGAGAAGAAAATAGAGAGATCCTTTATCATTAATTTGATCAAACTCATTATATATCAGGATGTAAGGCCTTCTTGGTTTTGGCCAGATATTCAATGATTTACAAATTGGTTTTCATACATGCGAGGTCATAGACCTGCCTTCCAATCTTTTATCTTCTAACTGATTTCAAAACTAAGAATAATGAAACAAATATATACAAGATTCCAACAAGGAAGTTGGCTCTCAAAACCATAAGGGAGACCTAGATTTAGGTCCACACAAATCCCAATGAGAGATCCCAAATCAACTTAGCAACATAAATTAAATGAAGAAGTCGGCCAAAGATCCAACTCCCAAAATAAGCATCTTGGGCATATGATCACCGAAAATCAGCAACCGTCAATAAGAAATTCCTGAGCATCAAAAAACTCATCGGTAAGACATCACCAAAACTCATCGGTAAGACATCACTAAGACTCGTCGGTAAGGCATGACCGAGCAATAGAAAACAAACATGCCCGAGAAACAGAACCCGAGTGACAGAGACAAGCATGTCTGAGAAACAGAACCCGAGCAAGAGAGAACAAACTGAAGAACAAAAGAAAACATCTTTTTTGGTTGAGCAGGATTACCAATAACACAAGATGATCCCGCATCAAGAGGAAATAGTGGTAAGTAAAATCCTAAGAACCTTACTATCTATATATGCTATTAGAGTATTTTCTATACAAGAAATGAGAGCAGTAGAAAACAAAAATGTCACTCTAGATAGTTTGGTTGGTATACTTATTTCATTCGAGATGAATAACTTTGATAATAGTGGCTTACCATCTATTGAGTCTGCATTTAAATCTTCTTTGAAAATAAGCAAGTCAAGTCATAAACACACTATGAGGAATGATAACGAAAGTGATAGTGATGACCAAGAACTTGATGAGATTGAAGCACTAATGGCTAGAAGATTGTAGAGAGGCAAAGGTAGATACAAAGGTAAATTATCACTTGTATATTTTAATTGTAAATAGATTGCACACTTTGTTGCTAGATGTCCTAACAAAAGAAAAGAAGATAGAAACAATGACAGATCATATGAAAAAAAGTTTGACAGAAGTGATAACAAAGATTACCGAAGAAACCAATAATCGAAGAGAAGAGATACCCGAGACTACAAGGACAAAGGGAAGAAATCTTCTTACCTGGCCAAGAACAAAGCAGGAGATACTGACACCGAATCTGATGAAGATATTGAGATGGTATTTGTAGCCATGAGGATGATTCAGACGAAGAGGAAAGGTATGTTGAGACTGCACTCCTATCTAAGGTTAGTAAGAATGATGTCTAGATTATAGATAGTGGCTACACTCACTACGTGACTGGTGATAAGGAAAATTTTGAAACTTTTGAATACTATAACGGTGGATCAGTAAGAATGGGTAATGACTCACCTTATCCAGTTGAACATAAAGGAACCATAATGTTAAATAATCTGATCAGATGTGAAAATGCATACTGGGTAAAAGGACTTAACTATAATCTATTAAGTGTTTCACAGCTAAATAACACAGGTCACTGAGTGGCATTTGAAAACAAAAAAGGCAAAGATCTTTAATGAATCAGGAAGGTTGTTTAGAACTGGTGAACAGACAAAAGGTAACCTATTCTATCTTGATGATATAAACACCACTTGTTTAATTGATAGAAATGAAGACATGTGGTTGTGGAATAAGATACTATGTCATGTGAATTTTGACAATATGATTAAGATAAGAAATAAAAAGAAAGTAAGAGGCTTATCGAATATGTCAAAGCCCAACCATATCATGTGTAAGAATTGTTAGAAAGGTAAAATGACAAAGTCTAGTTTCAAGATAAAAACCCATACATCTAATGCTATTCTAGAATTATTCCATACTAATCTATGTGTACCCATGAGACTTAAGAGCTACTGTGGTGATAAATATTTCATTCTATTTGTAGATGATTATTCTAGAATGATGATAGTTATGTTCTTAAAAGAGAAATCATAAGAATTCAAGATGTTTAAATGGTATAAAGCTATTGTAGAAAAACAAAGTGGTAAGGAACGGAAATGCTTAAGATTAGATAGAGGAGGAGAATTTATTTCTGATGAAATCACGAACTTTTTCAATGAGCATGGAATTAAAAGACAGGTTTCTGTACCAAGAACACCACAACAAAATGAGATTGTTGAAAGAAGAAAAATATCCATTGTTGATTGTGCAAGAACACTGATGATTGAGAAAGGAATCACTCAAACTTTCTGGAGGGAAGTTGTCAGTACTGTTGTCTATACATTGAACAAATTTTAATTGAAGAAAGACACGAAAAAGACACCTTATGAGCTATGGTATGGATACACACCTAATGTAAGTTACTTCAGAATTTTTGGACGTCAATGATATATTTTGAAAGATGGTAGAAATGGAAAGCTTGACTCTAAAATTGAAGAAGGAATCTTTCTAGGGTATTCCACCAAAAGCAAGGCTTATAAATTTCTTAACAAGTCCTCTAACAAGATAATTGATAGTGCAAATGTCAGAATAGATGAATATGCAGAGAAAAATGATGAGGAAAGAAGAAAAGAACTAGAAGACTACAACAAGTTTGTCTACAAGGAAGAACCTAACACTCTGCCCGAGCAACATTGTATCGCTCCTGAGTGATAGAACAATGCACTCGAGCAGCAGGCTACAAATATCAAAAATCAAGAAATTGCTCAAAATGATGTTCCGGGTGATGGAGATAAGAATGAAGGTCAAGATGATGATCATAAAGATAAACAAAGAGCTGAACCGATACTTGCCAAGTATGTCAGAAGACATCATCCATAGAACCAGATCATAGGAGACAAGAAGGCTGGAATGAGAACAAGAAGCAAGTCACTGAACACTAGATGTTTAATTTTTTATTTTGAGCCTAAATCTATTAATAGTGCACTTGAAAATGAAGAATTGGTTAGTGCTATGAATGAGAAAATAGAACAGATTGAGAAGAAGATAACATGGACATTATTACATAGATCAGATGATAAGAATGTCACTAGTACCAAATGGATATTCAGAAACAAGTTGAATGAGAATGGAGAAGTCACAAGAAACAAAGAAAGATTAGTATGCAAGGGATATGCACAAGAAGAAGGTATTGACTATGGAGAAACCTTTGCACCCATTACTAGAATAGGAGTAAGAATTCTAGTTTCTTATGTTGCATTCAAAGGATTCAAGGTATACCAAATGGATGTCAAATCTGCATTCCTAAATGGAATACTAGAAGAAGAGGTATACATTGAACAATCAGAAGGGTTTGTTGATACTGACAAGAGAAACATGGTATGTAGACTACACAAATCCTTGTATGGATTGAAACAAGCACCTAGAGCATGGTATGAAAGACTTCACTCCTATCTCATAAGCGTTGGATTTGTAAGAACACGTGAAAATAGTAATCTATATTCAAAAGAAGATACTGATGATAACATTTTGATTACTAAAATATTTGTTGATGATATCATATTTGGGGGTAATGATATGTTATGTAAATCCTTTGCAAATGAAATGAGAAAAGAGTTTGAGATGTTGATGTTTGGGGAGATCAAAATATTTCTTGGTCTACAGATTCTTCAACAGGATGTAGGCATATATATCACACAATCCAAATACATGAAGGAAATGCTGAAGATATTCAAGATGGAAGATTCCAAACTAGTTGGAACACCTATGGAAACTGGATGTAAGCTGACAAAGGAAGATAAGCCAAATGAGGTAAATCAGACCCTATATAGATCAATAATTGACAAACTAATGTATGTTGTTCATACTAGACTAGATATAACACATGCAGTTGGAATAGTTGCTAGATTCTCTGCTAATCCCAAAGAATCACACATGACTTTTGTTAAGATAATTCTGAGATATCTAAAGAATATCGAAGACTATGGCTTATGGTATAAAAGAGAAGGCAAGCTTGAGCTTCAAGTCTATACAGATGTTGATTGGGATAGAAACTTAGATGACAAGAAGAGCACAACTGGAGGAGCATTCTTCATGGGTGACAGACTTGTCACATGGATCAGTAAGAAGCAAGGATGCATCTCACAATATACTACAGATGAAGAATATGTGGTTCTTACTGCAAATTGCTCTAACATTGCATGGATCAAACAATTACTGGAAGGTATGAATATGAAAATTCTTGATCCAACGATTATCTATTGTGATAATACGAGTGCAATAAACATATAAAAGAATCTTTTTATGCATGCTAAAACTAAGCATATTGCTATCAAGTATCATTACTTAAGATAACAAGAACAAGAGATGTGTCATGCCCAAAAATTGCATGAAAAAAACACAACTATTTTTTTTTAAACCACTAATTGGTGAGGGATGATGCAAACAGTTAGCTGATGTTTACTACACATGCATTTCAAATCTAACAAAGTTAATTAGGGGTTTAGGTTGAGAGATTTATTGAATGATGACATTAGGGTTAAGGGGAATCATGACATGAGTCAATGTCCCTTAACCCCAGAGTTTACAAAGTTTTAGTTGAACATGCTGGGTTTCCCATCCAATCTTAAAATAAATTAATATAGTTGAAAGTGAGTGGTTTGCTTAAAATTTTGTTAAACTTAACAGTTTTATTAGCGATGATGTAAATCCAACGTTTAAACCTAATTGGTCTAACATATTCTCAACTCCACTTAATTACCTTGCAACACTCGTTACTAGTCATCAACCAGCTGAGGGGGGCTATAATTATTTAACTACATTAATAAGGGCTTATTAAATAATTAAAACAAATCCAATGGCATAAGTTCTTTAACAAATTAATCTAATTTCTCTAGAGTTATAATTAAACTTTAATTAGAACTTCATCTCGCAATAATTAAGCTATGATTAAATCTCAACAATTATTTAAAAGTGTATAGCTCATTAATAAAATGCAATATTTTATTTATGAACATTATGAAAATAAATCTCGTGATATAATGGTATACTTTCATTAATATACTCATTCCATTAATGACTTTAATATTATTAATTAATTTCACAATGTTTGCTTTATGAAAATACTATAGTTAATTTAATTCAATTAAATTAACTATCTCTATTAAATAATTCTAAGTTAAAAAACTCAAGTTTTAATATCTTTAAAATATTACCATATTATAGAATTCAACCTAAAGGATAATAATGTTTCTCATTATAAAATTTCAACTTGAGATACATTAGGATTTTTAATAAAATTAAACTATTAAATCTCATTTTTTTAAAAAAAAATTTAATTAACATAAGCTATGATATTGTTCAAATTGAATCACAAAAAGATTTTACTTAACTCCATTTGTTTAACTGTAATTTAGCAAAAATCTTTAACAATATTGGAAACTAATTAAATTCCCTCAAAAAAATAAATTTTAAACTATCCCACTAAAACAATTCATAAAACAAATATAAATCTAAAAAAAACAAAGAAAAGTGAACTCCTTATTTTGCAAACCCTAACCCTAATTCAAAATTAGCGTTAGAGGAAAAATATGAAGAGGCAAAAAGAAGAATTTTCTCTTCCTTTTCCATTTTTCTTCTTTTCCTCAAATATTCTCAAACCCTAAGCTATTCATTTTTTTCTCTTTTCTCTTTGGCTTGTTGTGCAGGTCTGGAACAAGATTCATGGTGGAATGAGATACAGGTATGTGTAGGATCATGGTATGCCAAAAAGTGGCGATGTGAAAAAGAAGTCTTGATTGGTAGACTGATTGAAAAATATCTATAACTTTCAAATAATAAAAAAAATTTAAATCTAAAACATGTGTCACATTCTATGCTTCACCTACTATAAGAAAAAAGGAAAAAAAATTCAATTTGATTAATTTTATACTAAGTTAAGGTGGTCAGACATGAGAGTTTTTATATTCTGGAAAAGTTCTAGAAGAAAAATCATAATTAATTATTTACTTGGAAAAAAATGACAAAATAAAATGTGTCACATCTGAACATGAGTCTACTACTTATATATAGAATCTAGTAAAAAAATATTATCATTTGATTGCGATTAAGGTGGTCAGACATACACCTACTTCTTATCTTTTTAGTCCTAATTGATAGATTGATTGAAAAATAGCTATAGCTTTCAAACATTATAACATTTTTTAAATCCTAAACATAATTCACATTCTATGTTTTTCCTACTACAATAAAAAAAAAGTTTTCAATTGATGAAGTTTAGACTAAGTTAAGGTGGTTAGACACAAAAAAAAATTATATTCTGGAAACGTTGTAGTAGAAAAATCATAATTAATGATTTACTTAGAAAAAAATTACAAAAAAATATGCATCACATCGAGACATGAGTCTACTACTTATATCTATACTCTTATAAAAAAATATTATCATTTTATTGGGTTTAAGGTGGTCAGACATACACCTACTTATTTTTTTCCTGAAATTTTCATACTACTCTATATAAATTTGAAATTTCACCATATAGAATTATATATTTTTTTAAATGGCTTGTAGAAAAGAAACTAAATTCAATTTTCTACAAATTCTCTTCTTACACATTTTTTATATAATATTGATAACTTGTTCAAATTTTTATGTCAACTTTCCTAAACCTGATTTTCTGAATTTTCATTGCCACTTAAGGACCTGGTTTGGCATACCATGATCCCGCACATACCCATACTCATATTACTTTGTATATATATATATATATATATATATATA
>MU226355.1:1219594-1241759 GCA_018584345.1 Thuja plicata
ACAATGATCTGTATTTATTTTGTGTAGGCTTTATTTTTGTTTTGTTTTTTCTGTGACTGTTTTTTTATTGTAAGTGTGGGATGCTGGGGGTTTGGGAGTGCCGCTCGGCCCTCCACCCACACCGTGGTGGTGCCACCCCCACGGATCACCATAGTCGGCGACACTATCACCACTGTGGTGGTTGCCGGGCGAAGGGGAGTAGCCAAGGCCTCCCCTCCCAACCACCAACGAAGGCCAAGAGGGGGGAGGGAAAAAAGCGGGTTGCACACAGTCACCCCTCTTCAATATGTTTTTTTCATTTTTTTAATATATTTATTTTAGTTTAATAATATTTTTTTGTTTAGAGATTTTCTAATATAAATGTATGTATATATGTGTGTGTGTGTGTGTGTGTGTGTGAAAAAGAATCATAGCGATGCTTAATCAAAAATAATATGATAGTTTATTTATTTTTTTATTAAATTTATAGATTATAAAGGAAATCAGAATATATATATATATATATATATATATATATATATATATATTTATTTATTAACAGCATGAAGAGAAAATAAAACAGAGATGTTTATTTAAACTAATGAATATTTTAACTCATAGTTTAAATACTTTAAAAAAATTACTCATGTAGGAAGTATTTTATGAGAAAATAAAAGAGAGATATATATTTAAACTAATGAATATTTTAACTCCTTGTTTAAATACTTAAAAAAAATTACTCATGTAGGAAGTATTTTATAAGAAAACAACAATGTGAAAAACATTTCAATACAAATATGAAGGTATAAATATGTCTTCTTTACACAACAGTATAAAAATACATTTAAATGTTTTTTTTTTAATTTCATCTTCATATACAAGAAAATTTGTTATTTTCTTTTACTTGCAAAGCACCATTGACAATTTTTGTTTGATGTATTTGTAATAAAGAACATATGACCAAATAGAAGATTTCTTCAAATCCAAAACTTTATGACATAGAAATAACAATACAACTTTGCAAGGCTTACAAAATCCCTTGAAACAAGAATACAAAATCTATCAAAGCTTACAATCTTTCTTTGCAAACAATATTACAAATCTTAGCCCCAAGGTTTTACATACGAACTTGCAAATTTAAACAACATTACTTTCTCCCTTTTCCAAAGCTTGAGCATCCTTCCAAAGGACTAGGGTACCCACAAAACTTGCAAATAAGAAGGGGTTTTGAATAGACCATGGGAGCTCACCTCCCATCTTAGGTCTCTATGAGACCACCCATGAGCTTGGGGAAATAAGAAAGGATTGGGTGACGCACATGCACTCCAAAAGATAACAAGAAAAACACTACAACAAAGAACTCCCTCCCAAGCTTATTTCACATTGGATCACCTTTGGACCCATATAAGGGGTGAAGGTGGAAAATGAATCAATTAGGAGATGTCATAAAAAAAACTTTCCAAATATACATATGCCTTCACGAGGCTTTCAAAATGCAACCAAAATTTCATTCCTTCTCATAAAAATTTCTCCCCTTATCACCCCCAAATAGCAGAGAAAAACAATGGGACATGGAGCCCATACATCCATGCCTTATCCCTCTTATCCTTGAGAATAAACTCTACACTAAAAGGCATTCCCAAGACTCTTCACCCATGTTGGTTGTATTCCTAGTTCTGGTTTGTTTGCCAAAATTTTGTGTTCCTCATGCTCTTTTCTTTCCTAAAGCCAAAAGTCTCTCAGTTCCTTGTAATATCCCTGTTGAAATTTTTAGGGTTTTCAGGTCAAAATCCATGTGAAAATGTAAAACCTCAAAACCCTAGGTCTTGCTTTAAGCCAAAATGAGAAAAAAGCCCTTAAAGATGTTCATCATGCTTCTATTTTTGTGTTACCTTTTTTTAAAAACTTAAGTCATGTATTTTTTACCATAGTTGCCTAGTCACGTGATCCTAATAGCACATTCCTTTTTATTATGAGACTTGGGGATTGACTTGTGTCGGGATGTCTCTCAAAGAAATAGAATATTCCTCTTGTTTTATGAGACTTGGTGGAGCCCTTCAGTCACGAAGTCTCCAAATAAAGAAACATGTCAGCAATTAGCAAAAGGGTCCACAAACGAGTCGCAGTGTCGTGTGAATGATCCAGTAGTTAGTGAATTTTTATGAGACTTGGCGATTACTTCAGTCGCATAGTCTCTGAATTGGCTTGCAGTTATGTAATAAGTATAAAGTTCATGTCGTGTAGTCTCCAAAATAGATGACAGTTAAGTGAAAGATGTTGAGACTTCGTGACTAACCACATGTAGTTTGGAATATAAGGCAGTCGGGTGGTTGCTGGATTAGGATGCTGAGTCAATTTTTTATTCAGTAAGTCAGAGACAAGAAATGGAAGGAGACATGTGTCCAAAGGTGAAAGGATTAAGAGGTTTGTCATGTGGTCTCCCAAAGGAAAAAGATCATCTGGCGATTAGGAGACTAAGTATAAGGTCCTTTATTATCGCATAGTCTCCAAACAATTTAAAAGTATTAAGGAATACTCAGCGACTTAGCAGAGCTGTCGGATGCAAAGATGAATAGATCAAATGGTGGTCGTGAAGTCTCTGATTAAAAGAGCCTTAAGGAAAAGGTACTCGCAACTTGGAGATAAGGGTTAGGTGCATAGTCTCTAAATGAGAATCAAGGGCAAAATGCTTGTCGCGTTGTCTCTGAAAGATTTGTCAACTAACATTTATACTCAGCGATTAGGCGACTAAGGTTAGTCACGGGGTCTCATAAAGAAAAGTAACATTCAGTGACTTGGAGATAACTGTAAAAGATAAAGGTAACCGTCAGTCACAGAGTCTCTGAATAAATTGTGAGTTAAGTTTTTCATCCAGCGACTTTGATTTCTTTAGTCACATGATCACCAGAAATAAACTATGGTTAGCCAGGCAAAGAAAATAACACAGTTTCTTGGTCTCCAAAAGATTAAGGGTTAAAAGATTTGGGTCAGTGACAAGGAGATAATACATAGTCACGTAGTCGCTCAATATGAAATTTTAGAAAAGGCGGCAGTTGCTGACGTGACAATGTGAAGGATTTGGTGTCCAATGAAAATCCAGAATATTGATTGATGAATAAAAAGGGTAGCTAAGATGTATGACAGAGAGCCAATCACATAGAGGCATGTCATCTCCTTCAAATTTTATAAGGATTTTTCTGAAGATACACATATCTGAATTCGATTTCCTATCACACTCATGAACTATGGCTAGATTTTTAATTAATTTCATAGCATGCTGAATTGAAGACAGAATTGATGATTTTTCAAATGATGAGTCGTGTACTTGAAATAGTTACCATAAAGAGTTGATTGAGGGCTCATTTTTAACTTATCTTGCATTCAGAATTACAGAGCAAAGAAGTGCTAGGTTTTATGAATTGAGAGAATAAATTGGTTAAGTTGCAGAGTACTCAATTGATTGTCAAGTGTTGAATTACTGGGAACAGTGCACAGAGAAGAGAAGTGAGTCTCGAGAGAATATTTGCTTCAATATTGGTAAAGAAAAGAGGATTGAAATAAAGAAAAGATGAGTAGAGCAGTCAGTGTGGCTTCTACCAGTGGGAGGAGCGATGAGATAGATGATGATGTTAAAGGGAAAAGGAATTATTCTGATGAATTCCTCAAATTGTTGCCGGGTTCTACATAGAACAAAAGGGAAAATGCAAATGTTCTGACTGATGATTACTGCGAGATCAGGGATGCTGACACTCCAGGATCACTAGGTTTTTCTCTTTTCAACTACTTCTATAAAAATTCTGATAAGGCCATTCCAGTGTCAAACCCTTGGACCTGTGGTCTAGCTAGGTTAATTGTCTGTGATGTCTATTTAGATGTAGACTTGTTCTTAGGTCTTGCCAATCACTATGATGTCATGTCTAGGACAATTAAGAAAAATGATGGCACTACCCTGCTTATCCTGAACAGAAACTCATTTATGAAAGCCTTTGGCTTGTACAGTACTATGTCAACAAAAATCAATATTACTAAACAAGAAGAGAGGTATAGGTTAAAACCTGGTATTGCTAGGGGCCAATTATAGAAACACATGCATAAGGAGGTTAGGAACCATCTTACTCCTATACCCGGTACAACACCCTATTGCTTTAAGGACCTGCATTTCTATATCAAATATATTGCCTATGCCCTGTGTAGAGTGTTAGGGAGAGATAGAGGAGCTGAGAAGATTAACGCTGGGGTTTTAATGATGGTACTTGACTTATAAGAGGTGCATTCTAGCACCAATTATGACTACATACAATACATCATTGATGAGATGCATGAAGGATTTGTAGCTACAAAAAATAAGATGAAGGATCCTAAAGAGAAAGAACCTAGGTTCTTTCACTATTCCATCCTGATGCATCTGCTCTTACATTTTAACTTTGGGATCATGGATGTGAACAATTTGGATCCTCAAAGGATTTTTTAGGACAAGCCTAATCCCATTCAGTTTTGGGTTAGGATTTGGAACTATACATCCAAAGATTGTGATTACTGTGCATTTGAGAACTGGATTGTATATCCAATAATGCAGAGCATGGGCATCAGTAGGACAAGGCTCCCAATCAAGGTGCTCCAACTACTGAGACCTTGTGATTATGTAGATAAGTGGGAGGGAGATCATAACTGGGGAGATTTCTTCCTAGAAGAGAACTTCACCATGATCAAGGTATATGGATGTGTACATCCACCCCATATCTTTCCCTACCATGTGCCATCAAGAGTTGCTGCCATAGAATTCATCTGCCAGCTTTTATTGATAGATAATGATCATTTTGCGCCACACAGGAAGGGGACCCTAACCCCTAGGTAGTTCAGGATTTTCAATTTCACTATTGGCAAAGGTGCCATTGACATATTCAGCCAATGGTTGGAGACCTGTAGAATGGGGACAACCTCATATAGATATATTGATCTTGAGGGTTTCATGGCAGGAGTCAGAAAGATTTTAACCCCCACAATCCCTAATACAAATGTTCATTGTACATGTATAGAAGATGATGCAACAAGAAACCTTCTTGATGAAGATGAAATCAGAACAAGAAGGGAGAGGATTCGGGAATTAATGAAGCTAGAAACACAAATAAATAGAAATGGGTTGGCTTTTGGAGGCTTCTACCCTGATTTTCCCTATTTTGATAGAATCAAAGCCATGATTGATAATTTCTATGTTCTTTGTGAACAACTTGATAATGTTCTAGATAAGAAAGGAGCTCAGGAGCCTGATCATTCAGAATCAGAATATGAAAGTGGTAGTGATGGTGACTATGCCCATCCACCTCAATATGATCAACCTCAAAAAGATATTGCAGAGGAACCATAGTTGTAGGGAGGAGAGGGTCATGTCATTGACCTAACAGAGGTCTCCCAGCCTGATGATGTGGAGGAGCCTTCAGCCAAAAGGCAAAAAGTTAACATAGGCCAACCTTCAATTGTTAGGCAAGAAAAGAAAAAGGATAGAGTAAGTGCCTTAGTTCCTTGGAATAGGTTATATGACCATAACCTAAGAAAATTGATCAGACAAGGAAAGAAGCAACAACTAGATGTAGAGGAAAATATTGAGTTGCCTCTCAATTCATGCATCGATGAAAGATTAATACATCAGCAACAATTTGTAAGTGATGATAATTTCATCAAAACTGAGGAGTTTAAAGATTTTTTGAGGTGGCATAAGAAGGAGGAAATAAGAGCTCAATTGAAATTTGATGGAGAGGAAACGGTCACTAATGAGGCTCTATTGGCCCTACAATCATATGACCCTGATAGTGAGGATATCTCACCAGATGAGGCCAGGCAGATGGTATTAAACAGTGGCATATTACTGGCTGAGGGCTGGGACTTGGCCTTAGATTTCATCATTGATCAGATAAGGAAGCAACCAGATTTGAAAATGGCAAGTGAGGTGCAAATGGGAGACATGATAAAGGGTTTTGGGTATAGCCCAAAGTCTTAGGCCTTTTCCATGTGGAGCCTTTGCCCAAAAGACCAGAAACCTCAATTGGTAAACATCCAGGAGAATATGGTGGGCATTCAGATGGTCTAGTCATTACATAATATAGGGGATCTAGAGATATCCCAGACTATGACACACTGGGCACACTTAAATGAGGAAAAGACCAAGCAACTATCTGATAAGTGTAGCATTTTGATAGAAGAGACCAGTGCTTTAGCAAAAGACTGGGAGATGTGCCACATCAAGATACACCAACAAAATTAGGTGATTACTGAGCTAATGAAGCAATTAGAAGAAAATCCTAAAGTGGTGTATGTACCTTCACAACAACCTTTGCAAATTGAGGAGAAAGCAAAATTAGAGGAGGTGGTTGAAAAGGATGACATGGGAGAAAATAAGAATGAGATAGCCTTGAATGCATTTAGGTGCATTTTGCAACATAGAATTGATATATTGAAGGATAAGACATATGTCATCCTCAATGCATATAATAAGTTGCCCACCCTACACATAGAGATAACAAGGTGCATTGCTACTCTGAACCCTTATTTTGTTAATTGGTCTCCTAGGGTGCAACTATTTGAGAAACTTGCATTTTTGCAGCCCCTAAAGTCAGATTTAGCTGAGGTGGTGACAGAAGTAGGAGATGAGGTTAAAAAGGTTAATGTGGCCTTGTCATTTTTCAAAGGCAAGTTGAACCAAGTAGAGGCTAAGTTGAGCATGTTTTCTTCAGACTTCAACATATTTGTTCCTCCCCTTAAAGGGGAAGATAATCAGGTAAAGGCCTTAGAAGCTTGGAAGAATGAGTTTGACTGTAAGATGCCTAATAATGAGGCATTCATTTTAGGATCTGATTTGGATATTGAAGGCTTTAATAAGATTTTGGATGAGGCCTTCAGAGCTGAAAATGACATCAATAAATTTCTAGTGGATGTTAAGAGCATCACTAATGTCAGGTGGGAAAGGCAAAAGGCACAGGTACAAAGCACTCAGGACTTCAAGTGGCCAACTGAAGATGAGGTGACAGCATGGGACCTAATGACTAGGCCCAAGAAGAAGAAGCTTGAAATTGAGGAGGAAATTCTTGATGAAGAGTAGAGGCGAACACTTGGCACCTGATCAATGAGCACAGGGAGGTTAGCTATTTATGGAGATAAGTGTAAGTTAGCCTGTAATGGCGGTCACTTAGTCTTGCTGCAAATACCAGAAGCTATCCTTAACATTGTCAGACAAAGGTGCCAGATTCTAGAAACGACAAAGAGTATCAGATTTTTATCCTCTGTTTTTGTCCTCCCACCGCTTCTTCATTCTTTTATTTTGTCTTTTCTGTAATTTTAGGGTTAGGTTCCTTAAACCATCCGAAGCTTGTTGCATCCTAAAATAAAGGATTCCAAGATGGTTAAGGACCTATATATAGGATCAAAATTGTAATTGAAAGAGGGATGAAATATAATTGAAGACGAACTTTTAGATTTCAGTCTGTGTTTTTGAGCTTTTTAGCCTTTATATATACTTGAAACGGAATATATGAATAAAAATACAGTGCAACTTTATTCTACATTGTTGTTGTTTCTTTACTTATTGGATGCACTCTTTTATGTTTAATTTGTAAGGCATGTTAAACATATTGGCTATTAGGTAGCTATCTAATTATTTGCAAGTTTCTTCTAAGGGGAGAATTAAACTTTGTGAGTAGTTTCAGAGAGTACTGCAGTGATTGAGGATTTGATACAATACTGTAGAAGTGACAGGATGGTTTGCAAAGAATTTTATCTGAGTTGTATGTAGGTTTTAAGGCATCCTACAGTATTCTTGTTTAATATATATCTCTGAGGATTTATATCTTTTGACTCTATTGCCCAAGGATAGGCACTGGTCTATAGTTTGTCAAGTGATTCATCATCATCCAAGCATTCAAAAACTATTTAAATAATCACTTTCAGAATATTTTGTAGAATCAATTGTGCTCTTGAAGGTCATAGTTGAAATTTATTGATTTCTTAAAGAGAAAATCAAATAGGTTATTCCTCCTAGATTCATAAGAGTTATAAAAGGAAAGAAGAATGCAATTCCTAGTTATGTTGTTGTCTGCTATCATTAAGATATTGATTTGGATTGCCAAGATTTTTCTCAAAATAGTCATAGTCATATGTATTGTCATATACATGTCCATTTAAAATAGAGCATTCAACACATAAAGTACAATCCACTCTAAAATATTGTCAAGACTGTAATCAGTTATAGGTAAAACCTACCCGAGTCAGTGGATCTCAAAAAAGGAGGTGGTAATAGATATCCCCAGTGTTATCAAAAACCTCATCAATTAGTGTTTTTTCTCTTGCTTGAGTCATAGTGTCAAAAGGCATTAGGGGTCATAGAGTTGTTTAAGATTTCAAGTATCTTTCAGAGGCCTAGCAAGAAAAAACCCTAACAACCCACAAGGCTCTCTACCCTCCCAAGGGTGAGTCTAGCCTTTCACACCCCAAACATCACACAAGGTAAGAAATCAAAGAAAATGGAATGAAATCCACAACACAATCTCATACTTTCAATAACAAGGAAAAAAGGAAACTGATGGAATCAAAAACACAACACTTAGCTACAACATGATAACAAATCTAACAAGAGTTATAATGAAATATTGGAAATGCATAATGTTAGTGAACAGATTTTCCCTTTTGAAGAATAAAAAATAAATGACTCTTTTAACCCAAATTTAGACGGAAAAATACACTAACAGTTGAGTGAGTTACTCACAACCAGACTCTCTTCTTCGAAGGAGCAGCTACCTTATACAAATATTTAATCTGTAATAACCTTTTATTCATAAATAATTTACTTCAAGATACACTTTTGACAAGAAAGTATGAAAGGCAGCAGTTCACATTCATCGTAGATAAATGGCTAACTATTTTGAGATTTAAAGAGATTCAAGATATCTGAGCCAACTAACTCAAATCTTAAATAGACAATTTAATTAAGAATGGTTGATTCAGAAGGATATCAAATATTGAAAAAGATTATTGACTAAATTCTAAGATATACTTGCAGATTAAAATAATATACTCGTTCAATTCTGACTGAAATTAAAATCATACACTCTAATAGACCAACTGATCAATGAAAATACCAGGATCTGCTTATATAATCAACTGATAATATATTCATATATCTATAATTCACAGTATTAACCACGAAAAAAGTAACTTAAACAAAACAGATAGTGTTGCAATTATTTTCTTTCAGAGAACCGACCTTCACTTGGTCGTCAAAAATAACATATATAGCCATGCAGGGCCATTTCAGTTTTCAATAACTAATTGGCAGAACTCTATATTTTCCTATGTTTTCAATCATTGGAGAGACACTATCCATCCCCATCCCCAAGATATGGGATATGGCCTTAAAAAAGAGTAGGGCTCAACTTTTCTTATATGGGGGGACCCTACTATTCTATGAGCCCCCTACTATTGCCCTCTTTTTTCTATGCGAGTGGCCCCTACTATATCCTCTATTCTGGGCCCCTACCCCTACTATTTTGATAGGGGCCTAAAGATAGAAAAACTTTCGAAAATAGGAAAAACAAACAAATATCCAAAAAAATAATTGGCCGATAGTCTAGTTCCAGCTCCATCATCAGTGTTGGTGGCATCTTTTGTTGTCTGTCATTCCTCAAATGCACTTGAGAAGTTATTCCTCAGTTCTTTATTTAGTTTAGCAACCACCTCAAACCTCTACTCCCAAATATTCTTAAAGTTTTGAATCTGCTAGGATTTGTTTTCAAATATTTTCATCTGTCCATAACTTTAGACAACTGCTGACTCCACATGAGCTAAAATTGAATGATCTTTCATCTCAATTTCCTTAGCATCTTTCATATTTTTTACCTTTTGATTATAAAAGACAAGTATTTTGGCCATTTCATTACCAGTCTCATTCTCCAATCCAATTATTTTTCTCGTGCATTCATTCTGTGCATGCATGATTTCCCTCATACTGATCTGGGCTTCAATTATCTGGTAAGATTCTTTGATATCTTGCTCATATAGTGTGCCTTCCCATTCCATGTTCACTTTAACAACAAATAGTGAATTCTCATCGACCCCTGGTACTTCTTTTTTAGAGAGGAACTTAGTTATACCGTAAGTATAAACATATTCCATCTTATGTACTTCAATCTCCAATTGACCCTTTTCTTTTTTCCATAGTTCAACATCCTCCTCTACTACTTTTAACAATTTTTTAGATCTTTCCATCAGGCTATAAAAATCACAAGTGAACTTGGTAATTTCTCTGGTTACCTTATCAATCTAGATGAAGAGAGCCTTTGATATGGACCTATCTTTGTGGACTTGATCGAGGAATTTTTGACTCTCTGAAGACTTGACATCTAGGTCAAATGGAACTACTGACAATGGTTGAGGTACAAGATTGTGAAGTTGTTGAATGTATTTGGCCATTTCACAAAGGGCTTGCTTCAATTTCATCTTATCTTCTGTATCCTTTTGTACATGATGGTTGATTTTCTTATTCGCTGAGTTCAAGATCTTTAGGTCGGTGGCCCTAGTAGATATTCCCAAATCTATCTTTTCCACATTGAAGTCCTACTATGTGACCTCATCACTAGCTTTATCAAAATTTGGTTTGAAGATTTTTGCAATCCAATGACCCATTTTAGCATCTATTTCAACCATTGCTTCCAATTTTGGTTTCTTTTCTCATGGATTCTTTCCAAGATATTTATTGACTAAGTATCCAATAAGGGCTAAGATAGGAACAATGTTCCTCTTCTTGCTGACTAATAACTCCAGCCAATTTGGGATCTTTGGTGTAGAAGCATTTGTAGGAGTGCTTAATACTGATAGGTCATGTTGACCTTCTCCTGTTGATTGAGTCGTTGAAGGACTGACTAGGTTTTTTCCATTTTAGATTTCTTCTAAGGCTGTAAATTGCCTTCCTCTGTCTCCAGGTCTATTACGATGCAGGGGACTTTATCTGTCTTTTATTTCCTTTTTCTCCTAGCTCTTGTGAACCTTCCAGATTACACAAGAATTGGATTTTCCTCTTCAAGGTGGGATTTTACTCTAGATTTAGGTTCACCCGCAGGAAGCAATTTCTCAGTTTCATTAGTAAGGGCAGGGGAAGTTGTGAGTTTTGAAATTCTTAGACTTTTTCTGGTTACTGAACCAGAAGCCTCTTGTTTCTTTTTTTTGCTCATTTATTTCAACCACTTATCTGTCCTTCTGAATACTTCTTGAGAAAGAGCATTCACATCCTCCACTACTCCTCTTCCCCAATCTACTTTTCTAGCCACTATGTCATTATTCTTCTCCATGTATCCAGGTTTTGTCACATCTTCCTCATCATCAGCATCAAATCCCTTAATCTTAAAAGGTAGCCACAAGGTAATAATTTGGCTCAATGTAAACCTGGAATGTAGTCTCTTTTTGACCTCGAACTCATCTATACAATCTGCCCAAAAATCTTCCAATTCTGGTTGATGTAGAAAAGTGGCATCAATTTTGAAATGATTTGCCACAAAGTTCTTGCTATCAAAGTAGCTTCTCTTTTGATAAGAAGGAAGATTAATTATCTTTAGTTCTGCATCTGGGGAATACATGGCATGTGTTAATCTGAAATGGTAATGCCCTAGATCAATAGGAAAGAAAGAACCCACTCCTCTCTTAGGTCTAAACTTCACTCCTACTTGGAGTATTTGTCTGCATATTTCTAACAGAATATATTTATCCAAGAAGTATCATGGGAGCTTCATGGGTTCACCACTAAAACCTCCTACCCTTAAGTAACTGAAAGTAGGGAATTGAAAAAAGAAGTTGTCATAGATTTTGATCAATTCCATGGCTTCTTCGGACATTGTATTATTTACCCTTCCTCTTAGCTTGAAAACAAGCTTGGCTAAGAATGTATTTTTTACTCTTTGGAAATTTCCTGGATTTCTCTTCTTCTATAGATAAGGATGGTATTCACAAATCATCATATCATCTCTCCATAGTTCATGGGGAAAACCCTCCAAACTCCTGCTAATAGCTAAAACATAAAAAATATATGAAGACAAAAAGAAATTGGATGCCTTTGCAAATGGGGATAAATCCTCATGAAGTCTTACTGCTATTATCTCAACCTAGTCAACATATTTTCCTTTACTCAGAATGGCTTGGAAAAAAATATACATCCAGTCCTCCCACATGATATCATTAGGTTTACCCTTTAATCTGTTTAACATGACCACAATGTCACGTACCTCTCTTATCAAATGGTCCTTTTTTAGAGGTTTTGGTAACCTAGAACCCCTCTCTCTGCTTTTAATAACCAGTCTCTGGCAATGTTGTTTCTATAATCTTTGAAATTAAGGTGAAATTCCTTTTTAGCCTTCTTGAAGTCCCAGTTGACATAGGTTTCTTCAGGAGGGATTCTCAGGGCAGCCATGACTACCTCTTTGTTGATGGACACTAGAACTTCTCCAGAAGGAAGACAAATACACTTGTCAATCCTGTTGTACCTATTCATGTATTCCATTACCAACTTAGGGCATGGAGTCACTTCGGGAAAACCAGCGGCCTCCAATAGTCTTCTTTCTACAATCTTGGTTGAAAGGGTTCCTACCTCTACATTCTTCAATCTATAAACAATCTCTACTATGTATTCATCCACAAGAACTGTGTCTCGTATCTTTGGAAGAAAACTACTTATAGGAGAAATCTTGTTCTCCTTCACAAACCTGGCCTGAGAGGCCGACGCACTAGAACTGATCATAGTGATTTTTAAAAAAATGAATTCAAGAAAATGAGATGGAAAAGGATAGAATTTCCTTTCTTACAACATGTAATTATTAAAACTAGAAATAAAAATGAGGAATATTTCTTAAAACTCACTGGTGTTGTCTATTTTCACTTCCGGGAAGATATCTTCACTGTGCTTCACTTCTGATTGTGCTTCCAATGGTTGTGTGTAAACAAAAAAGGAAAGAAGAGAAGATTTAATACATATATTTAAGTTGCCTTTTTTTGGTAATCATGATTGCTTGTCGTGACTTAATTATTTTCACCATCATTTGCTGGGCACGTCCAATCATATTTATTTCATCTTCGAGCAAGCTATACTTTTGCTGCGCTGGACTTTACTCCATGTATTTTTAGAAAATGATCTCATAAAGGAAAGTGAGATCTGACATGTGCCACAAATATTTGATCATTATTACATTTTATATTTTGAACCTTGAATCGTGAGGCACGAAGTTCAAAGTTCATAATCCCTTATGCCTCAGTCACATATTGATAAACCTATAAATGAGACAGATTAATGCATGGTGCATGAAAGATATTGAATTATGAACCAAAAAGAAGTTCAAAGTTCAAGATTATGAAAAACACTGACACCAAAATAGGAAAAGACATGAGTCAGGCATGCAAAGAGACAAGTGTATTTTGAAAAAGTGAACCTTGAACCTTGAACCGTGAGGTTCAAGATTCAAGATTCGATATCACGAAGACACAAAAATGTGCGAGCTATAAAAATTTTCTGACCAGAAGAATTGCATATGAATTGTAACATGAGGAATGGGAAATTGAACTTTGAACCTTGAACCGCGAGGTTCAAGATTCAAGATTCAATATGCACTTTGACAAAATACATGTTACTTAGAAAAATTTTAACAGAAAGATTTCTGACCTACAACACATAACATAAAATATTTCTTTTGGCTTGAGATCACCAACCTTGCTCCAAGCTAATGGAAAAATGAGATGAAGTTGAGCCTTTTCCCTTCCTTAATCTTTTCCTCTCCTTAGTCAAATCTCTAAGTCTCACTAACTCAACTAGCAGTCTGCAAGTTTGGAGAGTGGGCAAGAAACCCAAACTTTCCTCCAAAATCTCACTAAAAGGGCTCTCTCACCAACTCCCCACCTACTAATCATAATGAGAGATGACTTGAGCCATATTTTTCTTCCACCTTGTCTCCTCTCATAAATGAAAGGAAGACCAAAGTTGTAGAGAAGATAGTGGTCATGTCTTTCTTAAATTTTCGCCACTCTAAAAAAAGGGTACTTTAGGAGTGCCATAAATGAAATTTTGACAACCAAATGGCTAAAAATTAACTCCTAACCCATAGTACACCCATAGGGATAGATAATTTTAACCCTAACTACCCCCTTGGGCTCATTCTACCCCTATAAAAACCACTAAGAGTTAACCCACGAAATTATCTGATGGGACACAAGGTTTGATTCCAAAAATAAGTAACCCTTTATGGGTACAATACAAGGTGACTCTAGATTAAGTGTCTAATCTCCCTTAACTCCCATGGGCATGCCAACTCACTTGCACAAATATCAATTAACACCACAAAAACACATCACATTTACACAACACTTGGCATGCCTAGTTGGAATTACACAATGAACATATTACAATAACATACATGCATATTCACAATTACAAAATAAATTACTACACAACGAGGTTATATCTCTTTGTAGAGTTAACCTTGGATCTTTACTAAATTTTACATAAATCCAATCTTGTTTCCCCAATTTGAATCCATGGTCTAATCACCTGTACACTCGATCAAAGCATCAGTAGTCCAAGGAAGAAATCATATATATATAAATAATAAAAATTTGATGTATCTAAATAGTCATGAATTTAAAAGACATTATTTCCATAACTAGGTCATCCATCATTCTCAAAATCCTTTAATCACATCTCCTCTAACAATTACAATTAACTATAAAAGATCATTTTCATAATTTCAAATCTTTAGTGCACATTCATTTACCACATAACATAATTGAGATTCCAAAACATATAATTCATAAACCAAATCCTTCTACTATATCATAACATCAAGAACATTGTATCATAAGCATATAAAAGTAAATCCTAGAATCATCAAATAAACATCATCACATAATATTGAATGTTATGAAATCACTATCCCATAAGTCAATGTATCAAAATGTACCATACTGGTCACCAAAATATGAAAATATCAGTTGTGTTATGATGGGTCAGGGTAGGACCTCACATCCTCCCCCTAGGCATGAACTTCCTCTTGGAGTTCATCAAAAAGATGGGGGTACTCATGTCTCATATGTGTTGTGTCCTCTCATGATGTCATGACCTCATCATAACAATCTCACTAGACCCTAACCTGGTCTAGCTCTCTTCCTCAAAGGGCCAACATCCACCAAGTCAAAATGTGAATGGGATCCAAAGACAACTACCCGTCTGAATCCAACAGTAAGGCATCCCAATCAATAATATGAGACTCATCATAAATATATTTTTGCAATACTGAAACATGAAACACATTGTGGATGCGCGACAGGCTAGGTGGTAGGGCTAGATGACAAGCAACTAGACCTACTCTCTCCAAAATCTCAAAAGGTCCTACAAATCGAGGTGCGGGCTTAGAGCCCTTTCCAAAATGGATTGGACTCTTATGTGGGTGCACTCTCAGATGACCATGTCTCCAACCATATGCTCTCTATCAAACCCCTTTGTATCTACATATTTCTTCTGCCTATCCTGAGCCTCTCTAAGATGTTGTTTGATCAAATCTACCTACTGCTCCATGTACCTGACTAAGTTTGGCCGAATGGATACTCTATCTTCAATTTTTTCCCAACTCAATGGTTTCCTACATGGCCTACCATATAAGGCCTGATAAGGGGGCATACCCAGTTACGTGTGATGTCCATTAATGTAGGCAAACTCTACTAAGTGTAGGTACTCCTCCCATCAGGTTTGATGGTGCATCACATACATACATAACATGTCCTCCAATACTTGGTTGACCCTCTATGTCTGTCCATCAGTCTCAGGGTGATAGGATGTACTAAAATTGAGCTTGGTGCCCAACGTTGTCTACAACTCTCTCCAAAATGATGATGTGAAGAGAGAATCTCGATCAGATATAATATTATGAGGAATGCCATGGAGTCTGACAATGTCTCACAAGAATACCTATGCTACTGTAGGTGCTATGAAAGTAGTAAGAATAGGTGAAAAGTGGACAACTTTGGTCAACTTGTCAATTGTCACCATGATGACATCATTGCGGCAAGAGGACATAGGGAGACCAATAATAAATTCCATGGAAATAGTATCCCACTTCCACTCGAGTATCTCATGTCGCTAAAGAAGCCCACCCGGGTGGCTGTGCTCTACCTTAACCCTTTGACACTCAAGACATCTGGCCACAATCCTAGCAATGTGCAATCTCATACCTGGCCAATGATAAAGCTTCCTCATATCCACATGCAACTTCTTAACCCTGGGGTGCGTTGCATATGGTGATCTATGAGCCTCAAGTATAATGAAATCATGCAACCCACTAGAAGTAGGGACATCTATGTGGCCCCTATTGCAAAGAAGTCCATCATATTATAAGGAATAACCATCATATTTCCCCTTAAGGGGTCTCTAGGATCGAACCAATTGACAACACTCTAAATAAAACTCATCCTTGTACAAGTGCTGAAGTATACGATCCCTCAAATCAATACCAGTAGTCATGGAAGAAATCTCATGTCTCCTCCTACTCAAAGCATCTGCTACCACATTCTCTTTCCCCTTGATGTAGTGAACATCAAAATTATACTCACAAAGGAATTCCATCCACCTCCTTTTCCATGCATTAAGATTTGGCTAGGTAAAGATGTAATGAAGGCTCTGATGATCAGAATGGAGCTCAAATCGATGACCCAAAAGGAAGTGTCACCATCTCACTAATGCATATACCACTGAAGCAAGCTCAAGGTCATGGTAGGATAGTTAAGCTCATGAGTCTTGATTTTCCTAGACTCATAGGCAATAGCTCGTCCATTCTGCATAAGGAAAGCTCCAAGTCCATTTAATGATGAATCTATGCATACCACAAAGTCTACTAAAGGGTCAGGCATAACAAGGATAGGTGCGCTAGTAAGGGCTCTCTTGAGCTCTTGAAAAGCTCTTTCACACTTCTCTGTCCATTCAAATTTCTTTCCCTTTCTCTGAAGGGATGTGATGGGGTGTGCCACTCTAGAAAACCCTTCAAAAAACCTTCTATAATATCCTGCTAAGCCCATGAAGCTCCTGACCTTAGTCATAGTGGTAGGTGTTGGCCAATCCATAATGGCTCTAATCTTTGATGGCTCAACTGCGATCCCATCACCTGATATAACATGTCCAAGGTAGTGGACCTCTAATCTAAAGAAAGAACACTTTGACAAGCTTCCATACAACTATTTATCTCTCAAGCACTGCAAAACTTGTCTCAGGTGCTCCTCATTCTCCTGCTCATTAAGGGAATAAATCAAGATATCATCTAGGAACATGACTACAAATCTGTCCAAGAGGGTGTGGAATACTCCATTCATAAGGCTCATGAATACAGCTGGAGCATTTTTGAGAGTGAATGGAACCACTGTAAACTCATAGTGACCATACCTCGTATAAAAAGTTATCTTATGGATGTCACTCTCCACAATCCTCAACTGATGGTACCCTAATTTCAGATCTATTTTTAAGAACACACGGGCACCTTGTAACTGATCAAATAAATCAGCGATCCTAGGAAGTAGATACTGATTCTTAATTATTACTTTGTTCAAATAGAACTAATCCATGCACAACCTAAGAGATTCATCCTTCTTCTTCATGAAGATGATGGGTGCTCCCCATGGTGACACACTAGGGAGAATATGCCCTTTTGTCCAAGAGCTCCTCTAACTAGATCTTAAGCTCATTGAGATCATGAGTGGTCATCCTATAAGGGGCTCTAGAAACTGGTTCAGCTCCTAGCACCAGGTCTATATGAAAATCAACTCCCGTAGGTGGTGACATACCGAGTAGCTCTGATGGGAAAACATCTACATACTCCTGCAATACTGGGTGATTATTGAGGTAAGTTTCCTTCTCCTCCTCTTCCTCCTCCTCCTCCTCTCTATCACTGATGGTAATTGGAAATAGCTGGCATCCCTTATGCATACACTACTTAATCTACATAGCAGATATCATATGAAGAGATACAGGCCTCTGAACTCTTGTTATAGTCATGGGAGTACCAAAATCATCCACACATTTGACCCTCTTTTGTCTGCAATCCATCTTGGTGTTGTGGCCACAAAGCCAATCCATGCCAAGAATTACATCATATGATCCTAGAGGTGTAAAGTGTAGATCAATCATAGTGGTCATGTCTCCTATCTGAATCTAGAAACCTCTGAATATAGAATCAACTGACACTCTAGCACCCAAAGCTAACTCAACCTCCCAATTTACCTCTTTTCTAGCTGCCACTAGCCTGCAACGCTCCACTATAAATGGAGAAATGAAAGAATCAGTAGCTCCTGAATCAAATAGGATAGTAATAATACTGCCTCAAATCGTACCTACAGCCTCAATAACTATGGTCTGGTGCTTAGCTTGGCAATTATCAGCCATCACAAAAAATCTATGAGAACAACCCATGTCTCCCACTGTAGGCTCTGAAGTATCTTCTCTCTAACTTCCAACTGTATGTCCTTGTAGACACTCTCTAGCTAAATGACCCATGGCACCACAAGAGAAACAAGGTCCTCATACCTAAATCTAAATCCCTTGAGGCCTAGACTACTACGGTCCCCCAGTCCTATTGGACCCACTAAATATACCTCTAGAGGACTATTGATTCCTAGTTGGAGGTGTGAAAGGCGCATGTGATCTCTGATCTCATCTGGGTCCCTGTGTCTGCCACTATTTGGGCTTAGAGCCCTACTGACCCTATGGTGGCCTAGATCTCTGAGTCTGTTGCTGAGGGGTTCTGAAAGATCTTGATGAATGCCTCTGGTTCCTGTTTCAAGGGGGTCTCTGATAACTAGAAGTTTGTGGTGTAGGGTTTTGGTTCTGTGACTAATCATGAGGTCTACCCTGGACCTCCTCTTCTATTAAGGCCTTCTCTATGACCTCTCAAAAATTTACTAGGGTTGCCATGCGTACAGATCCTGAAATAGAAACATTCAACCCCTTGACAAAGTGGTTGACCCTAAGCTTCTTATCTTTCATGTAGTCCACATAGGGTAGGAGCTTGAGAAAATTACTCACGTATTGTAACATTGTAAGTCCTCTCTGCTGGAGGTCATGGAACTCATCTATATGATGCTCCCTAAAGTGCTATGATAGATATCAGTCTCTCAACCTTTCTAAGAAGGTTTCCCATGTGATTGTGTCCATAGATAGGTTACTCTTAATTTCTTCTATTCTCCACCATGTAAAGGTTGTCCCTCTCAGAAGATGAACAAAAAAACATGCCCTCATATTGCTCCCATAAGGGTGCAACCCAAAGCACCACTCCAAACTCAGGAGCCATGCCTCAACTTCACTTCCATTTGTGGATCCTGAAAATGGTGGTGGGTTGAGTCAAAGTAACTCACTAATCAGATCTCCTACATCCGAGGGTGCTCTCCTGTCCACTCTAGGTACTACCCCAGGTGGTGGTACTGGCATATGCAGTGACTCACCTCATGGTCAACATGGCCCTCAGTACAACTAGATGGAGGGCTCCTACTTTGTTCTCTTATAGTGTTCCTATGCCCTTCTAACTCTGGTTGATCTATAACTGGTGGCAATCTCTCTTGAATGATACCGACTAGGTTTTGCTTAGCTGCCAAAATATCTGGATTAAGATTCAGATGGGGATCTTGATTCCCTCCAAGTACCTCTACCTTAGGCTCAACATCCACTCATGTCGAGGAGGCCTATGTATGATCTCTCTCACATCTATGAGCATTATGCGTGATCAGAGGCATCCTACACAAAGGTTTAAAAGTTATGAGTTGAATGTAATGGGTTTAGGTTCCATGGGTTGCAACATGGCTCTAATACCAGAAATGTCATGCCCAAAAATGGCATGCAAAAAAACAAATTTTTATTTTTAAAACCACTAATTGGTGAGGGAAGATGCAAACAGTTAACTGATGTTTACTAAACGTGCATTTTGAATCTAACAAAATTAAGCAGGGGTTTAGGTTGAGAGATTTAGTGAATGGTGACATTAGGGTTAAGGAGAATCATGACATGAGCCAACGTCCCTTAACCCCAGAGTTTACAAAGTTTTAGTTGAACATGATGGGTTTCCCATCCAATCTCAAAATACATTAATATAGTTGAAAGTGAGTAGTTTGCTTAAAATTTCGTTAAACTTAACAGTTTTATTAGCGATAATGTAAATCCAACGTTTAAACCTAATTGGTCTAACATATTATCAATTCCACTTAATTACCTTGCAACACTCGTTACTAGGCATCAACCAGCTAAGGGGGGTATAATTATTTAACTACATTAATAAGGGCTTATTAAATAATTAAAAAAAATCCAATGATATAAGTTCTTTAACAAGTTAATCTGATTTCTCTAGAGCTATAATTAAACTTTAATTAGAACTTCATCTCACAATAATTAAGATATGATTAAATTTCAACAGTTATTTAAAAGTGTATAGCACATTAATATTTTATTTATGAACGTTATGCAAATATACTCGTTCCATTAATGACTTTAATATTATTAATTCATTTCACAATGTTTGCTTTATGATAATACTATAGTTAATTTAATTCAATTAAATTAACTATTGCTATTAAATAATTCTAAGTTAAAAAAATTAATCTTTTAATATCTTTTAAATATTTCCATATTATAAAATTTAACCTAAAGAATAATAATGTTTCTCATTATAAAATTTCAACTTGAGATATAATAGGCTTTTTAATAAAATTAAGCTATTAAATCTCTTTTTTTAAAAAAATATTAATTAACATTACCTATGATATTGTTCAAATTGAATCACAAAAAGCTTTTACATTAACTTCATTTGTTTAAATGTAATTTAGCAAAAAGCTTTAACAATACTAGAAACTAATTAAATTCCCTCAAAAAAATAAATTTTAAACTATCCCACTAAAACAATTCATAAAACAAATATAAATTAAAAAAAAAACAAAGAAAAGTCAATTCCTTATTTTGCAAACCCTAACCCTAATTCTAAATTAGGGTTAGGGGAAAAATATGAAGAGGCAAAAAGAAGAATTTCCTCTTCCTTTTCCAATTTTCTTCTTTTCCCCAAATTTTTTCAAGCCCTAAACTATTCTTTTTTTTTTTTCTCTTTTCTCTTTGGCTTGTTGTGCAGGTTGGAACAAGATTCATGGTGGAATAAGATACTCATATTAATTTGTATATATATAAATGTATTTACACCTTAAGTTGTATATATATATTTATATGTATACAAAATATATATCCATTGTATATCAAGTAGGTTACATATGCTAATGGCGGCGGCTATAGATAACAATGATCTGTATTTATTTTGTTTAGGCTCTATTTTTTTTTTCCTATGACTGTCGTTTTACGGCAAGTGTGGGAGGCAGGGGGTTTAGGAGTGGGGCTCGACCCTCCAACTGCACTGTGGCGGTGCCGCCCCCATGACCCACCACAATCAGTAACACTACTGTTGTTGTGGTTGTTGTCGTAGTGGCTGCGTCCACCATGGGCGGAGGGGAGTGGTCGTGGTCTCCACTCCCAACCACCAATGAAGGTCATGCGGGAGGAGGAAAAAAAGTGGACTGCGCCCAAGCTACCCTCTTCAATATGTTTTTTTTCAATTTTTTATATATATTTATTTTAGTTTAATAATATATTTTTGTTTAGAGATTTTCTAATATAAATGTATGTGTGTGTGTGTGTGTGTGTGTGTGTGTGTGAAAAACAATCAGAGTAATGCTTAATCAGAAATAATATGACACTTTATTTATTTTTTTATTAAATTTATAGATTATAAAGGAAATCAGAATATATATAAGAAATATTTCCACATTAGAATTAACAACATGAAGAGAAAATAAAACAGAGATGTTTATTTAATCTAATGAATATTTTAAATATATCTATTGTATATCAAGTAGGTTACATATGCTAATGGCGGCGACTGCAGATAACAATGATTTGTATTTATTTTGTTTAGGCTCTATTTTTTTCTGTGACTGTCGTTTTATGGCAAGTATGGGAGGCAAGGGGTTTGGGAGTGGGGCTCGACCCTCCACCCGCACCGTGGTGGCGCCGCTCCCACGGCCCACCACAGTCGGCGACACTACCGCCGTTGTGGTTGTCGTCGTGGTGGCTGCATCCACCACGGGCGGAGGGGAGTGGTCCTGG
>MU226355.1:1270254-1283577 GCA_018584345.1 Thuja plicata
ATTCTTTTCAATAAAGCTTTCTGTTTTTAACTGGCTTTTCTATTTGTTTTATTTCAAAACAGGAAAGTTTCTATTCTGATCCTCTCAGAGTCTATAAAAGAACTCTCATTCTTCATTCAAACCCCCTAATTAGCCCCTGAAAAACTTTACTCACTTTTGCATTGTTAGAATACTGAATTGTTGTCTCATTTTATTAATATCATATAGATTAATTTCATTTTGCAAATAAGATAGTTTCAATTTCTAGACTAAATTGCATTGAAATCATGTCTTATCTTAATCTTTCATATTTCATTTCTTAGCATAATCTTGCATTGCATTGCACTTATCATGATAAATCCTCCGTTATTAGATTGGTCCATGGTTGTGAGACTCTCGTCCTGAGAGCAATTTCAAAAACCCCATCTAGATAGAAGGCAATAGGTCGAATCACGCAGGCAGGCAGGATGAATAACTCATATTCAGTCTTGTTTGTACCTGGTGAAGAAGGACTATGTTGAAGTGTGTGGTTGATTAACAAGGCCAAAATTAACACATACATGAACATCACCCAAAATTCCTTCCATGAGCTAGTTGGTCTTGGATAGCCCTTTAACAACATTGATTATAATCTTGGAATCCCCTTCAATTTAAATTTCTCTAATTCTAATGGAGAGCACAATCTTGAGTCCCCATAAAAGGTCCATTCCCTCATTCCCTCAGCTTGGTTCGTATGTCTAGGAAATGCACTAATATAGGAGATAATAAAATTACCATATTTATTTCTAATCGCTCCTCCCATAGTAGCCAAACCCTGAGATTGTTTTCTTGCACCATAAAAATTTAGTTTGGATTAGCCCAGGCAAGGGGGGGTCTATTTTATGTTTTTCCTTTTGAGCTTTTTGGATGGGTTAAACTTCCCAAAGGAGTCCTGGAAACCTCGGTTCCTTGAAATTTTGTGAGCATAGAGGTAAGGAGGAAAGGGTGGACAAGGCCGCCTAGTGACACTTAAATTTTATAATAGCATCTTGTGGAAAATACCAAAGGCCACCTCCAATATGCATTCCTTTTTACAGAATATTGTTTCGTTCCTTTCCTTCCAAATTGCCCAACCAATATGTGGAGGGATTTGCCACCATAACTATATAATATTAGGATTGGAGGATGTCCATTCCCAGTTAAAGGTAATTTTTTGAACATCCCTATTCATCACCTATTTTATTTTAAGTAAATATAGTACTTTCTACCATAGCTCACTTGCAAAGGGGGAGTGTATGAGAAAATAGTTAACCAACTCATCATTTTGTTTATAGAGGACATGTTGGTTTAGCAACTAGAACCCACGTTTAGTGATATTTTCCTGAGTAAAATTTTTTTTATGCATATCCCTCCATCAAAACAAGTTGATCTTAAGGATTAGTTAGGTGTTCTAGACCTCTTTCCATGGCTTATTGTTATCATCATCATAGAAAAGCATATGCTAGACATATCTCACCATGAATTCACCACTGACTTTATTTCTCCAAAAAAGCTATCCTCCTTTGGGAACATTATAATTCTCTCCGATCCAAGTCTCCTTTGTAAGTCCAATGCTAGAGGTATCATTTGTTGAAGTCCTTGATGACAAAGATGGATTTCTTTCCAAGACCCAGATTGGCCCATGTAGTTTTGTACTGAGATCCTACTAGAGGAACTATTGGCTTTAGTTAGAGAAAATAATTTTGATTGCAATTAATTTTGATTCTCAAGCAATGGTTTAATTATATTGAGTGAGACTTTAGAAAATATTTTATAGATTCTATTACAAAGGCTTATTGGCCTAAAGTCATGGAGAGAGACTGGCTCCTAGATTTTAGAAATTAGGGAAATGAAAGAGAAATTCAATTCTTTAAGAAGCCTGCCCATTCTAAAGAAGTATCTATTAAATGCAATCACATCAGGGCCCAATATATCTTCAAAATCTTGAAGAAAAGAAAGAGGTAAAGCATCTAAGCCCAAGGCCTTGAAATAACCCATAGAGAGTAGTACTCCTCACTTCCTTTATCATGTTTAGGCACATTGTTTGTGCATTATCAATGCCAGAAACAACCCTTGGGAGCTAGTCCAACTTTTGTGATTCTAAAGCACCATCAATAGTACAACTATCGGATGTCCCTAAAGTCCTTATAGAATAAATCTAAGGCTCAGAAGCCAAGCTTTTGATCCTCCATAAAGACCTCATCAAATTCATCTATGAAGCTAACGATGGTGTGTCTTTTCTTAAGGGTGCAAGTTGAGCAAATAAAGAAGGTTAATTTTACATCCCCTTCCTTTAACCATTGGAATCTTGACCTATGTTTCTAGAAAATTCCTTCCCTGTACAGGATGTTTTTGCAATTATCCCTTAAAGCCTCCTCTTCTGCATGTTTTTTTACTAAGAGGTCTCCCCTAGCCATTTTCTCCTTGATAGAAGCCAACTTCATGCTAATTAATTTTTTCTACTAAAAAATGTTCCCAAATCTAAGCTTGTTCTTTCAACTTACATTTATTTTGCTAATATTTTAATTTTTGAATCACCCAAAAAATAGGGGTAGCTATGACTAGTGAGTTCCACCATGCTTTGACACAAGAATGGAAATCTAGTAAGAGTGGATTATGGTCAGACATTGTTCAGGAAAGAACAGTTAGGAAGGAGTTGAATCCTATATCCCAGTTGAAAGTGCAAAGGAATCTATTCATTCTCACCTGAATGAAGTCCAAACCTTTCCTATGGTTAGACCATGGAAAAAAATATCATGTAATATCAATATCGGTCAAGCCTATTTTTTTAATGAATTCTAATAAGTCAACCATACTATTTGTATACTCCTGAAGGTCACCCATCTTTTCTAAGGGGTGGAGTTGGGAGTTGAATTAACCTAAAAGGATCCAGTATGAGGTGATGGATTATTGAATAAGGGATGCAATCTCATTCCAAACCTTTTTTCTTCTGGTGCATGATGGTGCATAAACATTAACCATGAACCAAGTCATGCCTTTAGAATTGAGCCTCATAACCAACATTTTTTGAATAGAAAAGGTCAAAGCCTTGTCAACCTTTTGTGGATTCCACATGGTGACTCTACCACTAGAGGCACCATTGGCTTTAGTTATACAAAATTATGGTCCTAACCACAAAAACCTCACAACGGTGCTAAAAGAGGATTTTGACATCTTTACCTCCTAGAGGAGAATAATATCAATACCATTTTCCATAATACAATTCCTAAGAGAAAATTGTTTCTAGGGGCCATTCAACCCCCTCATAGTCCAAGAGAGGAACCTCATTTATTTGTATTGGTTGCAGAATCTTGGGTCCTCTGCCTACTATTGGAAATTTCCCTTGTAACCTCCCTATTACTTGTGACATGTTGTGAATATTGACCATCCTTCATGTTAGTGCCCACATTTTCCTTCTTGCTTTTCTTTTTCTTTTTCTAGATTATCCATCCATCATCACCACTATAGTACTAGTAGATTATTATAGTGATGAGAATATTTTTCTCATGGGTGTGGGGGTCAAAAGCAGTTCAAGTGAAATATCATTATCATTAGGGGAGGAATATGTAAACCCCATTTAGGGAACGATGGGTGGTATTTATCCCTCCTCCATGGAAATAGTCTAATCTAAAGCGTCAGTCGAATTCTTCCCCTGTCAACTTCCAGAGTAGTAGCCTAAGCTGAAGCACCTGTCAGATTAAACCCCTGGTTAGGTTTCTTGGGGATTTCCAGTAGCTTCAAACACACATTTCAATAAATCATTGCATGGTTAGTTAATCAAAACATAAAAATCAAGTAAACAATATCAATTTAAGCTAACCAAAATTGACTCATTGTCTTCTAGTGGGTAGGAGTTTGAACTTTTCTCACAGGTCATTGCAAAAGTCAGTGACTACACCTATTCTAAATGAAGGATTTAGAGAAACTAAATGATTGATTCTAGTATGCAAATAAAAGATTGAATCAAAGCTAATTAGATTGATTCTTAAAATACCAACTTGAATGTGATTGTTCTTTTTAAAATTACATTTTTGAAAGTGCTCTAGATTATGAAGTTTGCATGCTTTGAAAGTAATCAAAAACATTTAACAAAACTAAGAAATTGAAAGATAAAAATGCAAGAATGCTTGAATGCAAAAATTGTATAATAACAATAATACAAATCCTAGGTCCTTTGTGAAGGAAAAGAGGTTCTCTTTTTTAGAAATCTCTGTTGAATCAACAGTCAAAATTAAAAACCAAAGAGTGGATAGGATTCGATCCGAGGAAGCACAATCCACGTGCAAAGAAGATGATTGGTTGAGAGAGTAAGTTGACTGAACTGAGTGGCCAATTACTTTGGAAACTTCCAAAATTGATTTTTAGTTAATAGTTTTATTTCAGAAATGAGAAAAAGACAAGAATGAGTTAACTGAATAAAAAATTTTATTTCTAATTTGATAATCAGTTAACTGAAATTGATGACATCATATGCATTTTTAAAGATTTAAATGATTTTAAATGCACATTTTGTTTTTATTAATTAGTTTAATTCCTTTTTAGATTTTATTAACAATTTAGCAATTTTATTTATTTAATATATTATAATATCAATTAAATAATTAACTTAAGGTTTATTTACCAACGTATTGTATTTTAGGAATTAATTAATTAATCAAGTATGATGATTAATTAGGACCTAGGATTCAGGTCATATCAGCTTGAATTTGATAAATTGCTTGTTTAGTTTTAGGACTCAGAATAATCAAGATTAGGGTTTCTTCATAAAAAATTGAGATTAAGGGTCTAGGGTTTAGATGAACATTTTTAGGTCATTACATTTTCCCCTCTTTGAGTTGATGTGTGATCAACGTACTGATTCAAAGACTTTTTAGCGATGAGATGAAGAATAGTTTGATTTGAAGTGATGAAACTATTCTTGTCGAGGAAGACCGACTCTAAGCTTTATTGGACAAAGATTGATCAAAAGATATAAAACAAAATGCTCAATTTGATTTGAAGTAATGGAAATGAACATTTTTCAGAGACTCTTAAACCTTCTAATTGGTCTGAATAAATAACTAGTTTGATTTGAAGTGATGAAACTGATAACTATTAAGATATTTGATTAGAAAGAAAATTGACTTGATTTGAAGCGATGAAGCCAATTTGATCAATGTATCTAGTTTCAATAATGAATAGCTCATATAAGACCAATTTTTGTATGGTTTCGAGTGTGTTCACCAATGTATATGACCATTGATTAGGTTACCTTTGATTTAAGATGATCTCAACTTGATTTGATGCGATGAAGCTGAGATGCCCCAAGCAATGAGGTCTTGATTAAGGATGTGATCACTATAATGTTGATGTCTTGATCATGCCCCCTTGAGAGAAAAATTGAAATATGGCTAGGTGCCCCAGTGATCAAAAGTAATTTGATTGATAACATGATGCAAGAAGAAGCTGATCTGATTAGAAATAGGTCCCAAGTGATTAGGATAGAATCTGTACTTGATGGGAGGTCATGTTGACCAAGTTTGACCAAAATTGGTAGGGTTGACCAAGTTTGATCAAAATTATAACAAATGGATTATGTTGGAATAAAAAGCATGAGATATTTCCATTGGTTTTACTCCAAAAGACTGATTGTGCAAGCAATCAACTATGGTTGACTAAAAAATTCAAACGTTAAAATGACAAGTATAACAATCTTAGATTTTGATTTTGATCATAAAAATGGAATCAGGATGTTTGAATTAGCTAGGGGTGTAATTTTCACGTCAATCAGAGTAATTTGAAAATTAGGTCAAAAACCTATATAAGCCCCAAAAGGGTCAATTTCAATTCATTTCAAACCTTTGAGTCATCTATCCTTTGAGAGAAAAAATGGTGGTTCCCATGCAAAATTATCGATTCAAGTGCCAGAGACTTCACAACTGGACCACATACTATCATCCACTAGTGAGTATCTAAAAATCATACTCTGCATTTCAAGTTTTTCCATTTTGATAGATTTTTCATAGTATTTAGCACATTTGTTTGTAGTTTTCTCTAGATTCTTGTATGAAAGTCTCGGTATTCTCATACGATTTTCTGCAAAATTTTCTTTACTTGTATGGGAGTATTAGAGTTGTCATATGTCCCATGCCCCTTTCTCATATGAGAAATTACAAGTTTAACCACTTGGTCATACGGGAAGTCATGTAGACTCATATGGTGGTGGTTACTCTTATGGGAACACCCCATTACTTGTACAATTTTGTAGACCAGAGAGAAACTCATATGGAAAATAGCAGGATTTTCCAAGTTCTAGATAGTGAAATTTTTTACTCCGTTGGCCTTTCGTTGCCTATAGATACCTATTTAGAACCTCTGTGTCAGTCTTTTGAGTCATTATGAGCCATGTATTAATGTGTCATCTATTTTTTCTTGTCATGGGAGAAATTTCCTTATGTATAGTTTTGGATCAATTTCCCTCTGATCATGCATCTAGGTGGTCAATTAGATGAGGAGGAGATAGCTTGAGCATCTTCTTGAGGATTCGGTTGGTTATTGGAGATCTCAGATATTTGGGTGAGCCATGGACTTCTTACCATGTTGGTCAAGTGGTTCCAAAGTGAGCATAATACCTTCCATATTCCCACAGGTGAGATCACAGTGACTCTGGAGGACGTATATAGGATTATCTGAATTCCTATTAGAGGTGAGTTGGTCAAATTTGATGTGGCCCATCATCTAGGGTGGTTTGCCTTGCAGAGAGTATTTCAAGATGATACCATCCTGGATCAATGGATTACCTGGGACAACATGATCACCTAGTATTCAACACAGTATGCGCTAGCATGTTTCTTGAAAGGTATCATAGGATGTATCCTCATGCCCAACAGAGGACAGTAGGGTTATAAGGTTAGGTAGGGATTGGTATTGGAGGAGCTGCTGGAGAGGCCAGTGAAGCACACATGGGGGGCTTGATTATTAGCTCATATGTACCATGAGTTACATGAGGTTGTCTATCAAAAGACCAATAGCCTCATAGTAGGGTTACTGGTACTAAAAATTTGGGCTTGGTAGCATCTCCTGGTATGTCGACCAGTAGTAGACGATGCCCAATGTGATGAGAAACCCTATATATTCAGATATGCAGGATATGTGACACAACCCCATCTAGGCCAAATAGGATATTGGCACCATTAGTTAGATGATATGATAGTTGTGACATGGAGACCATACAAGGGGATAGAGGCATGGGGTGATTAGGCCCAATAGAGAAGGGAGATGTACATGATATGCCCACTAATTAGGTGGACTACCAGCGTAGTAGAGATATTCATGGTGACTCGGGTGCAAAGGAAGTTTTTTCACCCTCGGGTCATTTCAGTAGACTTCATAGCATATGCCTGATTCTCCGATGAGGGGAAATTGGTATGGAGCCTTGACTGGTATATGATAGTGCAGTTCATGACATGACCAGGATAGTCTAAGCTACTTGGGATTACAGGGATGATATAGCAGATACAGGGATGGTACTTGAGTACCAGGATTATTTTTTCAAACATCCATTCCCTCATTTTACAAATCCAATGGCGAGAGTGTCAAGGATAGATGACATTGATCTAATCCCATAGAGATTCCAGTTATAGTACCCCAACAGACAGGTGGAGACCCAGGGCCGAGTTTGAGTAGGGAAGCACCCACAGTTGGGTAGAGACAGAGGGGAGATGGTCATGGATCAGGTTCAATGGAGGTAGATGTACCATCAAGATCATGGGTTTCCCTAGTGATAGGTCAGGACACAACACTCTTTAATGAGTTAGACTGACACATAAGACAACATCAGGATGCCCAGGCCGAGCAGGGTCACAATGAGTAGGGAGAGCAAGGATAGGCTCCCAGACAAGGAGATTGGGTATGGACACAGGGATAGGGAGAGTAGGGACAGGTACCATGGACCCCTTAGGATATTATTCATTCATTGAGAGAGAGAGTACACACTCTCCAGATAGACATGGATGTAGCTTAGACTAGGGTCACAGAGCACGATCAGCGTATTTTGGATCTGATAGTAGATAGAGATCAGTGGGTTTCTACAGTATAGGTTGAGAGGGATTAGTGGATAGACACTATACATTTTGAAATAGATCATTATCAGAATGTAGCCACCATGCAGACTAGCAGGGCTTCATATTACATGGCCGCATATAGTGCAGTAGTGCCAGTGGCACAACAAGTGGTTCCTTATTCTTATTTTATGGCTAGATTAGAGGATGCTCACATGCCTCATGTAGATGATTCTCCTCAACCACCAAAACCTCCACCACATATCCCTGATGCTAAGGAAATGGTTGAGAGTTCTTCATAGTTCATTGATAGACATTCTAAAGTTGTACCCATTTTTGGTCTTATATTATGATGGAATTGCTCTGATATTTATGTATATTTTTGAGATGTACCCCTGACACATTTGATGATAAATAGAGACATTTCCTTCTATTTCTTCATACTTGTGTTGATGTGATGTGATCCATGAGATGTTCTATGTATGGATGCATTTTTTTATGCTTTATATATGAATATGTATGTTTATGCAGATGTTGATGCAGTGATTGATGTGATATGATATCTAGATGTATCGATAATGCAATATTTTTAAGTTCTTTTTTGATGCATATAGATGTATGAATGCAAATTTAATCATGTTTATGGATATGTAATGATTTATAATGAAATATAGATGTGAATGTTATGCAATGTTTCTAACATCTCATGTATGTAAAATATGAATTTTCAACATAGGTACTCAATCATGTCTATATCAATGCATAGCGTGACCACTTCACGATGAGAAGATCGATGAATAAGAACCTTAGATCCTTCACATTGGAGAGAGATATCAATATTATGCGAATCCAACACCTAGCATATGCAAATACACGACTAACATGAATGCAACCTAAGGTTTAGTCACTAAACTTTTGGCTTTGAAATTTTTCATCATCGAGTGTTTTGGAACATCAGAGTTAATATAATCCTGATGCAAATTGGGCAAATGGAAGCCTCAGAGTGACCCAAGTATGGTAAATACCCCCAAACTCCTTGATTGGAAGCCAAAGTATTTCACACTTATCACAAGTGTGGGAAAAGGACTTGGTTAGGTTATCACAACCTAAAACCCAAAGGAAGACATAATCACTAGGTTATGCCAGTCCCATTACACCATCTACCATGGATGGCCTCACAAGCACTTTTACCAAAACTCCTAGCAGTACCCACAAAATGGCTTAAGAGAATAGTGGTGACCTATCTACATAGGTGGGGTCTATTTAGGTCCTATTCAATTAGTTACAATGGTTCTTTCACTTATAAGACACCGATACACTATAGTTGCTTCACAAATCCAAGACTAGGCTTGTAGCCCTTCCTAGGAGAGATTTTGAGCCTAGACCAAAATACTTCCATACAATGTCTTGAACTAGTTGTAGATTCAGATACCCTTTAGGGCTTTAGGGATCATATTGAAGCACCAAGATGTGAATATGAAGGAAGAATGAGAAAACACCTAATCTAGACAAGGCAATTAGGCCTAATTAGGTCTACAATTGTACTACAAGTGCTATTTCCTCCAAACCAATGCCAAAACCAACTATGGGATAATGTGAGGGCATACATAAGGACTTTAAATCTTTATTTATAGGTCTTGGTGAATCCCCAACAAATATTTATGCTGACTGTACTCAATTGCTTGTAGGTGCACACATAGAGATGTACACCTAGGGCATCATGACAAACCCATCTCCCTATAAGTCACCACTCCCAACCTGCATAATCTTAAAGTACATAGGAAATACTTCAATTCCACCAAGGGGCATCAGTTTACCATGGTAGAATCGACTAGAACACACAAAACAAATTGAAACCCAGGTTTTGGGTATACAATCCAAGTAGTCAGACCAAAATCTTGATATCTCCCAATCTATAATTGATCAAAGAATGAAATCACTTGAAAATGAAATTATATTCATATTAAAAAAATTTGGCTTCAGAATATCATACTCTCCTATCTATACCAACCCGTACAATCCAACTATCCTTGGGTTTTGCACAGAAATGGTAGTATTTTTATTGATTTGAAATGAAAAATTACATCATCCTCTCTTCCACCTGCCTGGTAGGGATTATGAAGGCTTACCCCATCGGTTACTAGCTTATTTTCAAACCACATGACCATTAGGGGGATGTTTACAACTTTTTAGCAACTTTTACAACTTTTCAATCCTAGGTGACCCAACTTGGTCCACCCCTAAATCTAATGATCCAATATGGATCCAAACATTTAAAACATTAAATCTTAAGAAAATATCCTATTCTAAGGTTTTAGGATCCCTGTTGACCAATGTCTTATGAATGCCAAACTTGGTACTAGGTCTTACAAGTAGGGTCCAACTAGAACCTTTATTTCTAAAGTGTCCTAAGGACTACTAGGTTCATCAAGGGAATCCCAAAAGAGTATCAAAGACTCTTATTTTTGTGGGGTTGCCCCTACACCATACTCCCCTTGAAGTTGAAAACTCAAGTTCCTACTTGAGGGTAACTGTTCCACCAAAGTCCCATGTTGCTTGATCTGGTCTTTAGTCATCCAAGTTGCATCTATGTGGGGGAGTCCTCCACTTGACAGGGTACTGTATGTATTTATTGGTTCTAGTCTTCTTTAACAACTTGGTGTCCAATATTTCCTTGAACTCAATTGGTTTTCTTTGAGGGAGGTTAGTGACATAGTCTTCATCATTCATATCTTCCTACTCACCTTGTTCATTTGTTGAACCTGTTACACCTTTATAAGGGGTGAGGTCTGCAACATTGAAAATTGGAGAGATTTACAAGGTAGGGGGGAGAGAGATCTCATATGCATTTTCACCCATTTTGTTGATTATATTGCATGGTCCTACATTTTTCATGTGAAGTTTAGAATATGTACCCTTAGGTAGTCTCTCTTTCCTCAAGAATGCCCATACCTTGTCTCCAACTTTGAAGTGGATTTCCCTTCTTCTTTTGTCTGCATTATCCTTGTATTTCAAAGTGAATATTTGTAGTATTTATTTTACTCTAGTCTGCACCTTTGCAATAAGCTCTGCCAATTCTTTTCCTTGATTATGATTTTGAAATCAGATGGTAGTTCTACTAGGTCCAATGGTCCTTTGGGATGAAGGCCATACACTGCTTGAATGGGGGTCTTTCCTATTGACCTGTTCATGGAGTCATTGAATGAAAACTCTGCTTGGGGAAAGAGTAGATCCCAACTCTAAGCATAATTTTTGGTTAGGCATCTTAGGATATTTCCTAAGGATCTATTTACCACCTGAGTCTGCCCATCTGTTTGTGGGTGATAGGCAGAGCTGTAGGTTAGATTAGTTCCAAGTTTCTTGAAAAGTGTCCTCCAAAAGTGGCCTTGAAACTTCACATCCTTGTCAGATACAATTGTTTGAGGTAAACCATGGATCCTAACTACCTCTTTAAAGAAAATATGTGTAATATGAGAAGCATCATTTGTGCTTTTACATGGTACAAAATGGACCATTTTACTAAATGTATCCACTATCAAAACCTTATTTTGTTCTAGGCAACTCCGGGGTTGAAAATCCATAATCCTTGATTCCCATGGTCTAGAGGGAATTGGTAAAGGTTGATATAACCCTTGATTTTTTGACACACCTATAGCTTGCTGGCAGATGGTTCAAGTCTCTATGAACTTTTTAACATCATTATTCATCTTTGGCCAAAAATAACTTCTTTTCACCATGTTTGTTGTCTTGTTGATGCCAAAGTGTCCTCCTAGGCCACCATAGTGTTTCTCCCTTATTATATTTGTCCTCATTGAACATTTGAGAATTCATATTTGAGCTCTTTTGAATAGGAGTCCATTTTGAATCAGGTATTCAAAAAAATCAGTATGGTATCTTCCAACCATCTTTGTGCAAACTTGAAAATTTTCTACAAAATTAGGATCATCAGGGTATAGGTGTTTGAGGGAATCAATTCCCACACTTTTAAGTTATATCTCTTCAACTAGAACCACTCTTTGGCTAAGGGCATCATCAACCTTTTTTTCTACACCCTTCTTGTGTTTGATGTTGAAGGTGTAGGCCTGCAACTGTTCCACGCATTTAAGATGTCTGACAGAGAGCTTTTCCTGTGAATTGAGAAAACTTAATGCATGGTTGTCAGTGTATACCTCAAATTACTTAGGGATTAGATAGTGTCTCCATTTCTTGAGGGCTTGGAACATGGCATAGACTTCCAAGTCATAGGTTGAGTACTTCCTTTTGGCCTCATTTAATGTCTCAGAGAAGAAAGAAATCGGTTTACCTTCCTAGCTTAGGACTACACCTGTGGTCAAATTACTTGCATCTGTCTCCATAGTGAAGACCTTGTTGAAATCAGGTAGAACCAAGATAGGGTATTTAGAAAATCTATTTTTCAAGTATTGAAATGCATCATTTTCTTCCTTTGTCCAAGCAAACTTATTCTTTCTACCTCCTTTAATGGTGTCAAGTATTGGTGAACACACATGACTGAATTTTTTGATAAACTTCCTATAGAAGGTGACAAGTCCATGGAAGTTGTATCGTCTTAAAATGGAAGCACTTCCATGTTAAGAATGTTTAGCCCTCCCTAGGGGATGTTTTTGAACTCCATCATATCATCCTCCCATTTTTGCATCATCCTCTACTTTTGTGCCTATTTAGGACCCTGATTGGGCCTCTCTGGGCACCTTCTACCCCACCTAGCATATTTTCCAAGGGTTCTAGCCCCCTACGTCAGGGTCAACCTTGACCCTGACCTAGGTTNCAACCTCAACCCTAACCTAGGTCAGGGTCAACCTCGACCCTGACCAAGGTCCCCCTTTCAAATCTGAAAGCTTGTCGGTTGTCGGGGGTCATCCAAAATTCAGTTTCCCACTTTCAGGTCAGCTGTTTTGGGTTCCAAATCATTGATTCCTAAAACATATTTAATATAGGTCCTCTCTTAGGGGTAAAGGCTTTAATGGGAATTTAATTATCCTATGTCTTCCTCCTTAGAAGATTGTGCCCTAGTTTCATATAAAAGGGAGCCTTCTCCTCTCATTTTCTCTAACAACAACCATTATCAAGAAATCTAAGTCTCCTAAGCATTCCTAATCAAGTGGTCCAAGAAATTGAAGGTGTTCAAGTCTTCCTCTAAGAATTCAAGTTCTCCATTGAAGATCAAGGATTCAAGCTCTCAAGCCTTTGAAGGAATTTGGTTCAAGCATTCAAGATTTATCATTCAAAACCCTAGATCTAGCCATCATGGTGGTGTGATCTTCCTTCA
>MU226355.1:1285884-1319206 GCA_018584345.1 Thuja plicata
TGAACCATTTCACAAGACACTAAATTCTCAGTTGATCCAGAATCAATAAGTAAGTTACATACCTTCCCATTGCACTTGATTTTTGTCCTAAAGAGGTTCTTTCTTTGAGGAGGTTCTTGGTTTTGTGAAACTTGAAGGAAGACTTGTCTCATCGTCAAACACTGTCCTCACTCTGGTTCTGATTCCCTTGCATTTTCCTCTTGCTTGTCCTCTTTAATGAGTTGTGCTCTCCTTTCCCCTTGATTGTTATTGTTCCTCTTCTCGGGGCACTTGTCTGCATGTTGTCCCAATTGATTGCAATAGTAGCACCTCAATGGTCCATTTCCTCTTCCAGTGTTTGTCCTCCCCCTATTGAAAGGTCTTCTCCATCTATAGTTGCCTCTGGATTTTGTATCATTGTTCTCTTTGTCTCATTGGTTATGGGTCCTACTTCTATTACCATTGTATTGTCCTCTATTCCAAGAGGTTCCTCTCTCTCTAAGGTTCTTCCCACTGTCATTACTTTTCCCTTTTCCAAATTCTTGTTTTCTTTTCCATTTTTCTTCTACTTTGAGTTTCATTTGATAGCACTTGTTCACTATGGTAGGGAAGTGTAGTCTGAGTTCCTCTTGAATGGATATTTTAAGCCCATTCATATACCTTGCCAACTTTTCTTCTTCATCTTCTCCCACATTTTTTTTCATGCATAACTTTAGGAGCTCCTCGATATATGAGCCCACATCCATGTCCTTTTTCCTTAGGATTTTCTTCTTCCTATGGAGTTGTACCCCATAGTCTTCAGGAACATAGGTCTCCTTGACCAATGCAATCATTCTATTCCATGAAGAGATCATGCTATTCCCATTCTTCACCCTCTCTGTTTGGATGAAGTTCCACCAAGTTAGGGCTGCTCCCTTCAACTTGGATCTTTCTATTTTCACCCTCTACTTCTCAGGGATGTCCTCACACTCAAAAAAACTTGTTAGGGCCTCTATCCAATCCAAGGCCATATTTGCATTCATCTTCCCATTAAAAGTTGGCAAATACAACTTTTCCTCCATGGTTCTTCTCCCCATAGACTTTAAGGCATCAATGAGGGGTCTCTGGTCTGCAAGAATGTTCACATCCTGATCAGGGTTATCACTCTCTGACTCACTCCCTTGTTCATCACTAGAAGTAACTACTTTTCCCCTCTCTACCTTGCTTTCTAACTCTTGCAACCTCCTTGTCAAGGTTGCATTGGTTGACCTTTGTTCTCTTACCATCTTTTCCAACTCAATGTTTGTGACCCTCAAAGAAATATCCTCATCCTTAGGAGAAGACATCGCTTTGATACCACTTGATGCAAAGTGGGCAACTGGAAGCCTCAGAGTGACCCAAGTAGGGTAAATACCCCCAAAATCCTTGATTGGAAGCCAAAGTGTTTCACATTTATCACAAGTGTGGGAAAAGGACTTGGTTAGGTTATCACAACCTAAAACCCAAAGGAAGATCTAATCACTGGGTTATGCCAGTCCCATTACACCATCTACCATGGATGGCCTCATAAGCACTTTGACCCAAACTCCTAGCAGTACCCACAAAATGGCTTAAGAGAATAGTGGTGACCTATCTTTATAGGTGGGGTCTATTTAGGTCCTATTCAATTAGTTCTAATGGTTCTTTTTCTTATAAGAAACCTATACACTATAGTTGCTTCACAAATCCAAGACTAGGCTTGTAGCCCTTCCTAGGAGAGATTTTGATCCTAGACCAAAATAATTCCATACAATGTCTTGAACTAGTTGGAGATTCAGATACCCTTTAGGGCTTTAGGGATCATATCCAAGCACCAAGATGTGAATCTAAAGGAGGAATGAGAAAACACCTAATCTAGACAAGGTAATTAGGCCTAATTAGGTCTACAATTGTACTACAAGTTCTATTCCCTCCAAACCAATGCCCAAACCAACTATGGGAGCATGTGAGGGAATACATAAGGACTCTAAATCCTGATTTATAGGTCTTGGTGAATCCCAAAAAATAGTTATGCTGACTGTACTCAGTCGCTGGTAGGTGCACACATAGAGATGTACACCAATGGCATCACGACAAAACCATCTCCCTCTAAGTTACCACTCCCAACCTGCATAATATTAAATTACATAGGAAATACTTGAATTCCACCAAGGGGCATCAGTTTCCCATGGTGGAATTGACTAGAACACACAAAACAAATTGAAACCCTGGTTTTGGGCCTACAATCCAGGCAGTAAGACCAAAATCTTGATATCTCCCAATCTATAATTGATCAAAGCATGAAATCACTTGAAAATGAAAGTAGATTCATAGTAAAAACTTTTGGCTTCAGAATATCATACTCTCCTATCTGTACTATTCCGTACAATCCAACTGTCCTCTGGTTTTGCAGAGAAATGGTAGTATTTTTATTGATTTGAAATGCAAAATTACATTATCCTCTCTTCCACCCGCCTGGTAGGGCTTATGAAGGTTTCCCCCATTGGTTACTAACTGATTTTCAAACCATATGACTGTTGGGGGGATGTTTACAACTTTTTAGCAACTTTTACAACTTTTCAATCCTAGGTGATCCAACTTGGTCCACCCCTAAATCTAATGATCCAACATGGATCCAAACATTTAAAACATTAAATCTTAAGAAAATATCCTATTCTAAGGTTTTAGGAGCCCTGTTGACCAATAGTTGACAAATGGCTTATGAATGTCAAACTTGGAACTAAGTCTTACAAGTAGGGTCCAATTAGAACCTTTATTTCTAAAGTGTCCTAAAGACTACTAGGATCATCAAGGGAATCCCAAAATAGTATCAAAGACTCTTAGTTTTGTGGGGGTGCCCCTACACCAAATCCTTACTGGTGCCACTGCGACCATAAGAATATGAATGTGACTTACATCGGATAATATATGAGAAACTAATGTAAGTGTCAGGGGACAATGTTGGAAAGTTGACTCCTAGAGATTATATGGCTTATTTTGTGTTTTCATTATGGAAACAAAGTCATATGAAGTTTTGACAGTAAACTATGAAGTGAAAATTGACTAAGTGCAGAAGACAGAACATAACAGTGACTTGCAGTCGATCAGGGCATCAACGCACATGTGTATGACAACATTAGGCTATGCACGTTCAGACTTAAGCTCTATGGTATGTTATTATGCTTACCCTATACACACATGGTATAGAATTATAGTACAAACAGATTATAGAAAGAACAAGTACACTAGCAGTTTAGAATGCAGAGTATGAAGCCGACTTCATGATTTTGATTAGCGTGGAATCTTTTGTTATATCAAGGCTAAGCGCCTATTGTAATAAGTTTGTAATCATATATTAAACATTGTTGTAAACACACTCAAGCCGAATTGTTTGGAAGCATTGTGTATTACATTTTTGGGCCAACTAAGGTCTTGTTTATAGTTGCATCTATTCAGGCATAAAGATATATATATGTAATGAAAAGATACATTTGAAGTGTCAAAGAAATAGTCAGAGAAGAAATATAAGAAGAGAAGTATGAAGATATCAGAATGAGATAGAACCCTTAAAGAAGATAAGAGCATAAGCGCATAACTAGAACTGGTCAGACATTTGTGTCACATACAAGAGTTCACTTTTGGATATAGTGCATATCTATTCTCAGAAGGTTTTAGCCTACTTTCTCTTTGAGTAGTGAGCTCTTGGATAGTGAGTCCTCACCCCTAAAAAGGTTATTTGTAAAATAATCCTAACAGGGTCAGATCCTTAACCAGGTCATTGTACTTGCATTGTAAAGACTACTTCTAACAGGGAAAAGGAACTTTAACAAGTTCATTATACTAGTACAATATTTGTGGGTACTAATTCCTACCAGGGTTTTCTTCTAATCAAGGTTTCCCCATAATCATATCAAGTGTTATGTGTTCTTGTTTTAAGCTTCATTGGATGTATATTTGATTTATGTTTAATTTTCTGAATTTGAATAATTCTAAACACTTATTCACCCCCCCTCTCAGTGTTTCCAATAGACAAAAGCTGAGATGACCTAAGAGTTGTTTTCAGTGGATGTTGCAAGAGTACACCAGTATCAAGGTATTTAAAGCCAAGATAACCATGAGTGTGATCTTTCATAAACAAGAAAAGCAATAACAATTAAGGATATAGTTCTGACCTCACCTTGGCATGCAAGTAAATAGGATTGAGGTATGTGAGGATTTTCTTCCTTAATTCAAGAGCTCTTATCACATACACCTAGTTTATTTGACATTGTCGTATCATTGAGACCACACCAAAAAGCAGTAGACAAAGAAAATATGAATGAAAGTCAATGAGAATAGACAATATACAAAGAGAAGTTCAGCATACTTCAGACAGTTTCAAAGTTTTTAGATGTGTACATGTATGAGGTGTTGAGAAACACCATCATTCTTATGAGTGCGATGTGTTTGAGTGCTATCAATCTATTATTTACATTTGTGTTATACAACTTGTGTTGAGAAACAAATATACATCCAAAGATAGTGTTAAGAAATAATTTTGGTTAGGGTGTTGAGAAACACTTGTTGCGTCAGTAGTGAGATGTCCTTTAGAAATGACAAGATTAGTGACTCTAGTGTAAGACAAAGATGTGATCAAATTTGGGGACTTGTGCCCCCTGGTTAAAAAATCAAATTGTTATGGCTGACTTGACTCATATTGCAAGGACAAAGCCAATTTGGTTTCCCCCAAACTATGACTCTAGATCAGTTTCAAGCCAGGAGGGTTCTCAGAAGAACCAAGGTGTCACAAAAAGTGACTAAAAGCTAATGTACAAACTGAAGCAAAGGATTTCCAAGACTGAGTATTGATAGATGGAGTGCTGAGTACAAGAGGTGCTTGTTTACTAGGTTTTCACTTACTTGGAAGAGATTCTATTTTTTCTACCAAGGTGCCTATTTACCAGGTTTTCATTGAGGCACTTTTTCTTTTTTTTCAATTTTTGTATTTTTCCATATTTTGATTTTTTTTATTTTTCTCTTTTTTTTCTGGTTGATTCATCAAGGCGCCTATTGCTAGGTTTTCACCAAGATGATAATTTTTTTCAGGACTTTTTTCAATTTTTAGCTTTTTTTAGGATCATAAGTATGTACATGGTGTTGATCATCGAGAATTATTTAGGTGGAGAGTGTTGATGAGCTCCCGAAGGTGTTCTCCTTTAGGTGTGGAGAGTCGATAAGCTCTAGAACCAAATGTTGTAGTAATGATATAAGGACCCAGGAAGTTGGGTTTGAGCTTCCCCTTTTGTTCTCTATGTGACTAATTATTGGGGTTTTCTCTCAACACTAGGTCTCCCACCTAAATTCTCTTGCTTTGACCTTTTTATTATAACCTCTTCACATTATTTTTTGGTAAGCTCTTAGGTGATTGAATGCCACTTGTCAATGGTCATCCAACAGTTCCAATTCTTGTAACCTTGAGACTCCTTGATATTCATCTTTGATAAGCCTTCATAGAGAAACCCTCAGAGATGGGAGTTCTACTTCTATGGGTAGTACTACTTCTTCTCCATAAACAAGAGGAAAGGGGGTTGCCCTAGTAGGTCTTCTGATACTTGTTCTATATGCCCATAGTGCAGGATTGATCTACAGATGCCAATCCCATCTAGATTTTTTCATAGTATGGTGCAAGATTTTCAAAAAAAAATTATTGAAGGCCTTAGTCTATCCATTACCCTATGGATAATAAATGGAAGAGCTATTTTGTTTAATCTTGAACTTCTCACAAATTTCTTCAATATTGGTGTTTTTGAATTGCCCTCCATTATCAGTTATAATGGGTAAAGAAATCTCATATCTATAGATAATGTTATTCAGAATAAATAAGGCTACCTATTGGCCTATAGCTTTGATTAGTGGGACCACCTCTACCCACTTTGTGAAATACTCAGTGGTGGTGATGATGAATTTGTTCCCATTAGAAGAAGATGTGTGTATCTAACCGATGAGGTCAAATGCCCACTGTTAGAAGGGCCAGTATATGATAAAGGGAATCAGTTCCTTTGCTGCGACATGTATAATATTTCCATGAAGTTGTCATTTCTTACACGTCTTTGCATATCTTATTGACTCTTTTTCCATATCAGGCTAGTAGTACCCCAATCTAAGCAATTTTTGGGCCAAAGTCAGACCATTAGAGTGAGAACAAAAAATACCATCATGGACCTCATCCAATGCACATTTATGCTCCTCTTTTTCTAGACACCTAAGAAAATTATTGTCCAATCGTCATCTATAAGGATCTTCAGCTATGAGAACATACCGCGATTCATTTCCGATAAGGTGTCAGCATTCATTGTAGGTAAGCACATTAGGGATGACCTGATGGCATAGGTAGGTGCAGACGTATTATGACTCATGTCCTATGATAGAATAGACCATGTGGGATTATGGGGAGTTTTAGGTAGGGAAATGAATTTCTTCCACCAAGAACTCATAGTGGAAGTCTTCCTCTTGGAGTTGTGAGGATGCCAATGTAGCTATGGCATAAGCTACTCTATTATGTGTTCTCGGGATCTATTGAAACATGATGTGGGTAAAGTAATTTTTAAATTCATCAACCATTCTCTTATAAGGCATGATTTTATAATTCTTAGTTTGGAAAACATCATTAGTTTTGTTGATGATGAGCTAGGAGTCACCATAGATGTGTAGCTCTGATATGTTCCATTCAATTACAAGTTTGATTCCATTAACCAAGGCTTCATATTCAAAAGTATTATTTGTATAAGGGAACAATAGCTTGTACACATTTGGTATGGAATATCTTTGAGGTGTTATGAATAAGACACCTGCACCCAAACCTAGTTGTGTAAAAGTTCTGTCAAAGGACATTTTCCATGACCTGTGCGTTATGTGCAGAATGGAACTGTTTGGAAATTTTGTGTTGATGGAGAGATTATCTTGTAATGGAGCTTTAGCTATTTGATCTGCAATGGCTTGTCTCTTAATTTCTTTGCACTCAACATATTCAATGTCAAACTCACTAAGGAGCATGACCCATTTTTCTAGCCTTCCAGTCAAAGTTGCCTTACTCAAAAGATATTTCAGGGGATCGATCTTTGCAACCAATTTTGTGGAATGTGCTAACATATAATGTCTCAGTTTCTAAGAGGCAAATAAAACTATGAGACAATATTTCTCTATCACTAAATAGTTCATCTCATATGAGACCAAGGTTGTACTGATGTAGTAGATGGCTCGCTCTTTCTTGTTATCATCTTCCTCTGCCAAAAGTTCCCCTAGTGATGTTTTCATTGTAAATATATACAAGATTAATAGTTTTCCTAGTGTAGGAGGCATCAATACTCGCGGTTTAGCCAGGTATGCTTTTATTTGATCAAATTTATTTTTGCATTCTTCATCCCATTCATATGTGACTCCCTTATGCAGAGATTTCATATATATATATATATATATATATATATATATATATATATATATATATATATATGAGATATAAATCTCCTGATGGAATGAATTCTTCCTTGGAGTGTCCTCATATGACTTATTTATTTAGGTGGCAGCATCTCTAGGATTTCTTTCACCTTTGCAGGGTTTACCTTGATTCATTTTGCTGAAACAATGTATCTCAACAATTTTCCAAAGGTCACCCTGAATGCACACTTCTTTGGGTTTCGTTGAATCTTGAACTGCTTCATTCTATCAATAATTTTACCTAGGTCTTATAGGTGCCTGGATCTTTCCACGGTTTAAACCAGTGTTCCATCCACATAATCTTTCATGTTTTTTGTGTATCATGTCATGGAATATTTTTTTGACAAGCCTTTCATAAGTAGCTCCTGCATTTTTTAGTCGGAAGGGCATAACATTGCAGAAAAAGGTGCCCCAAGCACATGTGAAAGTTGTCTTTTCCTTATCTTCTAGAGAAATATTGATCTGTTTATATCTAGATAAACCATCCATGAGGGATTACATTTCATATACAATTTTCATGTCCACAATCATATCAATTTTGGACAAAGGAAAGTCATCCTTTGGACAAGCCTTGTTCAAGTCCCTAAAGTTTGTATAGACTTTGATAGATTTGTCTATTTTGGAAACTGGTACAATTTTTGAAATACACTTGGCATAATCAATAGCTCGAATGAAGCCAAAGAGATAGTGCATGATCAGATCTAGATCCAAACTAGACATGTCTAAGTAACTCCATGCAAAGTTGATTTTTATCTTTAAAGAATTCAATGAATTCCTTTAGCTCTTCTATTGATAAAGATTGTGCCACATGGATGATGTGTGGATGTTCCTCTGTCCTGATGTTCATAGGTTGTGAAGGTTCAATCAATACTAATGACTGCTACTAGAAGTAACAAGGAGGTATATCAAGTACCCCATCCTTTGGGGCCTCAGAGAGGTTTTCACCATCAGATGCGTCTTTTCTTTTGACTATTTTATGTTTTGAAACTGCCACAATATGGTTTTTGCCTTCAGAAATCTTTTTCTTTTTCATTTTAATTTTATGAATGAGGTACTTGATATCCATTTCAAACATATTCATGCTAGGTTCACTGGTGGAAGAAATCATGGGTTCAACAGCGTTCAGGTAGCATGATAGCGCATACTCATTGGGGAATGTAGGGATTTTTATGGGTTGTGTTTACAAACCCCAATCAATAAATTCACAATGTATGAGGGGTAATGAGTTGACAAGTTCAAGGGTATTCATATTATGTTCATCATAAACCTAGACCATCACATAGAGACCTAAATCAGTACCCTATATAGATACATTTAAATCAGAAAGATCCCCAACAACATCGTCAAAGTCCATGTTAGGAATTAGAGGATCTAACTTGTCAGACCTAAACACCAAACCTTCATCTACCTCAAATGGAATTACATATTGTTGTATAGTATCCATCTCCTTGTCTTGAGTCCCTTCTGCCAAACTATAAAACTCATACTCATGAGAGTCCATTTTAGCATAATCTACCATATTTGGGACATGAGTGAAGTCCACTCATTGCCCTAGTTTGGATGAGTTATGTATAAAAAATCTATTGTGGTTAGATTCCCTTCTTCTATATCTAGATCTTTCTCAGATGTAGTGGTCTCTGACTGATCAGAAGCCATTGGTGATTCCTCTAGAACATGCTCTTCAATAGCATTGACTTGTGGTGTTTCTTCTTCAAATAGAAGAGTCGAGATATTGAGATGAATAGGACAAGGATACACATCTTCCTCATTGAAATCATCATAATCATCCCACTTGCAAGTGGGTGTGTTAGTGCTTTGTTCTATTGTTTTCTATTCTTCTTCATCTATATGAACCTGATGTCTCTTTCCTTTATCTAGATTATTCTTGGCTCTTTGTGCTTTCCTTGATAAGAACCCTAGACCAGTTGTGTTTCTAGGTCGATGGAATTCAACAGAGACTATTTCTTGGAGTCCATTCTGATTTCATCCAATGGGTCCCTTTCCTGAATAACCCATTTTTCAATCCAGTTCATACCCCACTCCATATGTTTCTGGGGATATTTCACATTGTTTTATCTCATTGTTTTCAATCTCCTTATATATCCATTCTAGAATAGCTTGTTCTTCTTTCTCATCCTCTAAAGGTATGTTGGCTTTAACAAAGTCACCATCATATATTGCTTGAGATGTTGTTGGTTTCATCTCTTCCAAAGGTCTCATGTAAGACCTATGTGGTGTGAGAAGAGATGTGATTGATAGTATAGGTTCCACTATGTATCCACCCATACCAGTTTCCTTTATATTCAAATTATTTTCCATTTCTTTTAGTAAGTCACTATTTGAATCTAAAGTTAAAGACTCTTTTTTATGGGGTATGAGAGTGTCTATTGCCTAGCGTAGTTCATTACATGTGTAGCTAGTGTCTGCAGGAATGTTGAATTCAACACCATTGAACAAAAACTTGATGCACTAATGGTAGGTGGATGGGACATCTTGCATTTCATGAATCTAGGGTCTTCCCAACAAGATGTTGTAATCCAATGGAAGATCTATCACCTGTAAAGTGACATCCATCTCTATGAGACCCACTCTGATGGGAAGAGTTACGAGACCTTTGGAAGATATCTCTTTTTCATCATATACCTTTATGGTAATCTCCTTCTTTGGATCAATGGCATATTCTGAAAATCCCAATTGCTCAATCAGTTTGTATGTGCAGATGTTCAACCCTGCGCCTTCATCTATAAAGACTTGTTTGACATGATTATGAACCATGAATTCAATATACAAAGGAATATTATGGGGATGACTCAAGGATTTATCATCTTCCTCTGAAAAGGATAGGTAATGTGGTGAAGTCAAATGACCAACCATTGATTGAAACCGATCAAAATCCAAGTCTTTAGGGACATTGGAGGTTGACAAAGCTTTATCTAAGATCTCTTAGTGAGTCAGATATATTTTGAGAAATTCAAAGATTTAAATTTCTGCATTGGTTCTTTGTAATTGCTCAATGATGCTATAGTCCATAGCATGGGACGAAGCCAGTTGTTTAGACTACGACATCTTAGAGGCATTCCGATCGGTTTTTTATTGGTTGGAACCCATTTTTTGGATGTTATGGGTTGATTTTGAGATGAGGAGTTTAAATATCCTCCTTTTCCCAAGGTGACCTTTTCTTGTGGTCAGTTCATGGTGTTTGTTGTTCTAAACAATTTATTATCATTTTTTACAATGATAATGTTACAGTACTCAGGAGAGACCGGTTCAATCATGTGGAAGACCTTATCATCTGGGGTGTTGTATGTGTGATTAATTCTAGCACCTTGCTTAGAAGATTTTTCTTTTTCATATTCAGGCAAGGGATTCTTAAATTCCTTATGATCAGCATTCGTTGCATGATTTTCAACTATGATTGTTTCACTATCAACGAGGTCCTAGATTTCATGTTTTAACCTCACACATTTTTCCATTGCATATCCTTTATTTATGTGATATGCACAATAATCATTGTCTCTCCACAATTTTGGATTTACCTTTGCTACATATGGCTTGGAGTTATTTGGCAACATGATCAGTTTTTTTTCTAGTAGATTCTTAAGGGTCAATTCATAAGATTCACCCAATGGATCAAAGTCCCTCTTTTGTTTAACCCAAGGTTTTTATTTCATGAGGATACTAATCCCTTTGGAGGGTACCTTTGTGGTGTTCTCAATAGCTTTTAGGGATTTTGAGACACTTGTCAAGTTGAATATTGTTGGCTTGGGTTGGGGAGAAATATTATTGACTACCACATCATTCACTACATGCTTGTTTTTATTCCAGTATTCAGTCTTATCTTTGGAGCTGGAATTAAATTTTGTTTCTTTTGAAAGGGAAATTTCATCTTTCTTCACAAGAATAGTTTCAATATTTAGTGCACTCTTCACAAGTTCATTGAAATTAGAAAGATCTTTCATGTGAAGTGGATAATTATACTCTTTGAGTAATGCATTGGTAAATATATCCATCTTTTCATACTCAGAATTGAGTCATAGATATCTAGAAAATACTCTTCTCCATCGCTGAAGAATACTCAAGAATGATTCTCCCATCTATTGTTGAATGTTACATAATTCGATCATAGATACGGGATTTTGTATGTTGTATGAATATTGTTGTAAAAATAGATTCATCAGTTCATCAAAAGTTTTGATCCCAGTGGGTAACTTTGAAAACCACTCCATAGCTTGACCACCTAATCTTCGGGGAAAGAGACACATGAGATACATATGCTCATGCATAAACTATGTACATAGGGAACATAATTCCCAAATGTGGTCTTGTGGGTCAGAATGACCGTTATATTTGTCAAATTTGGGGATTTCTACTCCATGTGGAAATGAAGATAAGTGCAAATCTTTATCAAAACAAAATGGACAAATGGTGTTCATAGAGAATTTTTTCATTGGTTTCTCCTTTTCCTATTTCATTTCTTGTATTTTTGTTTTCAATGCTTGAATCTATTTGGTTAATTGTGTCATAGCAGTTTCCTCTTCTTTAGCAATGATGTCTTCCACTCTGTTGGTTGTATTCCTAGTTTTGTTGGTTTGCCCTAAAATTTTGTTGTCATCATGCCAATTTCTATCTAAAATCAGAAGGTTTGTCCCATTTTGAAGTATCCCTATGGAAATTTTGTGTTCTTAGGTCAAAACCCACATGAATGGTGAAAAACCCAAAACCCTGAGCTGTCTTCTAAGTGAAAATGTAAAAAAGCCCTAAAATGTCAATCGAGTTTCTATTTTTGCATTACCTTTTTGAGAAACTTAAGTTATAAAAGTCATGTGCCCTTTTTCAACAGTCACCTAGTCACTTAATCCTAAAATAATATTCCTTTTTTTCATGAGACTTGGCGATTAACTTTTGTCGAGATGTCTCGAAAGGAAAGAGAATATTCTTTGTAGGCTATGAGAATTAGCGAAATCCTTCAGTCGTGAAGTCTCCCAATGGAGAAATACATCATTCGGCAATATGAAGACAAGCAGTTAAGTTATGGTGTCATGCAATATATCCTATAGTTAACAAATTATCATGAGACTTGGCAATTAACTCAGTCGCGGGGTCTCTAGATCATAACACGGTAAGTGACAAATTAAATGCTTCTGTCGCTAACTCTCCAATTAAAAAGTTATTTTAGTAAAAGATTCTGAGACTTGGTGACAAACCACAAGTTGAATAAAATATATGGTGGTCAAGTAATTTCTGGTTAAAAATGGTAAGTCAGCATTTATTCATAAATTTGGAGACAAACAGTTAGGATGAGACACATGTCCACAGTGAATAGAACAAAGGTTAGTCACGTGGTCTCCCAAAAGGAAAATATCATTTGGCAATTAAGAGACTAAAGGATGTAAGGCTATGTATTTTATTAATGTCACATTGTCTCCAAATGATTTAAGGTTTTCAAAATATACTTAGCGACATAGCGGAGCCGTCAGATGTAGAGTGGAAAAGGATCAATGGTAGTCGCTGAGTCTCTATCAAATTTGTGTAAGAGGAAAATTTTCTCACAACAATGAGATTTTCTTTAGTTGCATAGTCTCTGAATTAAAATTAAAGGATAAGGTTTCATAAGCTATGTCCCATAGTCTCCGAAAGAAATATTAAAGAGCAGTTTTAATCAGTGATTGGGAGACTAAGGTTGGTCGCGGGATCTCGTAAAGTAAAATAAACATTCAAAGACTTAGCGATAAGAGTTTAAAAGATGAAAAGTAACCTTGGTCGCAGGGTCTCCAAATAAACTCTGGGTTTGGCATTTGATCAGGTGACTTGGATTCATTCAATCACGTGATCGCCAGAAGTTAACCATGGTTAAGATAAGTGAAGGAAATCATACAGTCGCTAGATCTCCAGAAGAATTGAGAGTTAAGAGATTTGATCAGCGACAAAGAGATGATACATAGTCACGTGGTCGCTAAATATGAAAAGTGATAAAAGGTGGAAGTTGCTGAAATGAAAACATAGACATTCATCGTCCAATGAGAATCTAGGAGATTAATTACTATGTGAAAAAGGAAGCTGAGATGTCTGGTGAAGAACCAATCGTATGAAGACATGTCATTTTGTTCAAATTTTATAAGGGTTTTTCTGCAAACACACTCATATGAATTTGATTTCCTATCACATTCATGAGCTACAGCTAAGATTTAAATTAATCCCATAGCATGTTAACTTGAACGCAAAATTGAGTGTTTCTTCAATGATGAGCTAAGTACTTTAAAAAGTTACCACAAAGAGATGATCACGGGTTCATTTTCATTTATCATACATCCATAATTTTAGAGCGAAGAATTGCTAGGTTTTTTGTGTCCATAAAGAAGAAATTGATCAATTTTAGGGTGATTTTCTAGTCTTTAAGGTCCTTGAATTGTTTGTAGTGCATAGAAAAGAGTAAGGAGTCCTAAGAGAAGATTTGTCTCAATATCGATAAAAGAGAAAGTGAAAACATAGCAAGATGAGTAAACCAATCAGTGTGGCTTCTACCAATGGGAAGAGTGATGAAGTAGATGATGATGCTAAGGGAAAGAGGAATTTCTCTGATGAATTTTTGAAGTTATTGCCTGGGTCTATGCAGAACAAGAGGGAAAATGCCAACTTATTGGCAGATGAGTACTGTGAAATCAGAGATGCCCGTACTCCAGGTTCTACAAGTTTTTCTCTATACAACTATTTTTATAATAATTCTGATAAAGCCATCCCTATATCAAACCATTGGACTAGTGGTCTGGCTAGGTTAATTGTCCCCGATGTCTATATAGATGTAGACTTGTTCCTAGGTCTTGCAAGCCATTACGACTCTTTGTCTAGAACAATTAAAAAGAATGATGGTACTGCATTGTTGATTTTGAATAGGAATTCATTCATGCAAGCCTTTAGTTTATATAGTACCATGTCCACCAAAATTAATATTACTAAGCAAGAAGAAAGGTATAGGTTACAGCCTGGGGTTGGTAGAAACCAGTTGCAAAAACATATTATTAAGGAAGTTAGAAACCATATTGCCCCTATACCTGGAACTGCACCCTACTATTTTAAAGATTTACATTTCTACATAAATTACATTGCTTATGTTTTTTGTAGAGTGTTGGGTATACATGGAGGAGATGAGAAAATAAATTCTAGAATTTTAATGATGGTGTTAGATTTGCAAGATGTGCATTCTAGCACTAGTTATGACTATATACAGTATATCATTGAGAAAATGCATGAGGGGTTTGTAGTTGTGCAGAAGAAGGAGAAAAATCCTAAGGAAAAGGAACCAAGGTTTTTATATTATTCTATCTTGATGCATTTGTTATTTCATTTCAATTATGGAATCATGAATGTGAACAACTTGAACCCTCAGAGGATTTTTTAGGATCGACCAAATCCTATTCAGTTTTTGATTAGGACATGGAATTATACATCCAAGGACTATGACTTTTGTGGATTTGAGAACTGGATTGTATATCCCTTGATGCAGAGTATGGGTATTAGCAAGACTACACTCCTAGTGAAGGTGATGCAATTGTTGAGACCCTGTGAATATGTTGATAAATGGGAGGGTGACCACAATAGGGGAGACTTCTTTTTAGAAGATAATTTTACTATGATCAGGGTATATGGATGCACACATCCTCCTCATGTCCTTCCATATTATGTGCCATCCAGAGTTGCAGCTATGGAGTTCATTTGACAACTATTGTTTACAGATAATGAGCACTTTGCATCACATAGGAAGGGGACATTAAACCCTAGGAAATTCAAAAAATTTCAGTTTACTATTGGTAAGGTTTCTATTGATTTAGTCAGCACATGGTTGGAAAGATGCAAGATGGGAGCAACATTATACAGATACATTGACCCAGAAGGATTTATTGTAGGAGCTAGGAAGCTCCTAACTCCTACCATACCAAACACAAATGTACATGGTCTTTGTGTGGAGGACGATGCCACAATGAATATCCTTGATGAAGATGAGGTAAGAACTAGAAGGGAGAGAATTCAGGAGCTACTGAATTCAGAGAAGCAAATAAAAATAAATGGATTATCATTTGGAGGTTTTTACCCTGACCTACCCTATTTTGATAAAATCAAAACTATGATTGATAACTTTTACACACTATGTGAGAAATTAGACAGAGTTTTAGATATTAAGAAAGGGGGAAAAGAGTGAATATGAGAGTGAGAGTGATGGAGAATATGCCCATCCACCTCAAATTGATCAACCCCAACAAAATGTTGTAGAGGTAGCTCAGATACAGGGAGAACTAGGGCATATCATAGACCTGACTGAGGTTTCCTAGCTAGATGATATAGAGGATCCTGCCACAAAGAGGCAAAAAGTTGACCATGGTCAAACCTCTTATACAAGAAAGGAGAAAAAGGAGATCAGATAAGTGCTCTTATTCTTGGTCACAGATTGTATGACCACAATTTGAGAAAATAAATTAGAAAAGGAAAGAGACAACAACATGATGAAGAAGAGAACATAGAATTGCCTCTTAGGGCATGTATTGATGAAAGGCTACTTCACCAACAACAGTTTTTGAGTTATGACAATTTTATAAAAACTGATGAGTTTAAAGACTTCTTGAGATGGCACAAAAAGGAGCAAATCAGAGAACAACTGAAGTTAGATGGTGAACAGGCAGTGACAAATGAGGCTCTTCTAGCTCTGCAAACCTATGACCCTGAGTGTGAAGATGTCTCTCGTGATGAGGCTAGAAAGATGGTTTTAAATAGTGAAATTTTTCTTACTGAGGGCTGGGATTTAGCCTCAGCATTCATAATTGATCAAATTAGAAAACAACTAGATCTCAAGATGGAAAGTGAGATCTAGATGGGTTATATGATCAAAGGGTTTGGATATAGTCCAAAATCACAAGCATTTTCCATGTGGAACTTATGTCTAAAGAACCAGAAGCCTCAACTTGTAAATATTTAGGACAACATGGTTGGGAATCAAATGGTATGGACAATACAGAATACTAGAGATCTTGAGATTTCCCAAATCATGACACATGGGGCACACTTGAATGAGGATAAGACAAAATAGTTTTCTGAAAAGTGTGGTATTTTGATTGAGGAGGCTAGTGCCCCAGCAAAGGATAGGGAATTATGTCATATAAAGATACATCAATAGGACATGGTAATTGCTGAGATGACTAAGCAATTACAGGAGAAACCCAAAGTGGTATATGTGCCCTCAGTGCAGCCTTTGCAAATAGAGGAAAAATTTGAAGCAAAGGAGGTGGCCATTAATGCATTAAGAAGCATTCTTCAGCATAGGATAGATATACTAAAAGATAAAATAGATATCATCCTTAATGCTTATAACAAATTATCCACATTACATGCTGAAGTAACAGGGTATATTTTAGTTTTGAACCCTTATTTTGTCACTTGGTCTCCTAAGGTGCAAATTTTTTAGAAACTTGCCTCTTTGCAGCAGCACAGATCAGATTTACTAGAAATTGTTATAGAGGTAGAAGATGAGATAAAAAAATGTAAATGTATCTTTATCTTTCTTTAAGGGAAAATTCAATCAAACAGAGGCTAGGATAAGCCTATTCTCTCCAGATTTCAATAGGTTTGTGCCTCCTTTGAAAGGAGAAGATGATCAGGTCAAGGCCTTGGAGGCCTGGAGAAGTGAGTTTGACAATAGAATGCCAAGCAATGAGGCATTTATTACAGAATCTAATATGGATTTAGATGGCTTTAACAAGATTTTGCATGAAGCATTCAGGGTAGAGACTGACATAAACAAGTTTTTAATTGATTTCAAAAGCATCACTAATGTTAGATGGGAGAGACAAAAGGCACAACTACAGAGTATACAGAGTTTTAAATGGCCTGTAGAGGATGAGGTGACAACTTGGGATATGATGACCAAACCAAAGAAGAAAAATCCTACGGTAATAGAGGAGGAGATCCTGGATGACGAATAAAGAGGAACACTTGGTGCCTGATCATTGAGCACATGGAGGTTAGTTATTATCAAAGACAAGTGTAGGTTAGCCTGAAATGGCGGTCACTTGATCTCAGTATAAATATTTGATGCTATCCTCAACATTGTCAGACAAAGGTGCCAAAATCTAGATGAAGACAAAGGAAATCATATCTCATCCCCTATTTCTGTCTCCTCACCGCTTATACATTCACATTTCTTGTCTTTTATGTACTTTTAGGTTTAGGTTCCTTAAACCATCTGAAGATTTTTGCATCCTAACTTTAAGGATTCCAAGATGGTTAAGGACCTATAAATAGATCAAAATTGTAATAGTTAAAAGGGGATGAAATATATTGGAAAACCAGACATTCTAAATTTCATTCTGTGTCTTTGAGCTTTTTGAGCTTTTTATGTACTGAAGCAGAAATATATGAATAAAATACAAGTGCAACTTTACTCTATATTATTGTTGTCTCTTTACTTATTGTGTATGCTCTTTTATGTTTAAAACTGTAAGGAATTTTTAAGCATATTGGTTACAAGGTAGCTGTCTAATTGCTTGCAAGTTTCTTTCAAGGGAAGAACTAAGTTTTGTGAGTAGTTTCAGGGAGCATAACAATATCTAAGGATTTGATACAATGTTATAGAAGTAATAGGATAGTTTCCAAGGCATCTTATCTTAGTTGCATGTATAGGTTGTAAGGCATCTTAGAGTATTCTATTTTTATATTTCTTTGGATTTTTATTGATTCTATAAGCCCAAGGATAGGCACTGGTCTAGGAAATTGGTTGGTAATCTATCATCATCCAAATATTCAATTCAAAATAAATTACTTTTAGAATAAATGTGTAAAACCAATTGTACTCACAGTGATTATAGTTGAAGTTTGTTTATTTCTTAAATAGTAAATCATTAGGTTGCCCCTCCTAAAGTAAAAGGAAGAAGGACAAAAGTCCTTATCTCATTGGTTTATGTTATTAAGACCATAGCCTGGCTTGTAGTACTTTGTTTCAAACTAATTATTGCAATCTCCAAGGTACTTTATAAGTTATTACAGTGAGGTCTGAAGTAAGTAACCAGTGAATGAATTAGTCCACCAAATACATAGGCTAAAGAATTAGCAATCTTTCAATAGGTAATACATGCCTGAGTCTGTGGAACTCAAAAATGAAGGAGGTGATAATAGGTATCCCCAGTGTTATCAAATACCTCAGAAATTAGCTTTTCTCTTGTCAAAGGGGAGTTTGCATTCAAGTATAATCAGTATACTATCATTTTAAGTTTGTGGTGCAAGAAAAAGAGCTAACAAATTGGCGACTGCGCTGGGGAATAAGTTATTTAAAGATAAGTTATTTAAAGGTATCCCAGAATCTGGTTGCAGGAAATTATTCATGAGTACCAGAGAAGGAGTTTTGAATTACAAATCATACCAGTTGTAGTTTTCAAAATTCTCTTTTGATAAGTATTCATTCATTCCAAGTTATTGGGTGGTGACTCTAAAGAAAATCTCTGAGATTAACTGAAAATTTATTAAGTATCTCTCAGAATGAATACTAGGTCAAGAATGAGAAATGATCCTGACAAGGTTTTATATGATGGAATCCCATCATCCTCAAGGATGGAAATGTCTTGGAGAGAAAAGAGAAATCAAGTTAGCATGGAAGAAACCCCTCCAAGAGGTAAAGAGGGTAATGATAGGAGAGACATGAATAGCAATCAGCATTCTCATGATGGAAATACTTCAGAATATGAAGAAGTTATAGAAAGAGTATTAGAAACACCTACAAACACTTCTACTTATAATGAAAGAGAAGAAACAAGTACATCTAGTTCAGATTCTAAAGATTCTCCCTCTGATGAGCTAGCAAATGAGGAGAAGTTCATCATGAAACAACTTTCCCTTGTTCAACAAATGAAAAGGGAGAGATAAATGAGAAAGAAAAAACATGAGCATAAAGATTTTGATAAGAGTAAAAGAAGATCTTCAAGACATCAAAATATGAGAGATACAGAGAGATCTCAAAAGGACCAAGAAATACCACTCACTCATAAGGCTTCTAGTTCATAGAGGGATAAAGGTAAGCAAAAGATGAGTGAATACAAAAATAAATAACCTAAGTTTTAGAAGCCTTTAATAGAGAAAATGTCCAGATTGGATATTGACTTGGAGAAGTTGAGAATTGAAAAAGAAGCCATGGAGAAAATGTTAGAAAAGGTGCAAATGGAAGCTGCAACAGTTGAAATGAAGAAGAAAATAGATTTTTTGCAGTTTTCAAAGTATTCACATGCTGGGCCAGAGAATATTACTGCTTCTAAAGCAAAGGCCACTACTTTCAAAGAGAATGATAGTTTTCAAAGGAAACCATTGCATACTGAAAGGTATAAATAGTTTAACTTTGTTGATATCCCTGGATATCCTAATGCTTTCCCTAAAGATGTGGGTGATATAGGAGAAAATCTCCCAAAGTTTGCAGGTAACAATGTTATTTCTTGTGAAACACATTTAAGAAAGTTCATTGATTTTGTTGATAATTTAAATATCACTCATGAGGATGTATTAATGAAATTATTTGTTTATTCTTTAGTGGAAGATGCAAGAGAATGGCTTAGGAGCCTTTCTAATGGATCTGTTGTTTCTATGGATGAGTTGATTGAATTATTTAAGGATCAATATGGAGATAAAACAAATATAGGCTTTTTGTTGAATGAGTTCAAAAATATCAAAAAGAATTACAATGAAGAGGTCACAGAGTTTAATACAAGATTTCAAAGAGCTATTCACAAGATATTTTAGAAGATAAGGCTGGATGAAGAGGTATGTCTAGCAACTTATTTGAATGCCTTTGATTCTAAAATGGGATATGATCTTAGAGATAAAACCCTAGAACTCTTACTGGTGCTTATAAGATAGCAGTGAATATTGAAATGAATAGAAGAGTATCTGGCAATTTGAATAGGAGAGATGACTCAAGGTTTAGTAAGAGAAACTTAAAAGAACCAGAGTATAAGGAATATAGGGCTCCTCACAACAATAGGCCTTCTTATAATACTACATACAATGCCCAAAATAGAATGCAAAACCATCCTTATGGAACTCAGTTCAAGGATGGAAATCCTATTATTCTACCTAGAATAGAGAAGATAGATAACAGAACTCCAGACCCTCTACATAAAAATGTTGTCCTTTTTTGTAATGATGATCCTTGATGTGAGGCTTGTGAAGCCCCACATAACCCTGATTTTTGTATTGTTTCCTTAGGCTTGAGAGTAAGTGAAGAGCAGAGAAATGATGAGGGTGAAAAATGTGATCATAATATGAAGAATACTTATTCATGTCATGATATAGATTTGGACAGTGAAAATGAAAATCATGATTCTTGTAGTTCACAAAGAAGGGTAGAAAATCATCATCAACAGATTTTGTCTGATAGTGAAGCTGAGGAAACTAATGACCATATAAGATTTTATGCTCAAGACAATCAGGATGTTCCACTTATTAGAAAAGCTTCAGATGAAGAGAAAGCTAGGATTACTGTAGATTTAGTGAACAAGGCTAGAAGCAACTACCATTTGAGAAACAGGGTAGTAGGTAGTACTCGTAGTCAACCATCAGGTGTTTTATAAAATAAAATAAGATAGACACTAAGTATGTGCAAAAAAAGGAAGGACCTGGTGAAAATATAAATAAACATAAGGTCAAAATCATTACAAAAGCCCTTGAACCAAATGTTGTACAAGAAGGAGAATTGAAAAGGAAAGAAACAAATACTCTTGTTCAAAAGATGGAAAGCAAAAGGTTAAAAGAACCAGCTCTGAATGAACATGTTGAGGAAAGTGATATCACTATTCATAAATTAAAATCTTTAGATATGAAATATACTCCAGTAGATATGGGTCAATGTTTGTCCCAAATGACAGTTAAAGTGCCATTTCTAGAGATGATGAGAATTAAAGAACACAAGGAAAAGGTAATGTCATTGTTGAACAATGTGCCCATAATAAAGGTTCAAAGTCTAGAGAGTGTTGGAAAGAAACCAATTAACAAAGGGAAGGAAGTTGAGGTGTTGACATCTGAGATTCCTCAAATTTTATTGAATACAACTTCTTCCCCAAAAGTTGTTGACCCATTTTTTCTTTCATTGATAATTAATGGAAAGATGTTAAAAAATTGTATGATTGATTCAGGAGCATCTAATACTGTTATGCCAGTGGAAATCATGAGGTCAATGGGATTACAGGTTGATACTCCTCATGGGAGATGTCAAGCTATGGACTCTAGAGAAGTCCCTGTGATTGGTACCATTGAGGCTATGCCTTATAAATTAGCAGTCTGCCCTGATGTAATAATGACTATGAATGTTCTTGCGGTTGACATCCCACCACATTATGGCATGCTACTGTCAAGAAAGTGGAGTGCTTCAATGGGAGCTAGTATACAAAGTAATTTATCATATGCTACTTTTAACATTGCTAGAGAAAATTTTAAGGTCTTGAGGGAGAGTAGAACTCCTCACATGATAGAGATATTTGAAGACACTAACATTAATTGTTGCATTGATATGGATATGGAGAATTTCAAGATGCAAAAGAATGAACTTTTTTATCAGCATGAAGAGGTTGAGCCTCTGAATAGAGAGTTGATTATGCAAGGAGATGGATTATGGATAATGTACGTTGATGGGGCTTTCTCTAAAGAAGGATCAAGGGTAGGTGTATTTTTGGTACCTCCATCAGGTACAACTTTTAAGTATTCATTTCTATTAGCCTTCCAATGTGCAAATAATACTACTGAGTATGAGGCTTTGTTTTTAGGACTTGAAATTGCCATCAAACATGGTATAAAGTGTTTAAAATTTTATGATGATTCTAAGTTGGTAGTAGCTCAAGTTAGATCCAAATATGCAGTAAAGAATGATAGATTGAAAATGTACAAGTATGCTATTTGGGATCAAATTGAAATGTTTGATGCTTTCGATATAAGTTGGTTAGAAAGGTCAAAGAATATAATGGCTGATTTTTTAGCAAATGTTTCTTTGAAAAATGGTGATTTGACCTTACATGGGGTGTCAATACCAGAAGTCAAAAACAAGACCAGTTGTTTTGGACAACATATACAACTGGCAAGGTTTTCCAAGATGATCAAGATATTCTGAGGTTTATGCAATGTATAGACCATTATGAGAACTAGAGTATAGATTGTAGTACTTTACTAGAAAGCAATGATGGAAAAGACTACATTTTAGGAAATGAGGTTGTCCAGTTAAGTTCTAATCAGATTCCTGGGGGTTTGGTTGAACTTGAAGCATTGTTTAGTAGCCAACAAAATGATTCATCAAAATTAAGCAATGCCAAGGTTGAGGATTTGGAAGAAATAAATTTAGGATCTGAAAATAGTCCTCAAACAGTTTATATTGGAAAGGGTTTAGACTCTCATATAAGGATAAATTTGATCAAATTGTTGAGAAAATATAAAAATGTCTTTGCTTGGTCATATGAGGATTTGAAAGCATATAGAGAAGACCTTTTTCAACATGAAATCCCATTGAAGTCAGATGTGAAACCATTTAGGAAAAAATAGAGGCCTATTAACCCCTTGTTGGCTCCTAAGATGCAACAAGAATTGATGAAACTAAAGGATGCTGGGATAATCCAGCCAATCAGACATTCAACTTGGGTATCAAATTTAATACCAGTCAGAAAGAAAAATGGTGATATCAGACTATATGTGGATTTCAGGAATTTAAATATTGCTTCATTAAAAGATAATTATTCCTTACCTAATATGGAAGCAATGTTGCACAAGGTGACTGGTTGTGAGTTTTTGTCTATGATGGATGGTTTCTCAGGTTACAACCAAGTCTTAGTTAAAGAATCTAAACAATAAAAAATTACATTTACGACTCCATGGGGAACCTATGTTTATATCAGAATGCCATTTGGACTAATAAATGAAGGGGAAACTTTTCAAAGGGCCATGGATGTTGCTTTTAAAGAATTTATTGATTTATTCATGGTCATTTATCAGGATGATTTGACTGCATATTCTAAGAAAGTTGTGGATCACTGTGATCACTTGGGCAAGATTTTCAATAAGGCATTGGAATATGGTGTCTCACTAAATCCCAAGAAATGTCATTTTGCAGTAAAAGGGGGAAAGTTGCTTGGACATATAGTGTCTAGGGAAGGGGTAAGAATAGACCCTGAGAGAGTGGAAGCGATTCAAAGGGTGATTGCTCCAAAAAACCTAAAAGGAGTATAATCTTTCTTAGGAAAGATCAATTTTGTCAGAAGGTTCATAGAAAATTTTGTAGAGATTGTTAAACCTATTGTAAAGTTGTTAAAGAAAGATGTCAAATTTTGTTTGGAATGAAGAAGCTCAACAGGCGTTTGAGAAAATTAAAAAAAGTAGTACAAGAGGCTCCAATTTTGAAGTCTCCTGATTATACTAAGCCTTTATCTTTGTTTTCATTTGCATCTTTTCATACAATTGCTGTTATTTTGCTACAGAAAGATGAACAAGGATTTGAACATCCAATAGCTTTTTACAGTAAATCCTTACAAGCTATAGAACTTAATTGTTAAATAATGGAGAAGCAAGCTTATACTTTGGTAAAAGCTGTGAAATCTTTCAGGCCATACTTGTTTTGTGCTAAAATACAAGCATATATTCCCCATTTAGCAGTGAAAGATATCCTTACATAGTCAGAGGTAACTAGTAAGAGGTGTAAATGGATCACCATAATTCAAGAATTTAACCTTGAGATCCATATTACAAAGTTAATAAGAGGATAGGGTTTGGCAAAGCTCATGACAGAAGAAAAATTGGATCTAGTACAAATAAATCAGACAGATATACATGATAAAACTACTACAAGCATAGAGAGACAACCATTCTATACTAATATTGTGTTTTTTCTCAAAAATGCCAAATGTCCTGATCACATGTCAGAAAATCAGAAAAGAAGTCTGAGATTGCAAACTCAAAAATAAACCTTGATTCAAGGTGACTTGTATTGGAAGGATAAGAATGGTGTATTACTATTATGTCTTGATAAATACCAAGCTGAAAGAGTTTTATGTGAAATACATGCAGGAGAATGTGGGGGTCATTTTTCTACTAAAACTACTGCCCACAAGATTTTAAGGGTTGGGTACTATTGGCCCACTTTATTCAAAGATGCCTATGAATATGTCAAGAAATGTGAGCCTTGTCAAAGGTTCTCAAATAAGCTGAAATTTTCACGTGCTCTGTTGCTAAACCCAATAAGTATTAAGGCTCCTTTTACTATGTGGGGAATTGATTTTATTGGTGAATTTCAGGAGAAATCTAGTGGAGGACATAGTTGGATATTAGTTTCCATAGATTATTTTACCAAGTGGATTGAAGCTATCTCTACAAAGAAAGCAACAAGCAGGGTAGTCACTAAATTTCTAATGGAGAATATTATAACTAGATTTGGTGTACCTGCTAAGTTAGTAATGGATAATGCCATGAGTGTTAGATCAAAATTGTATAGTTGGAAAATGGAAGAACTTCCATTGTAGACATGTTTAGCCTTCCTAGTAAGTGGTTTGGGGTCATGGAAAGTGCCTTGAATGGGTTCTTGATCTTGACATGGCTTCCTCCCTGTTCTGTCCCTCTTTCCACTCCTCTTTAGCCTATTTCTACATTTTGAACTGCAGATTGCTTATTCTGGGCTTCAGGATCAGTGTCGAACTTTCAAGTCAGGGTCAACCTCAACCTTGACCTAGGTCAAGGTTGAACTCAACCTTGACCCAGGGTTCAGATCCCGGGGTCTCACAGATTTTGGAGGTTGGCCTTTGCAAAAAGTTTTTCCCGCTTCTGGGTCAGCTGTTTTGGGTTTTGAAGCATTGATTCCTAAATTAAATTTAATAGAGGTCCTCTCCTAGGGGTAAAGGATTTAATGGGAATTTAATCCTCCTATGTAGACCTCCTTAGAAGATTGTGCCCTAATTCCATATAAAAGGGAATCTTTCTCTCTCATTTTCTCTAAGTCTTCTAAGCATCAAGAAAGGATACCAAGTTCTCTATTGAAGCCTATGCATCCTTGAGAAATTGAGAAACATAATCAAGCAAGAAATAAAGAAATAATTCATCCATTCAAGTATCCATTTTCATGAAGGAGATCCATTGGAGGCCATTGAAGGATTGAAGCTACATAGTGCCCTTTTGGTGATCTCTCCATCCATCTTCTTCCAAGCCTATTCTAAACTCAAGAACCCATTCAAGACTTGGTGTTGGAGATCTAAAAGAAAGAGATTGAAGAAATCCTACCTTTCTACATTCCACATTTTGAAGCATACTTGTGGATTCAAGGATTCAAATCCGCCACAAGGACTTTTTCAAGCAAGGTGAATTTATGCATTTACTTTGTTCATTTCTGCAATTTCAATTACATATATTTGAGGTTAATTCCAAAACTGGGGTTTGAGCAAGGCAAACCCCTCCTCCCACAACAAACAATATCCTTTTTCTTATAGGTACATGTACATAATAGTTGATTTGAGACCAGATCTGGATACCCTTTTTAGCAAACTTCTGAGATCTGCGAACAGAGTCACTTTCGGATCTGTGCAGGTCAGGGTCAACATTATTGGGTCAGGGTTGACATTTGTGGGTCAAGGTCAACCTTTTTCATAAGATGACATTAGAATGGAAAAATATTTCTAGGTTTTGTTCATCTCTGCGTTCTGGTTCGGGATCAACTGTCAGATTTTCCAGAAACTCAATACAGACCTTAGAAAATAGCATTCTTTTATCTGCAATATTTCAAGGTTAGTGCATTTCTCCTACTTCTTCAATTACTATCATATATCATTTCTATGCCTATAATTAACAGAATTTAAGGTATCTCCTTTGTTATTCTCCCTTCCAAATAGTTGATTCATTTGTGCATTAACCCTTCCTTGGGGTTGATCAACTTGGATCTTCGATTTGCGCATTTCGGTATAAAAGAGGAACATCTTATCTTCTCCCTAATCATAATTGCAATACACAATCAATTCAATTCAATCAAGGTTAAAAGAATCCAATACAATCTAGGTAATTTAAAGAACAATCTACATATCAATCACATACTAATCAATAATCATAACAAATCACCCATTTTCATATCTTACATTTTAGTAACATAATCAAAAACAACCAAATCCTATTTTATACCTTACAAGAAGAAATGACAAATTTCTGTGAAAAATATGGGATTACAATAGCATATTCATCACCATATCATCCGCAGGCCAATGGACAAGCTGAGTCTAGTAATAAGAGTATATTGAAAATACTAAAAAGAACTCTTGAAAAGAATAAAAGAGCATGGCATACTAAGTTGAAGCCAACACTTTGGGATAATAGAATAAAAGTTAAAAAAGCAACTGGTATGTCCCTTTGAGTTGGTGTATGGTCTACAAGAAAAATTGCCTATTAATAATTTATTACCAATATATAAGTTTATACAAGAGGATCATTTAGATGTTTCTGACAATATGCAGAATAGGATGACTCGGTTGATAGAGTTGAATGAAGAAAGAAGAAATAGCCAAAAAGAAAACATTAAGTTGCAACAGAAGATGAAGTACCTTTTTGGTAAAAGGGATACTAAGATAAAATTCCATTCTGGTGACCTAGTTCTCTAGTGGAATACAAGAGCAGAAGATAAAGGAAAACACAAGAAATTTGAGTCTTTATAAGTTGGACCATTTATTGTCTCACAAAACTTTGGAAAAGACTCTTACTTATTGAAGAACATGGATGGAGAAGATTTTGAGTTGTCTGTGCATGGGCAATTCCTGAAACCCTTTTTCAACTGAGAATCAAGGTGCATGCACAAGTAAGTATGTATCATACTGTGAATACTTTCCTACATTTATGTAAATACTGTAAATAGTTTCCCTTCTATTTTAGGTTAGTTTGTGTCCTCTTCATTTTTTGTAAGGTCTGCAACCAGAGACTCTGTATTGGTTCTTTGCCATAAATTGTGTTTAGTCAATCCTCAGGTAGAGCCACTGTTGGTTGTATTCCTGGTTTTGTTGGTTTTCCCTAAAATTTTGTTGTCATCATGCCAATTTCTATCTAAAATTAGAAGGTTTGTCCCCTTTTGAAGTATCCCTATGGAAATTTTGTATTCTTAGGTCAAAACCCACATGAATAGTGAAAAACCCAAAACCTTGAGCTATCTTCTAAGTGAAAATGCAAAAAATCCCTAAAATGTTAATCGAGTTTCTATTTTTGCATTACCTTTTTGAGAAACTTAAGTTATAAAAGTCATGTGCCCTTTTTCAATAGTCACCTAGTCGCTTAATCCTAAAAGCATATTCCTTTTTGTCATGAGAGTTGGCAATTAACTATTGTCGGGATGTCTCGAAAGGAAAGAGAATATTCTTTGTAGGTTATGAGACTTAGCAAAATCCTTCAGTCATGAAGTCGCCCAATGGAGAAATACATCATCTGGCAATATGAAGACAAGCTAGTAAGTCACGGTGTTGTGCATTATATCCTACAGTTAACAAATTATCATCAGACTTGGCGATTAACTCAGTCGCGGGGTCTCTAGATCAGAACACAGTTAGTGACAAATTAAATTCCTCTATCGCTAAGTCTCCAATTAAAAAGTTAGTTAAGTAAAATATTCTGAGACTTGGAAAAAAACCGCAAGTTGAATAAAATATATGGTGGTCGGGTAGTTCCTGGCTAAAAATGGTAATTCATCATTTCTTCAGCAATTTAGAGACAAATAGTTAGGATGAGACACATGTCCACGGTGAATAGAACAAAGGTTAGTCATGCGGTCTCCCAAAAGGAAAATATCATTTGGCAATTAAGAGACTAAAGGATGTAAGGCTATGTATTTTATTAATGTCGCATTGTCTCCAAATGATTTAAGGTTTTCAAAATATACCCAGCGACTTAGCAGAGCCATCAGATGTAGAGTGGAAAAGGATCAATGGTAGTCATTGAGTCTCTATAAAATTTGCATAAGAGTAAAAAGTTCTCACAAAAATGAGATTTTCTTTAGTTGCAGTCTCTGAATTAAAATTAAAGGATAAGGCTTCATAAGCTATGTCACAAAGTCTCTGAAAGAAATATTGAAGAGAAGTTTTAATCAGCGATTAGGCGACTAAGGTTGATCGCGGGGTCTCGTAAAGTAAAATATACATTCAGAGACTTAGCGATAAGAGTTTAAAAGATGAAGAGTAACCTTGGTCACGGGGTCTCTGAATAAACTCCGGGTTTGGCATTTAATCTGGCAACTTGGATTCATTTGGTCACGTGATCTCCAGAAGTTAACCATTGTTAAGCTAAGTGAAGGAAATCATACAGTTGCTAGATCTCCAGAAGAATTGAGAGTTAAGAGATTTGATCAGCGACAGAGAGATGATGCATAGTCGTGTGGTCGCTAAATATGAAAAGTGATAAAAGGTGGCAGTTGCTGACATGACAACATAGAGATTCATCGTCCAATGAGAATTCAGGAGATTAAGTACTATGTGAAAAAGGTAGTTGAGATGTCTGGTGAAGAACCAATCATATGAAGACAAGTCATTTTGTTCAAATTTTATAAGGGTTTTTCTGAAAATGCACTCATATGAATTTGATTTCCTGTCACATTCATGATTTATGGCTAGGATTTCAATTGATTCCACAGCATATTAACTTGAAGGAAAAATTGATTGTTTCTTCAATGATGAGCTAAGTACTTTGAAAAGTTACCATAAAGAGATGATCGCAGGTTCATTTTCATTTATCATACATCCAGAATTTCAAAGCAAAGAATGGCTAGGTTTTCTATGTCCATAAAGTAGAAATTGATCAATTTTAGGGTGATTTTCTAGTCTTAAAGGTCCTTGAATTGTTTGCACTGCACAGAAAAGAGTAAGGAGTCCTGAGAGAAGATTTGTCTCAATATCGGTCAAAGAGAAAGTGAATATAGAGCAAGATTAGTAAAGAAGTCAGTGTGGCTTCTACAAGTGGGAAGAGTGATGAAGTAGATGATGATGCTAAGGGAAAGAGGAATTTCTCTGATGAATTTATAAAGTTATTGCCTAGGTCTACGCAGAATAAGAGGGCAAATTCCAACTTATTGGTAGATGAGTACTGTGAAATCAGAGATGTCCGTACTCCAGGTTCCACAGGTTTTTCTCTATACAACTATTTTTATAATAATTATGATAAATCCATCCCTATATCAAACCCTTCGACTACTGGTCTGGCTATGTTAATTGTCCCTGATGTCTATGTAGATGTAGACTTGTTCCAAGGTCTTGCAAGCCATTATGACTCTTTGTCTAGGACAATTAAAAAGAATGATGGTACTGCATTGTTGATTTTGAATAGGAATTCATTCATGCAAGCATTTGGTTTATATAGCACCATATCCACTGAAATTAATATTGCTAAGCAAGAAGAAAGGTATAGGTTACAGCCTGGGGTTGCTAGAAACCAGTTGCAAAAACATATTCTTAAGGAAGTTAGAAACCATATTGCCCCTATACCGGGAACTGCACCCTACTATTTTAAAGATTTACATTTCTATATCAAGTACATTGCTTATTCTTTGTGTAGAGTGTTGGGTATACATGGAGGAGCTGAGAAAATAAATTCTGGAATTTTAATGATGGTGTTAAATTTTCAAGATGTGCATTCTAGCAATAGTTATGACTATATACAGTATATCACTGAAAAAATGCATGAGGGGTTTGTAGCTGTGCAGAAGAAGGAGAAAAATCCTAAGGAAAAGGAACCTATTTTTTTACATTATTCTATCCTGATGCATTTGTTATTGCATTTCAATTATGGAATCATGAATGTGAAAAACTTGAACCCTCAGAGGATTTTTCAGGATCGACCCAATCCTATTCAGTTTTTGATTAGGACATGGAATTATACATCTAAGGACTATGAATTTTGTGGATTTGAGAACTAGATTGTATATACCTTGATGCAGAGTATGGCTATTAGCAAGACTAGACTCCTAGTGAAGGTGATGCAGTTGCTGAGACCTTGTGAGTATGTTGATAAATGGGAGGTTGACCACAATTGGGGAGACTTCTTTTTAGAAGAGAATTTTACTATGATCAGGGTATATGGATGCACACATCCTCCTCATGTCCTGCCACATCATGTGCCATCCAGAGTTGTAGCTATGGAGTTCATTTGGTAGATATTGTTGACAGATAATGAGCACTTTGCACCACATAGGAAGGGAACATTAACCCCTAGGCAATTCAAAAAATTTCAGTTTACTATTGGTAAGGGTGTTATTGATTTAGTGAGCACATGGTTGGAAAGCTGCAAGATGGGAGCAACATTATACAGATACATTGACCCAGAAGGATTTATTTCAGGAGCTAGGAAGCTCCTAACTCCTACCATACCAAACACAAATGTAGATGGTCTTTGTGTGGAGGAGGATGTCACAAGGAATATCCTTAATGAAGATGAGGTAAGAAATAAAAGGGAGAGAATTCAAGAGCTACTAAATTTAGAGAAGAAAATAAAAAGAAATGGATTATCATTTGGAGGTTTTTACCCTAACCTACCCTATGTTGATAAAATCAAAGCTATGATTGATAACTTTTACACACTATGTGAGAAATTAGATAGAGTTTTAGATATGAAGAAAGGGGGAAAAGAGTCTGAATATGAGAGTGAGAGTGATGGAGAATATGCCCATCCACCTCAAATTGATCAACCCCAACAAAATGTTGCAGAGGTAGCTCAGATATAGGGAGAACAAGGGCATATCATAGACTTGACTGAGGTTTCCCTGCTAGATGATATAGAGGAGCCTACCACCAAGAGGCAAAAAGTTGACCCTGGTCAAACCTCTTATACAAGAAAGGAGAAAGAAGGAGATCAGATAAGTGCTCTTATTCTTGGTCACAGATTGTATGACCACAATTTCAGAAAAGAAATTAGAAAAGGAAAGAAATAATAGCATGATGAAGAAGAGAACATATAATTTCCTCTTAGGGCATGTATTGATGAAAGGCTACTTCACCAACAATAGTTTTTGAGTGATGACAATTTTATAAAAACTAATGAGTTTAAAGACTTCATAAGATGGCACAAAAAGGAGCAAATTAGAGAACACCTAAAGTTAGATGGTGAAGAGGCAGTGACAAATGAGGCTCTGCTAGCTCTCCAAACCTATGACCCTGATAGTGAAGATGTCTCTCCTGATGAGGCTAGAAAGATGGTTTTAAACAGTGGAATTTTGTTGGCTAAGGGCTGGGATTTAGGCTCAATGTTCATAATTGATCAAATTTAAAAAAAACCAGATCTTAAGATGGCAAGTGAGATCCAGATGGGTGATATGATCAAAGGGTTTGGATATAGTCCAAAATCACAAGCATTTTCCATGTGGAACTTGTGTCTAAAGGACCAGAAGCCTCAACTTGTAAATATTCAGGAGAGCACGGTTGGGAATCAAATGTTATGGACAGTACAGAATACTAGAGATCTTGAGATTTCCAAGATCATAACACATTGGGCACACTTGAATGAGGATAAGACAAAATAGTTGTCTAAAAAGTGTGGTATTTTGATTGAGGAGGCTAGTGCCCTAGCAAAGGATGGGGAATTATTTCATATAAAGATACATCAACAGGACATGGTAATTGCTGAGATGACTAAGCAATTACAGGAGAAACTCGAAGTGGTATATGTGCCCTCAATGCGGCCTTTGCAAATAAAGGAAAAAGTTGAAGCAAAGGAAGTGGTTGAAATTGAGGATGTGGCCAAAAAGAATAATGAGGTCGCCATTAATGCATTACGAAGCATTCTTCAGCATAGGATAGATTGTTAGAATAGTACCAAAGGATAACTGAGAGGGGGGGTGAATCAGTTATCAATAAATTTAGTTATTTTTACTTGTTTAACTTTAGAATACAAAAAAGTAAATGCATAATCAGATAACACAGTACTCAACACACAATTTGATTATGGGGAAACCAAATGATAAAAACCCCGGTGGGAATTAGCACCCACAATAAACTATACTTGTTTGTAGCAATCCCTATTAGAAGATATTTCAACCCTGTTAGGAGTTGTACAATACAATGCAATAAATATAGTGACTTGGTTAAGGGTTGGGCCCTTTTAGGAGTCTTTTACAAGTAACCCTGTTAGGGGTGGTGGACTCACTATCCAAAATCTCACTTCTTGATGGTGAAGGCTACAACCTTCTAAATAACAGATATGCACTATATCTGATGATGAACTATAGAGTAAACCTACTGTCTTGATCAGTTGTAGTGTATTTCAATCTTTCACTTCTTCTTCACATAGACTCTTGATGAATGAACCAACTCTGATGATCTACTCTGTTCATCTTTCTTATCTTTTCATATCATTCACACTTAGTGTGTCACCTTTGGCCTGCTATAAGTATCTTCCTCATAGTATGAGATCATGGGACCTATATGAAAACTCTTCATAACATCCTTGTCGGCTCTACTAAGCATGCAAGCATAATTACAACCATGCAAGTATAAACCAAATAGACGTGAAACTTCACTAAGTCAGCCTCACCAATTTAACACTAACTTTGCAATCATCTTGAAACACATTTGGCACCTTTGGATTAATATCATCAACTCATAACTAAACATGAATATACACATGCATATATAGAAGATAGGCACAACTCAAGAAACACGTGATATACGTCGGCCCTAAACCGTTACACTTCCAGAACTGTAACTGCCAATAACAGCATTACATAACTTTATTGAAACATCATGTCTAGATCTATGTGTATGAACATAACATAATAAACATGTCAACAACATGTATCTATCCATGCAAGTCTTCATATCATCATTCTGATAAGTACATACAGAATTACTACTGTGTATTATATGTTGTCATCAATGACAAA
>MU226355.1:1341079-1360986 GCA_018584345.1 Thuja plicata
TTAGATCCATGGTCAACTCTTCCTGCACACTCAATGCACACATCAGTAGATCCAAAACAACATGATATGAAACATAACATAACGTCAATAATATATGTAAGCATATAAACCACATTGCATTTACAACGGAAATATCCTAGCATCGGTTTCCTAAACCATTTCCATCATATTACATTTATACATTTAGATCCATATAAAACATCAACACAAGCTGCAACTAAATCAGAACATAAACATCTCAAAAGTACCCTGATTACAAAATCAGGTGCTGAATATATAACATAGGATTCCACCGATCCTCAAAAGTACGAAAAGTCTCGCTGATAGTCAAAGTATGTCAAAGCATAAACTACTGAAAGCATGAAAACCAAAATAGTAAACTATAACAGTCTGATGTAGGTCTCACAAGGACAAAGCATTAGTATTTTTTTTATTATCTTCTTCCAAAATGTCCTTCAAACCATAGTTATGTTGAAAGTTGGAAAACAACCACAAAATAGCAAACATGAAACTCGTTAATATCAGAAAACCAAGAAAAGCATGCTATTTTCAATGTAAAAATGCCTGAACTTGTACGAGTTACACAAAAGCACAATACAAGTATAGGTAGGCTCTCTTACAAGTTTCTGGTGAAATGCAGAGAATCTCGTCTGACAAAAACCCATAATTCGTACAAGTTTCTGAGAACTTGTACATGATAGAATGTATGAAATCCAAAAAAGTATGGAAAATGAAAGAAAAATGAGACAGAATAGAAGTTTTTGTCCCACTGTGGGCACCATAAATGTGCATGTGAAAAGTGTCCAAGTACCTACAAGCTAAAAACACACACTTCAATGAATCATTGCATGGTTAGTTAATCAAAACATAAAATCAAGTAAACAATATCAATTTAAGCTAACCAAAATTGACTCATTGCCTTCTTCTAGGCAGGAGTTTAAACTTTTCTCTTAGGTCATTACAAAGTTCAGTGACTACACCTAATCTAAACAAAGGATTTAGAGAAACTAAATGGTTAATTCTAGTATGAAAATGCAAGATTGATTCAAAGCTAATTAGATTGATTGTTAAAACACCAACATAAATGTGATTGTTCTTTTTAAAAGTCCAAATTGAAAGTGCTCTAGATTATGAAGTTTCCATGCTTTGAAAGTAAACTAAAACATTTAACAAAACTAAACAATTGAAAGCTAAAAATGCAAGAATGCTTGAATGCAAAAACTGTATAATAATGATAATAAAAATCCTAGGTCCTTTTTGAAGGAAAAGAGGTTATCTTTTATAGAAATCTCTCTCGAACTGACCATCGAGATTAAAAATCAAAGAGTGGATAGGATTCGATCTAAGGAAGCAAAATCCATGTGCAAAGAAGATGATTGGTTGAGAGAGTCACTTGACTAAGCTAACTAGTCAGTTATTTTGGAAACTTCCAAAATCAATTTTCAGTTAACAGCTTTGTTTCCAAAATGAGAAAAAGACAAGAATGAGTTAATTGAAAAAAATAGATTTGTTTCCAATTTGATAATCAGTTAATTGAAATTGATGATATCATATGCATTTTTAAAGATTTAAATGATTTTAAATGCACATTTTTTTTTAATTAAATTAATTTAATTCATTTTTAGATTTTATTGACAATTTAGCAAATTTATTTAATTAATATATTAGAATATCAAATAAATAATTAACTTAAGGTTTATTTTCCAATGTATTGTATTTTTAGGAATTAATTAATTAATCAAGTAAGATGATTAATTAGGACCTACGATTTAGGCCAGATCAGCTTGAATTTGATAAATTTATTGTTTATTTTTAGGACTCAAAATAATCAAGATTAGGGTTTCTTGATAAACAATTAAGATTAGGGGTCTAGGGTTTAGATGACCATTTTTAGGTCATTACATGCACTAGAGCCCACATGGAGGTTGTTCAACTTAGATCAACCACAGGGTCAAATCTTGACTTCCATCAAGAGAGGGAAAGGAGATGTTTCCCATAGGTCCATGAACCAGATAGAACAAAATTCATATCATCCCTAGGCATTGCACTAGGTGCAACACTTCCTTTAATCTTTCATCTCTGAGAAACCCGCTTTATGACCATATCAATAGTTGGTTGAAAAGAGAAGAAGCCTACCAAAGTATTGTTCATGGAAGAGATGATGTGGTCAACCACAGCAACAGGAACCCTAACAGTCATTCCATCCTCTATTTTTGTTCACTCTAGTACTACTACAATGTCTATCTCCCTCTGGTAATCACCCACAAGTACTTGTTTCCATCCCACAAACAAAGCACTGCTCTAGGTCTTTACATGATCCCCCTTGTCATAAATTGTGCCTAAGACAAAATAGACATTTTTGGACACCTTTCCATCATCAATGTCACAAGAAGTGCCTTCATCAAGAGACAAATACCAACTAGTGAGACTATTGGGCCTCTCCTATACAGGTTTTTATAGTTGATGGTGGGGCTCCCCAGTAGGGATTTTCCCCCATCACTATCATCCAACATGAAAATAAAGAAGTTTGAAAATTTGCAGAGATTTGAATTGATGTATGTAATTGACTTTGGACTTGTTATGTCCATATATGTAATTACATATTTATATCTAGACATAAAATGTCATAAGAAAATTACATAATGCTAACTAAAAACATGGTAAAATAGACTAAGCATTTGGAGACACATTCTCAACATCATCATTCTTTACCAAGAAGTCTTCATATATTTGCAAATAAGCTTATACTTTGGAGTCAACTTCTATCGATGTGTAGCTAGAGATGCCTTGGACTCGTATGATGTATTCCTCTACACTAATGAAGACCTTCTTGTGTTTAAAAAGGAAAAAAATTCAAGTTATCCAAGGCTACTTGAATATCAATGAATTTATTAATGGAAGATATTGAAAATTCTTCGAGCTCCACCATTATCTGAATCACGGAGGTAAAATCTTGGATAATTTCATCTTCAAGAAGCATTTATTTTTTCTTGCATGGTACTTTGCATGGTATTTGTTCAACTTTGGCAATGATGTCTAGTCCTTTGTCAATTATTATTCCTTGAGCATGTTGAAAATCTTTAATTAAATCATTGTGAACCCCATTTTGATCATGTGTGGCTTCTTTAGGAAGCATTTCTTTGTTCTTGTATGGTACTTTACATGAGATTTGTTCAACTTTGGCAATGATGTCTAGTCCTTTGTCAGTTATTATTCCTTGAGCATCTTAAAAATCTTTAATTAAATCATTGTGAACCACATTTTGAACATGTGTGGGAGCACATTTTATTACTTGTACCTCATGGTGTTCTAGCTTGGGAAACAATATGACATCTAGAATCAAGCTACAGCATTTAAGTTGGGAATTTTTCAACGTTACAAAAATTTTTCAAATTCCATGTATTGCAAAACAATTCTCCACTTCTACACGTTTGATTGTTGTTGTGGTGCAAATTGAAGAAAATTCTCTTCTTTACATGAAGAATTCATTTTTTTTGAAAAATTGCTACCAAAGGGGGGGCTCCTTATATTAAGAAAAAATTAGAGTACATAGTAAGATACAAAGTTGATGGAAAAGGAAAATCATTCCTTCACTTAGCTCAGATATCCTATCAAGTCATAGTGTAAAAAATCCTCATTTTCAACTTGGAATTTATTGAAATCTTCCATGTCTAGCTTAACAATTCCTTTCTTAAAGAAGTTTCATGCTTTGTAAAAAAAAATATTCTTTCCTTCATGATTTCAATTTAATTTGGTTTCAATCTCCCTTGGATGAGGTTTAACTTGCACCTCATGAATATTTGGCATTGTTTCCTTGTAGTATTCCTCTGCAACAATTCCTCTTACCACACATTTCCCTTTAATTGTATTTCCAACAAATTGTAGAATTGGGATAAGTAATTTGGCATAGATATCCTCATCATTTAAATGAACACCTTCTTGTGTCTATGTACTAGCTCATATTACTTTAATAAATGCTTCTTCAGTTGCCAAATCATGGGTACATGAAAATAACCTAGCAAAATGTGTCTATTTCTCTTCTTCCTCCCACATACACTGGATTCCAAACATTATTTATGTTCTTGTTAGGTTTGCAACTATAAAATAAATTATAAGTTGGAATGGATTAAATGGGCCTTAGGTTACTATCTTATTGAAAAGGAAAGTGGATTGCTCTTGTGTAATCTCATCGGTATCAGGACTATGCATAGATTTAAAAAATGTAGAAGAGATTTTATGATTTGTAATTTTGATCAAGCATGATGATGCTCTTCCCCATTTTCCAAAATTTTCATAGCTCCATGTTGTCTAATCATATCATGTTAATTTGAAATTGATTATAAGATTTGGTTGTGAAGGAATCCACCCAAGATCTAGAGGCACTAGAAAACACAATAACAAGAGAGAAGTAATATGACAATAATAAATTATATTCTTGCTAAGAATGCAATAAAATAATTGTAATATTGAATTAACTTTTATTTGATTCAAATGGATGATCATTACATAGGAGAACCCTTTCTTATATAACCAAGGTGAGTACAAATGATTGAATGAGAAAATGAAAAGTGTCATTGTCTCATTACATTATAATCAAGAGACAACTTGTTAATCATCTAAGGTGGATTCAAATATCCACCAGATATGGATCATCCTATAATGTGTAATAAAGTAGGTGCAGCATGTGGAACAAAGGTGGAGGGTGATAAAGTGATAAGACCACAAAAAGTGGATCACCCACTTAAGGTGGAAAAGTACATCCACTATAAGTGGATATGATAAAATAATAGCATGGTAATTCCATATAAAGTGGAAATTCTCCAACTACTCCTATGCAATTCCCTAAGAAAGCTTAAGTAAAGTGTAATTAGGACTTGGGTGATAAATAAAGGTAAAATGCCTAAATTACACTAACTTTGATGAAGGGTTAAATGAGTTTAATCTTAGTTACTTCATTTTTTTGGTGGATCAAAATTTTGTTGCTTTCAATGGCATTTTCAAAAGGGCCATAATTCTCAAGATTTTAAAGATTTGGTTTTAGAGTTTGTAGTTTTATTTTAGTGTGAATTATTTCCTATCATATTTAAGAGACATTATGGTTCTAATGGGGTTTCTTGAGTAGTGGGTCTGATAGGGTAGATTATTTTCTTGATATATCATATAGTTTCATCCCACCATTTATGTCACCAAAACCTGGCTGAGTTTTTATCTTGTTCTATGGCATGGTTGGCCAAAAACATTGTACCTAGTTTGCATCACAATATAATTCTGTTAATGAGAAATTAGGGATTTCTCATAAGAGGGGATTGATTCTTTCAATCTTTTTAGTAGCTTTCCAACTTGTTGAGAATTGTTTAGATATCACATTAACAATAATTTGAAAGTCTTCTTCAATGTCAAGTTCATAGATTGATTTTTCTATGCATGTTTGTAATCCGAATAGTAATATTTCATATTAAACATGATTATTTGTGAACTCTGGTAGTTTGATTTATCATACCCATTTTTTATTACCATTTTCATCTTAAATTGAATTTTTTCTCGTAATAAGCCTAGGTTGCCTCTTGACGCTCCATCAAAATTAAGTATTAGTCTACCTTTGGTTGGTGGTTTCCTTTTTGCTCCACTTATTTTGGATTTTTCCTTGATGAAATTTCCTTTAGGTATTATGATATGTGACCATTATTTTTTATTTGATCATCTCATTGTGTATATTGTTTAAATTGTGTAGAGAAGGAAAAAGTGCACCAACCTAGAGATCAGTTAAACCCTCAAGGGATGAACCCTTCCCTTGAACCACCTCACTTAACTAGCGTACAAAGATAGGGAGATCAAATATGGTTTGTAGGATAATTTCTTGATTATTCTTGAGTATTTAAATGTGAATGTCAAATGCAGATTAATTGCTAAGTGTAAATAAGAAGAGATAACTAAATTAAATCAATTGCTACAGATTCTCACATTACCAAAAATAAATGAGATAGCTACAGAGAATAAACACTAGACTCCACGAGCTCACTACCTCAGACACCAACGTAAGTCATGGATGACTATGCGGGTGAGGGATGCTAACATGGTACGCATGCGCACATCCCATATAGATAGAGTACTTATAATAGTGACAAAAAGAAAACAAATTAACAAGATGCTAATATAATAAGTAAGAACAAAAAAGAATGATGAACATAATGATAGATGCATAGTTTTTATGATGTTAATGATAAGGAAAGGAAAGAGAGACTCTTGATTCAATGATTGAAAAAGTAAAATGTTGAATTTATCCTCCTTTAAAAACTACACACATGGAAATAGGTAAATAGTTGGGGCTGTTTGGAGACTTGCCTCACCCACATTCATGTTTTGGATTTCCCACCTCCACAATAGCTAAGTAGACAAAAATTCAGTGATAGATAACCGTATGAAAGATTACTATAATGAAAGAAATAGATGAAGATAAATGATACGATAAAAATAAAATAATGGAGAAGAGTAAAGAGACTCCTCTTAATGAGATAGGATCCCAGTGGATATGGTGAATCCAAAGTATAAACAACAGTGAGAATTTTTGAGCCAAGAACTCCTTCAAACTATGAGTGAAATCTTGTTGATAATATGAGCTCAAAAACCTACAAGTAAAAGTGTCTAGAGTGTCTAGGAGGATTGAGAGAATGACCAAGAAGACCTAAAATGAATGCCAAGGAGAGGATATATTCCATGTAGTTCGAATTGCATGCATACGGGCTCATCATTCAAGTGTTACAAATGTGGGTTGGCAGTTTATAACGCTCCAATGAAAACCTATAGATTTGCAGATTCATGGATGCTAGCACATCGTGCTGACATATTTGCAATGCACATGTGTCCTAAGTCTTCTACGCCACATGGCCGAGATTTGGGAAATAAAAATAGATAATAGGGACTATGTGGGGACTGAATTTTAGGCTAATATAGGGGTAATGTAGAATGGCAATTTACACAAGGGTGAAAATTTAGGCCATTACATTTTTCCCCCTCTTTAGCGAGAATATCATATTAGAGAGATGTGACGCTAAAGTAAGAGATACTTTACCTAACTTACCTACAAGAATTTTGTCATGTGTGATTGACCTCATCTAGGAATTCATGAGTTATTGATGAGTTGCATCCGGTACACAAGCTACAATCGAGTGTGCTAGATGATGAAGACCATCAATGGTATGTCGATATGGGTGGCAAGTTGTGTTATGCTAGATAGCCATATGATAGGGCATTTTTTATAGTTCTTTGACATGCATAATGAATTCTAGATAGGCATGTGAAAGGGAGGGTTTGATAGTGTGCTGATATGTGTAACAAATTCTAGATAGGCATGTGATAGGGTCTCTTAGATGCATGCACTGACATGTGTAGAGATATCTAGATAGGCATGTTATAGGGTGGATTAAGATCATTTTTGACATGTGTAGCATTAATCTAGATAGGTTTCTGATAGGGGAAGACCAAGATATTTGAGGTAGTCAACTAGCCTTCATGAAGGAAGACACTGAGATCAAATTTTGAAAAAAATTGCGAGAAAAAGTTGTGATGTAGAAACAACATAATCATTAGATAAAAGCCAAATCAGACAGATAATATGGCCCCCACCCTCTTTGGATGGATTATGTTTCTTAGAGGGGATCATGGTTCATTCCAATTACGGAAGAGACATTATGGCATGTCAACATATGAGATTTTTCCATGGAGTGTCACCTCCTGATGGGTGACACATAGTTTCCACAAGATCTACATAAAGATAGGGGGATTTGATGGATTGGTGTCAGATGCTAGAAGAGAAAGAAATATATTTTATTTCAGAGGATATTTTATCACTACCAACCATGGCTCAGATATGAAGAAAATAAAAATGAAGACAAATCAAAATAAAAACTAGGGTCAACATGGAAGGGGTGCCTAAATGCCCCCAACACTTTGCACCGTCCCAAAATATCAAAAATCAAAGAAATGACAAATAGAAGAATAAGATAATAGATAGAGTAAGATACATAATAGAAAACCTATTATTTATAGGTACCAAAATAGTACAAGGCTACTCTGGGAGGGACCAACATGGAAAGACAAGCACAATAAAACACACCCTAATCTACAGATGTAGAAGCGATTACTACCTTCATAGATCATCTATCAATGAATTGCTGTCCTCCCAATCTTGATCATATGGGGAGATAGATTATGACTGAAATTTTATAGCTTTAATGAAAACCCCATGTTCCCCATGAGTAGCTAGGGCCAAGATGATGTTTCTTTAGCATTTTTATCAAAAGATAAACTGTGGCGAGTGAGAGGGATCATGTGAAGATCACCATCAACATCAAAATATACTCTAGTGATTCAAAGATGAAAAAGTCAACACTTGTGGGATACCTATGTAGAGGTGAAAATTTAGAATTACCCCCACTAACCTCAGTTGAAGGGGCAAAGATGAACTCAGGAGAAGTCAAGTCTTGGTCTAATTCAAGAATGGACACCAAAAGATTATTTGTTAGGGCAGATTTGTGATCTCTAAACTCTAGGATAGTTCCCTGCTCAAATATCCTCTTAAAGAAGGGAGGAGAGGACCTTTGATTGACTATAGAAGCCTTCAAGACATCGAGGAAGTTATCATGGTGGTCCTGAGATGAAGTAGGTGCAAGCTTATTGGACATTACTGTGTTAGCTACTGCTTGAGTACGCAACATGTTCATTGGTTTCTAGAATGGCAGGATATTTGGGAGGGTGGTGATCAAAGGAGGCTCCTGTGAAGGAAAGATAAACACTTGGACCCACTTTGCAAAAGGCATGATGGTCACTCCCATTGTAAGGGGAAGCGTGATGAAGGTGGCTTTAAGGAAAGGAGATGACAAAGTTGCAACAGGAGTAGGGGAAAAGCTTGAAGTAGACGTAGAATTAGCAGTTAACATGGGCTCAAAAGATGAACTTTCCACCCTTGTAGTATCCTCAAAACCCTAAATCCCTTTCCCATCAAAGATCCTTATGCTCATGCGCAAGCTATTTTTGATGCAGATATGAGCTGGGATAAGAATCTTGCAGGAGTATAGCACTATCTTGTTCCATGGGGGAGACCATTGATGTCATAACCAGAAAAGAAGAGGGCTCAACCAATGTAGTAGGAGGTGGAGTTGATGAAGGTACTGGCAGCTCAGACATGGGTGATCTTCCTATTTTTCCCCTACGGGTAGCTCAAGGAGCAGATGATGCCTCAAGGGCTAAGGATCTAGTACTCAAGGAGATTGTGAAATCTTGTGAGACCTCTTTCCCTGGACATAGATAGAAGGGAGAGGTATGTATGGTAAGTTGGTGATGAGAGGAGGTGGGTGCATCTTGCAATTTAGAAACATGGATGTCTTTTCTTTATCTATATTATATGTACATTTCAAAATTCAAGGCATCACCAGAGGCTATATGGCCCCCGATGGTAAAGCGGGATTCCCATGGGGCACATACTTGAATTAAATTGTTGATGAAGAAGGGATAGAAAGTGAAGCACACTAAGCCTGGTAGGAGTGATAAGTAGGAAAAGGTGTTGTAGATCTTAAACTCATTTCCCTGACCTTGTATGCCTTATATGCAAGAAAGGTGACATCTTTCTGGAGATGCAAGGGCTTTATTGTAGTGGCCTATAAATGATCAAGAGTGAAGCCCCCATGGGACACCAAGGTACAATATCTAGTGTCCTGGAAAGTGTGGATAGTCCCCTCATGAGGAAACTTCAGGCACTTGTGGATAACCGAGGGGACAACTCCCATAGAATTCAACCAGGGGATACCTAGTTTGATCCTAAAGAGGTCCAACTCTGAGACCACCATAAATAGTAAAAATATTTCTTTGGGTCCCACTCGAACCATCAAATTGGTTGACCCCAAAGGGGGTAGGGATAGCCCACCATGCATACTTATGGTCGTATAAAACTCGTCATACATACCTTTATTTAGACCATTGATGAAGAGGAACTCCTTCATAATAATGTCGACTTGGAATGTAGGATCCACCAAGACACCCCTAAAAAAGGTTTCATTGGTGTAAGTCAAGACGTAAAGGGGACAAGGCTCTACATTGTATATTTCATCCATAAGGGTGAATGAGGTTTTCATTTCAATCACCCTCAAGGATGGTGAGGAGATCAAAGTGATGGTCACCATGTTGATGTAGGGACTATCACTTAGCGAAGGAGGAGATAATGAAGATACTATGATAAAATAAGGAAAATGTGGTGGAAAAGAATCTTGTGTAGATCTACAATTCATTATTTTTTTTATCCATGGACTTGTAATATTTTAGCTTCTTTTCATTCACCTTGATGGTGTCTCTATCTATGTGGTCTTCTACAAGATGTCAAAAATGTACACAGCTATCGGTATCATGACCATGTACATGGTGATATTGATAGAATTTGGATCCATCGTACCATCGAGGATAGGGATGATTATCAGGAAGGTACCTAATCTCTATAAGGGTTACTAAGTTATCTTTTAGTAACTTCTAGAAGACGCTTGCATAGGAGTCCAATATTCTTGTGAATGTCTGACCCCTTTGAGGATTCATTGCAAAGTAATTCCTCTTGGTTGGTTGTGGTAATTCCATTACACTAGCCACTGCATTGTTCTTTCAAGGTCCTCTAGAAGTAGAAGCCCCTCCATAGGAACTTGAGGAGGAATCCCCAAACTGGTACATTGTATGTTGATAATCTAACAATACACTATATAGATGGGTGAAGTTTTGGTACTAGTTCAATGATAATTTTTATCTCAATACCAGTTGCAAGTTTCCAATGAACATCATTTGGAAATTGGCATTGGTTAAGGCATAAGGTACCTTTGTAGAGATAGACTATTGTCTCGAGATAAAATTAGTTATTTTCTCATTGTATTTTGCTTGCAATGAATAAGGTCTATAATAGTGACCTTACTTCCTATATTTTCCTTAAAGTGAGTGAGAAAGGCATCCATCGACAGATGGTCGAAAGTGCCAATGGAATAGTTAGGAAGAGATCCATACCATTCCATGGCAGTTCCTTTAAGAGATTAAGAACATAATTTGAGCACCACATAATCCATAGTATGGTAATCACTACATTGAGTCAAAAAGGACTCAATGTAAATTTTTGGATCTCCATCACCACTATATCTTTCAAACCTGAGGGATTTAGACTCTTGTAGCAATGGTGTATTCAAAACTTGCATCATCAAAGGATTGTAATGACAAAATGGAGTTAAGGAACTCTGATTAGTAATAGTCAATAGGTTAGATCGTTATTGTTGCAATTGACCCATATTATGTAATATGGTGTCTAAGATAGGGTTACTAGGTGGAGGAGGAGGTGGATTACCTGCACCACTAGGAGGGGCAGAAGATCCACTATTGACACCTCATCTTCCACCACCCCTAGAGTTAGCATCGGTATTCTATGAACTATACCCCAAGGGGTTCTTGTTTATGGTAACACTAGGGTAGCACTACTTCTAGGGTCAGTGCTGGCAATAGGTTCTACCATATGCACGAACACTCTTGGCATGACAAGATTGATTTGTTCTCTTGTAAGACCAGACTGTTCCCCCTAGGAATTATGAGGGAGAGGTATATTCTCCCTCACCATAGTCCCTAACACTAGGAGCACTTTGAGGCCTTATTTATCTGAGACTAATAATTCCCTCATATTATAAGTGGCCTCTCTAGATTTAGAGAAGCCACCTTTTTTCTTAAGGAATCCCTTAAAGTATTTTAGATTCTCCTCAAGGGATTGGATATTATCAAACTCAATAGTAAGAGATGATTCATGATCTACCATAGCAGGGGATTTAGGTGGATAACTGGCTGGTGTGGAATGTTGACATCTAGAATTTGGAGAGGTGTTAATCTCCAAGATCCGACCTGTAAATAAATGTGATCCACTTGTGTCATTTAAATCCATATTTATAGAAAACAAAGGACTAGTCCTAGAAGGACTTGTTAATCTCTAAGTTATGTTAATGATTAGTGTCCAACACTTAGTCATTTCATTAGGCAGTTTTAGTGGGCCATCACTGTGGCCGAGCTAAAACTATGTAAGGCTGAGAAACACTGTCGAGCATTTTTCAGTATGCCTAGTTACATTGTTGAGCTGAGTGAAATTGCCGAGCTGAGTAAAGACAGAGATGTTAAATGTCGAGTGATAGACAGTCAAAGTGTCGAGCAGAATAGTTTTTGTATACTTGTAAGGAATGATACAAACTTCAAGGATAAGTGATTCGGGCGACTTGTATAAGATTCTTTGGGCCGACATTGTGTGCATTTAATATTTTTATACGGAGTTAGTAACACATTAAATTGTTTTATCCAATGCATGACTCATTGTAAGAATTAATTGTTTTACCATCAAGGCATGGATATCAGATCTTGATTGTTGATCTAGATCTCACTATCAGATCTATATAGATATATTAGATTGCTTCAAAACCCTATTTTGTGTGAGAGTGCAAGAAGCAGAAGAGTGATTGATGAAGTGACTACATTTTGAAGTGAAATGCATAGAGGTTTATTTTGTTCAGAAGTAGAGATCAAGCAGAGCATAACACAGTGAAGAGCAGAGTAAAGATATATCAGATTATAAGATCAGAAGAGATACTGAAAAGAGGAGATTCATCATCAGCATCAAAGTGCATATCGAAGGATCAATACTTGAGACTTTCTAACCATTGTATCAGGTGAAAATATCTTAACAGAGTGGTTTTAGCAGGCTTTTATTTGTCTCTTAACAGAGTTCTTACTTCATTGTAAGTTTAAATCCTTTAACAAGGTAGATTGTAATGATCTAAAGCTTTTAACAGAGCAGACCTTTAACAGGGTAGATTAAATTTTGTAATCAAACTTTGTAACCTTAATAGGTACACTTTATTACTGTAGTAGTGAAGACTTTTGTGGGTGTCATCCCCACCCTAGTTTTACCTATTCGGGTTTCTGGGTTACCAAATTATTGTGTAATGTGTTATTTGTTTCACAGTGTGGATGCTATCTTAGATTACATTAGATTCATTCATATATGAATGTAGATCAACTTGTTTTAAGTTTTTTATTTTTCAAGATCTGATTCACCCCCCCCCCCCTCNTCCCCCCCCCCCCCCTCTCAGTATCTTTCTTTCCCATTATTATATTTCCAACAATTGGTATCAGAGCTAGAGTTTCTCTAAAAGGTTATAATCAGCTTGAGAATTAAGATCTTGAAATGGAGATCTACAAGATGGGTAAAGTCATTGAGAATCAAAAGATTGATGTTTAGCTAGCACTACAATAGCTTGAGTCTGCAAGACAAGAATTAAAGAAGTCCTTGGCTGCAAGGAAAGATTTTTCCAAAAAAATGAATGACACTCATTATTAGGAAGAGGACACCACAAATCTATTTTAGAATAGAGATTCTAGTGAGAGCGATGCAGCAATAGCAGATCTAATGGAAAAGAACAGTGCACTATGTGAAGAAGTCAAGAATCTGAAAAAGGATCAAGAAGCCCAATCAATAAGAATGTGTGAATTTGTTGAGCAGAAAAATAAAGCCAAAGATGACAAAGCTATGGCAGAAGAAGACAAGAGAATGCTGACTACTAGACTTGATAAAAGAACACATGATGTGCAAACAATGAAAGTCAATCAAGTGGACATGGCAAATCAACTACTACTTGTGAATCAGGAGATCAGTAGGAAAGACTTGGAGATTGTTAATCTTAGATCTGAGAACAGTCAATTGAAAGATGAATTGAGATCTAAGAAAGAAATCAATAATAGAGTGAATGATCCAAGTGTAGCTATGAGCTACTTTGAACAATTGGTGGAAGCATCAAGAAGACCTAAAGATTCTTTTGGGTTAGGTCACACTGAACAACATACAACCACTGAAGATGGAGAATCATCAAAGACAGGTTAAATAAAGAATGCAAAGCCGAGAAACAAGAAACCTATTTGTCACCACTGTGGAAAATCAGGTCGTACAACAAACATTTCTAGAAGCAAGAATGGTAAGTCCTATCTGAAAACTAACTTTAATGGTTATTGTTTTAACTGTAATAAGTTTGGACATCAAGCACGTGAATGTAAGGCAAAGGCAAGCAAAACACCTAGATTCAATGGTAATTTCTATAACTATCACAAATATGGTCATAGAGCACAAGATTGCAGATCTAAAGGTAAACAGCAATGGACATCAAAGGTACAAGAGAAATCACCAAGAAAAGGCAATCATTACAATTGGGATTATAATACATGGCATAGTTGTCATTACTGTGGTGAGTATGGACATGTTTCAGAAAACTACATAAGGACACATTTCAGAGGTAAATCCAAAATTTGGATGAATGGAAGCCTAGTTTGTCACAGTTGTCTGAAAATTGGTCATACAAGGAAAGATTGCAAAACTAGAGTACCAGCTCTTATAGTTGAGCAAATTAGGGAATAGATGAACAAGACATGGGTTAAGAAGTCTGAATCATGCAACAGTGAAGCTTATGAAGTTGAGGTCACCCAATCCAACGGATCAATGGATCAGGTGATCACATCATCTCCAACTAAGAGAAAGAGGTATGTAAGGAACTGCATTTAAAATTCTTATCTTACATCAGTTCCTAACATAAAATGTACAAAAGTCCATATTTGAATATGTTAAGATGCACCAGGACATATTTTTGAATACAAATTCTGAGATGAGTCAATTGCACTGATAGGTGTCAATTACTATTCATGGACACTAAAGCTGAGTTCTTTAGTGACTGTCGAGTTTTGTTGGCCTAGTGAAATCTTGTGAAGGCTAAGTGGAGTGAGCCGAGTGGGATGCAAGTTGTGTTAAAGCCAATAATAGCTGGCTTGCACTAACTCAAATGGGAAAAACATTTAATGCTCACCTAATTTTACCCTTTGAAGCATATAAGGGATGAACAATCAATACTTCATTTTTACCTTGCGAGTTTTACTATTTACAGAGCGAAGTGAAGCGATTTGCAGAATTGATCCTAACAGAGCTAGGAATGAAGATTTCATCAGTGTGCCGATGGAAATCTTGAAGTGAACAGTGAACAGAGAACAGTGCGAAGCATCACTTACCGAGGTATTCTGTTTTCCATCTCTCAAACCCTAAATTTTAGAATTATGGTTGCAAGCTCTTCCGCACCAGCCAAGAGTATGGAGGTAGAACAAGAAAAAATTTAGTTGGTTAGGAGTGATGAATGTGAACCTCTCAACTTTTGAGCCATTCTGGAAAGTGCAATTCAAAGTGATTTAACAGGAGCCCTCTCATCCATTCCTCCCAAGGTACTGATGATTCATGATGTTAGATCATGTTATATGGTTAAAATTGGAGAAGTAGGAGATAATGAATTGAGGAAATCCTACAGTAAACTATGTGATAACGGAGGTCTGAAGGAAGAATTCAAACACTTAGCCAAAAAAGGGTTAACTCGTGCCCTAGATTTTCCCCCAAGGTTTTAAAGATGAATGGATCAAAGTTATTCTTAGCAGAGTTCATGACATGAGCATGTCGCTAGACAATGGACCAGTCAAGATCACCAAGAGTATGATTCATCAAGTGACTGGATATCCTATAGTGAATGGGAAGTGAACCATGAGGGATAACAACAAAGAGGAAATTACATTGAACACTGGAGCAGTATGGAATAATAGAGGTATGACTATCTCTATGATTACTGATCTAGAACTTGATTTTGGAGTAAGGGTAATTGTACACAAGTTCTATCAGTCCAGCAGATTTGACAGTGTTCCCTGTACAACAGTTGATCAAGCATGGAAAATTGTGAAGAAGAATAACACATATGATCTTGCCAAGCTACAACAGACACAGTTAGCTGAGAACCTTGCATCAATCAGAAAGGCTAAGAGCTCATCATGTAAGTTTGGTTCTTTACTAGTTTGTATATTCTTCTACATTCAGAATACATTTCCTACTCTAGGAAATATTGTGTGGAAAAAGGATAGGCCCATTACAGTATAGATCAGTGAATGTATAAAGAAACTAGGGAGTAATTTCAATAGCATTATGGGTAGCTATTTTGTAGAATTAAAGAAGAGAATGGGATTAAGGACTAGGATTCCTAAGTCACTAGTGGAGAAACACTATGATGAAATATGTTTTCTAGTTGACACAAATAACACTTATATCAAGGCAGTAATTCCTAGAATATCATGTCTAGAGTCATTTCCATATGAGATTAATGTTGATGAAGCATCATCCACCATCATTTCACTCTTAGCTAAGGAAATTGACACCATTGCAAAGAGATTTGGAAACTATGATGAAGCTAAGGCTAAGATCTCTAGAAGTTTGAATGAAGGAACTATGGAGAGGAAAAGAAAGAAGATAGTGAAAAATCTGAAGAAAATGGTTGGCTTGGGTAGTGATGAAGAACCTGAGGATGCACCTCTAGGATTGTCCACTAGAAAGGTGAGGAAATTTCAACTGAGGAGGAAGTCAGTACATCAGAAGAAGTTATAAAGAAGGCTAAGGGCAAGAAGCCATCAATTTTTATTGTAACCAAGCCAAGCTGAGCCAAACCTAAGGTTACACCTCCTGCAACTAATCATCCAAGGATGAGAGCATCTACTATTACTTCCCCAGTAGAAGTGAAAACAAAAGCGTATGGTAAGAGAAAAGTTTCTAAAAGTACTTCTGGTAAGGAAGAAAAGGTTGCTCCTAAGGCTGTGTCAAGTGCGCCAGCAAAGAGACCAAGAAGGAAATTAAATCTACCAACAGATAGTGATGAGGAGATGACAGAAACAAATATGCCTAGCAACATACCTATAGCTCAGTTCAAGAAACCAGCAAGCATTGATGAGGTATGTGATACATTAAGGAATTCAGTAGGGTTAGCAACATTTAAGTTCATCAAATATGACAAGTTGAAAATAGCAGATAGGAACAAAGTTTAGGAAGCTCTCTTGGACATGACAAGAACCTTCAAATTGACTCCTACAGAGATAGGAAATCATGTGCCTCATGAACTATATGACTTTTTGTCAAGAAAATGGGAATTTTCACTTACCACAGAGTGATAGATCAGGGAAGGAACCCTAGCCAAAATAATTCCAGACTTAACCTCTAAACAACGAACCAATTTTATTGAGGAATACAAGAACAAGTTTGTGCCAAAACTTAGAGGATATGTTGTTTTGAAGAACAACATAGAAGGTTTAGTAAAATAGAGTACAAGGATCTGGAAAGAGATTTTTGGATTGCTCATTCCAAAAGACAAGAAATCTGGTGAAGGGCCATCTGAGCCCAAGGAACAAGAAGTTGAAGAAAAGACTACTCCTGAACCTCAGATAGTCAAAGATCAAATAGCAACTGAACAGGACAAGACCAAGGATGCATTAGATGCAACACACACTATTGATCTGACTACAGATAGTCCTATGGATTATCTACTTGATGATCCAAGCAATTTGAATGCCGAGGAACAACAGATGCCGAGTGGAAAAGAAACTGATTCGCCTATTAAGGCAGCTAAAATAGAAGAAGGGAAGACCACAACATCTAAGGAAGTAATTGAAGTTTTTAGTGATCAAAAAGTTGAAAGACAAAAACAAACAACTGAACAAGAGGTAACTTCACAAGATCCACCTATTTTAGAGGTTGTGAAGACAGTCTTAGATAGTGGAGTTGTAACAATAGAAGTTGTTGATAAGCCTAAAGAAGAAGAGGCAGCACAAGTGTTGGTTGAATTACCACACTTTGCATCATCCACTCCCACAGGTCCTAAAACTGGTGGTATGCCTAATCCATAGACCATATTGACAAAATTAAAGGAAGCATTGGATACTGAAAGTGTAAAAGGGAAAGACATTATGTTGTCGAGCATAAATTCTCTAGAAATGAAGAAGAAGAAGATCTTGAAGAAGAGGTCACAAATTTTAGATGTAACACTAGATGAAGTCATTGTCATTCCATAATGGGATCCCAATGAGTTATCTTTTGAAAAAATTGGGACTCTTCAAGAGTTGCTTAAAAGGAAGAAAAGACAGGAAGAGATGAAGATAGAACAAAAGCAAAAGCAGGTGTTGCATGACATCAAAGACATTTACAAAGGATTTTGACTTGAGGATGAAACACCTCAAGATCCAATCATTGATCAGCTCATCACCATTGTATAGAAAGTAACAGATGAGGACATAGACAGCAATGAGAAGCTTCTACAATGGTCCCGGAGAAGATTTGAGAGCAAAGTACTAGAGAAGATTTCAAAAGACATAGCAACAAAATAGGTTGAACTTTCTGTTCTTGTAGAAACTTTAGGGAAAGTTACAGCCAATGTTTATTCTTTGTATAGGAAATTATGTGATGTTGAATTCTTCACAAAGGATAATTTACAGCTTTTTGAGAAGCTATAGTTAGATTTGAGATCAACTAGTAATACTTTAGGTAAAGATACTACCTCCAGTTCTTCACACTTTAATAAGTTGATAAATGCACAAAGGAGAATAGTCGAGCTTATGGCTGAAGATGGTCACATAAGGGCCAATTTGATAACTATACAGATAAGCTTGTTACCTCATTTGGAGGTAATACAGAAAGAACTTTCAAAAGATAAGGAGTTATCACAGAGTAGTGCTAATCTATTGACTGCAAAAAGTTTAGTGAGTCTAGTTGCTGAGCTAGAAATCAAACTGGAAGTTATGAAGGTTGCAAAGGACAGTTGGGATACAACATTTGAATCCACCCTGCAACTTCATAAGCCATTTTTGGATAAGTATAACTTATTCCCACCAGCAATCAGTGACAAAAACAAGGGGGAAGTTAGTAAGGAAGTTAGTACTACTGAAGGAGGAAGCTAGTATAGAAGTTGGTAAGGAGATATGAAAGGATACATCAGTACAGCACAGGTACACTAGTATATAAATTTTGATAAATTTTGAAGGCATTGTAAAAAATTTGTAAGTATATTCCTAGGGGGAGTACTTAGCGTACTTAGGCAATATTTTGATGAAATGTACAGAAGTTATGATAAGTGTTTTTGCCACTAATATCAAAGGGGGAGATTGTTAATCTCTATGTTAGGTTGATGATTAGTGTTAAACACTTAGTCATTTCATTAGGCAATTTTAGTGGGCTATCATTGTAGCCAAACTAAAACTATGTAAGGCCAAGCAACACTGCCGAGCAGTTTTTAGTATGCCTAGTTACATTGGCGAGCCGAGTGATATTGTCGAGCCGAGTAAAGATAGAGATGTTAAATGTCGAGCGACAGACAGTCAAAGTGCCGAGAAGAACAGTTTTTGTATACTTGTCAGGAATGATACAAACTTCAAGGATAAGTGATCCGACCGACTTGTATAAGCTTCTTTGGGCCGACATTGTTTGCATTTAATATTTTTATACGGAGTTAGTTATGCATTTAATTGTTTTATCTAATGCATGACTCATTGTAAGCATTAATTGTTTTACCATCAAGGCATGGATATCAGATCTTGATCATTGATCTAGATCTCACTGTCAAATCTGTATAGATATATTAGATTTCTTTGAAACCCTATTTTGTGTGAGAGTGCAAGAAGCAGAAGAGTGATTGATGAAGTGACTACATTTTGAAGTGAAATGCACAGAGGTTTATTTTATTTAGAAGTAGAGATCAAGAAAAGCATAACACGATGAACAGCAAAGTAAAGATATATCAGATTATAAGATCAGAATAGATACTGAAAAGAGGAGATTCGTCATCAACATCAGAGTGCATATCAAAGGATCAATACTTGAGACTTTCTAACCATTGTATCAGGAAAAATCTCTTAACAGAGTGGTTTTAGCAGGCCTTTATTTATCTCTTAACAGAGTGCTTACTTCATTGTAAGTTTAAATCCTTTAACAAGGTAGATTGTAATGATCTGAAGCTTTTAATAGAGAAGAC
>MU226355.1:1376461-1387340 GCA_018584345.1 Thuja plicata
TTACCACAATCCTATCCAAATTAGTTACTTAAGAAGACTATTTATGACTTACATCTTTAATTAGATAAATAAGATAACAAACTATATGCTCCTCCTCCTTGTACTTGATATTCTTATATAATAACTACTGAATAGTGAAATACATTGATTTACTTGAATGTGTAAGTTTAATTTTTTATTTATGAAACATTATAATTATTTTACATGGTATGTTCAATCATTTCCTCAAAGTTATAAAGTTTATATTAGACTAGAAGATTAACCTAAGAGGACTTGACCCTAACAATCTCTAAATTGTTTGCAAAGACCACCTTGACAACTTAACATAAGGAAGGAAAAGGTGAAGAAACCATTATTTTAACTTTTTGTCAAAATCATATTTCCAAGCCTAGTCCATTATATTCAACAACTCATTCATAAAATCCTCAAGTTTGATCTTAAGAAACTCAAATTTGATCATGAGAAACTTAAATTTGACCTATGAAGTTTTTTGTTATTACACAAAACTCTAAATATTTATTTTATTTGACTATTTATAATTTTATGCACTTTCCTAATTGAATTTTCACAATATTAACATTAATTCGTTTATGGTTTCTCAAAACTAAGTACACTTATTATTGTTAGAACAAAATGTTTTTTAATATTAATAAGCGGCTAAACAAGGGTAGTGTCCCTTAAAAAACTATACACCAAAGGTGTTAAAACAATATACCAAAATAGTTATTTACAAAAAGGTCAAGAATAGACCATTAACATAATACTAGCAGCACGACTAGTAACCCACATCAAGAGTTTGTAGACAACTCAACCACATCATGGGGAGAAGAATGAGAGACTACAACCCAATTTTCTCTTCATTGGCAGAAAATTGTCCAAGCAATACTTTTAGTAAGGTTCCCACCACAGGGGAAGGTGGTGGAACCTTCTTTGTGAAATAATTAGCACTGGGATCAAAGTGTTAGCAATGTTATACCTCATCAACCAAAGGTTGGAGTAAATCATGAGCAACAACAATTGGAGAAGGGTCCATGCACCCAAAAGTGACCACACCAATAGAAAGAGGTGGAGTTGGATCCACTGGGTCTGAGGAGGCCAAATCAATAGGAGCATCACCCTATGGGGGTCACCATAAGCTTATGAAGAGTCATCAGAGAAAGAATCAGATACCAATGGTCAAATGATCATTATGTGCATCATTTTACCAAGTGGCAACACCTTTAGAACATATAAGGTTATTAGGTATCATACACACATTATTTTGAATAATGTGACTAACACATTTCTATATATTTTATGATGATTTATGAATTTCTTAATTCAAAAAGACTTTCACCATATACTATGTAATATATTAAATTGATGTATCTTATCATTTTTATTTTCTTTGTCTTATTTTTATTTATGATAATTAATAATCTAAACTTTAAATTTTTAATAATTTTTATCATTAATTTATCAATTTATTTATTAATTAAATCTATTCTAATTAAGTATATACTTATTACTTACATGTATTAAATTAACCAGTTTTTAATTTCATTCAAAAACATATACTAGAAATCAAGGTCTAAATATATGTCAACACATTCAATTTATGTAAACATTCACACTTTAAAATTGAGCTTCATCTGATATTTGTAAGTGAACCATTCAAAATATGCACATAAGTGAAAATGGTTAAAAGTATTCAAATCACTAACCTTATTCATACTAGTTGTTGAAACTAAGAACCAATACAAAAATGAATAATTCTAATTATAACCAAAATAAATGACAATTAATAAAGAAAGAATGTTGTGATTAAAATCACAAATTTGATCTTAGATATTTGTCCAAAGCATAAACTCAACTTTGGTAGTGCCAAACACACTACTATTAGATTAGTAAATTCAAATGAATATAATGAGATAGCAGAAAAAATCAAATTGTATAGTTTTAATATCAACATAAAGCCATCTCTTCACTTATAATAGCAATTATAAATTTACCTCTTACAAAAACCTACTTCATTTTACTTAAAGAACCAGATAGTTTATAGGAGCTGCCACTTTTGGATGTGATTCCTATGTCAATATATAACATTTCACACCTTCATTCTTAATATATCCTTTAGTCACATAATATTTTAATAAGACCTTTAGTATAGAAAGAGTCTCATCACCTTATTCAAGTATTATTTTGCTTGTCTTAGTATGTTTACTTTGAGGGAAAGTTGCCAAGATTTCTATTTTAGTACATGTCCTCCATTATTGTTTCTTGGTCTCCAACTACTAAATCTTCATTAAGGGTAGTGGTTACTCTCCTTGTACATTGTACAAATTATAAGCTTGAACATAAGTTTCATCAAAATCTTGTAGATTTATATTTAGCTGATAGGCTTTCCGTAAATGGAAAAACCTGTCTCACGCCCCTGAAATACGTCTCATGCATAAAACTGCCAAACATCTGGTTTTCATCTTTGGAAAGAGGTCATTCTATTTTACCCACCGCTTCACGTTTTAATGATAACATCTGGTAGAACCCATAAATAATATTTGCCCTTCTTTTTCATTTTTTTTCCTTAAAATTGAAATGTGTTTGGTTCTGAGTCGTTGCACTATTTGCTTTAGATTAAGCGCCATTTGTATGCCCTTTCCTTATGGAATTCTTTTGTTTTTCTTTGTGCATGGATATGTGTTGCTCATGCTTATTGTGTTGCTACGCCTTGCAAACATGCTTCCCAAACACCTGTGCGTCTATTTGCTAAGAAATTCTTAGAAACTTATCAGAAATAAGAAATTCATTCTTTTATTTGAATACTGTTATATGCTCTTATAAATTGTCATCCAGGTTGAAACCCTTGCTGCATGAACGACCAGGGGAAGTCCGCTAAATTGCTGACGTTATTCATCTTTGGTATTCTATCTTCCCAATTAATTATGTACTTCTTCCCCAATTCAAATAGAATCCTCTATGAATCATTTTATAGGTTGCTCTAATGTTAGAATTGTTGCAAATTAATTTGTCTTGTAGTGAAATCTCTAGCTACCACAGGAAAAAGGGGAGAAAATAAATAAGCTTGGGTTTCTAAAGAGAATTATAGTAGTTCTCTTATAATATTGTCCCTAGGCTAGGACCCAAAAGCTACTACTTTACAGTGGACAACTAGATCGTAATGTACAAAACCATTACTCTAAAATAGGTGAATTCCCATTCAGTTATATATAGTAGTTGCATTTCTATTAAAAATAGGCACTGCAAAATACCTATTTCTAGACTCACAGAAAGTGTTTCTGTGGAAAATATTCTGCAACTATACTTCTCCGTGCAAGGGTGTTTTATGTATGTTCAATTTCTCATTTCTGGCTTGCACAAATTTCTTCATAAATCCCAGAGCCTGAATTGTTGTTGTCTTTCATAGCTGCCTTCACAACTTTTGTACACCTTTTGAACTTTTGTGAATTTTAACAAACATAGTAGTTTCTATTGAAATCATATATTTCTATTAGAAAAAAAAATGGACCAATATATTTGATGTTTAAACATTAATATTGATAGATTAAACCAAGGTAACCTTAATACATAATGGTATATATGGTCCATCATAATATAGAAGAAAAGGCCAATTAAAAATAGAATAATATTTTTAATAGTAGATGTAGATCAGGCTTGCATTCCTGGTAGAACTTTTCAGATGCCGACACAATATAATTTCTTTGTACAAGAAGATGCTTTCCTACACTTTTGTAGTTGGTTTTTTTATGCCATTGGAAGTTAGGATTTTGTGGCATGGCAATTATTTTTTATTTCAGTTGATGATACTCTATTTTTTCAAATGATGACTAATAACTACATACCTTTACTTAACTAAGATCCTCTACACTCATGTGCAAAGCTTCTATTCTTGCTTGTAGACTTCTAGAAGTTAAAACCCTTACAAATGGAGGAAACATTAAAACTAATAGAAAAGAGGTCCTAGATTGAACCACATGCTGATAGGTGGAACAAAAAGAATCATTACATATGCATATAGTAGAAACAAAGAGTGCCATTTCATATTACTTTCCATCTTTGAGGACTACTTTTTCCCTTTGGTTTGTACTCCCATGCATCATTTTTACCTCACTGAAAAAACATATTTCTCACCTCAATTTCTTCTTTGCTAGTAGAAATTTCACTTTTAGGTAAAAAACCATTTGACTGGGAATTAAAAATTCCCCATAACTACACATTTTAACCCATGGAGCCTCTACATTTACTCTCCAATTTGTTTAACATTTTATCAAACATTTTACTAGCAATCATTTTTCTAGGCATTTTATCAAAAGGTTGACTAATGACCATTTTATGAGCCTTTTTCTATGTTCTCTTATTTTCTTTAAATTTTCCTCGTAAAATGCTTTAATTTCAAAGGTTTTATATTCATTTCCAAGGGTGAAAGATTCTTAGCCCACTTCTTTCTATCTCCAAATCCGCACACTCTTTTATAAGTTCCTCTGAACCAAAATTACCTTCAATCATTGGCAAATCTTTCATAATCTTACAAATTAATAAAATTACCACACCTCTGAAAATAATAAGATCACAAAATCTAAGAAGAATGCCAAAGAACTTCACTAACAAAATAAAATCATTTAAAATGTTTTCGTAAGTGTTGGACTTGAAATGTTGGGTTGTTTCTAGCTTTTCTCACACCATCAAATGGTCAAAAACAACTCTAAAATTTTTCCATAGCATAGAAATAAATCTAGACATGGAAATGGCCATATTCAACCTGCAAATAGCTTAAAAAATTGCTCAATACTTGAAAAATGTAATGAGTCTTCTATTGTTATCTACAAAACTTGATGCCACTATGGGACAGTGAAATGAAGTAACAATGGTATTTAGTGCACAAAACAAACCACTTCTTTTATTCTCCCATTGTACTTTTCATACTAGTATCTTTGTCTGAGTGACATTGGGATTAATTTTAAACGAGGTTTGAACTGGCAGTGTGCTTCTAGTGTCAATTTTGTATTGTGTAGAAGGAATCTTGGAATATTGTTTTGACCTTGGCATATCAAATATTTGGTGTAGTCTATAGGGATTTAAGTATCTCACCACTCTTCGTATTCATGAGTACTTTTGTTGAAGATATTCAACATTCCAGAGGAAATGAAGAGATATACAGAGTCTTTCCCTTTGTTTTGTGAACTTTAACATTGGTTCCTTTGTTCAAATACGTCTTTTTAGTGCTCAAAGTTGATGACAATGGGGAAGGTACAATCTAAAATGGAAATTTTCCCTTTCCTTGTAATTGTGACTGTAAAGGCTTAAAATTTGCACCATGAACTAAACTATACAAGTTTAACAATTTTGCCTAACATGGGATTCATTTATGCTTGTGGGAAATGCATAACTTGAAATGAAACCTCTAGATTGTAGGCCGGTTCCTATTTGATGATCAATGATAGCTCTCAAAAAATAACTTAAACTTTGCAGGGAAAGAGATAGAAATTACTGAAATGAACTTATTACTGAAATTTAAATATTGTGAACCAAGCGATTCACCCAAGAGTTAGGAAACTAAGAAGATAATGACCCTATTTTGAAACTACAAATTCTACCACTGAAAATAAAGCACTTCTATTCTATATAGGTGTGCATAAATATTTCATAATAAGGTCCTTAATCGAATTAACAAGGAAGAGAAAACTTCACAAGAAAACCTTATGAATTCTTGGACACAAATTACAACCTGCACACAACATACTTTCCTACAACAAGGTAATGGCTAAGACAAAAAAACAAGGATTTATAGACTCACTTACTATTCCTATCAATCATGCACTTTGACACATAGCCACAGAAAGAAAGAACGCTTGAACTTGATAGAATACTGCTCCAAAATGTTGTCAATATATATTCAGTCTCCAAAATGAGTTACAAACTTCTGCATAAAATTGCCAAGGACCCAAAAAATTGTCACAAAGCCTTCCTTCAGCATAATCAGAACTGCCTCCAAAAATGAGCTACAAACTTCACTAAGTACCCACTCCTCAACCACCAAGGGTCGGATGCTAGAAAAAAGGCCCCAAAAAAGGGGTCTAGAAGCCATGGAAGAAGGAAAACCAGCTGGAAAAATTCCTCACAACCATAAAGGACCCTTAAATGCCCTTGAAACAAGCCTAAGAAAGCTTAACAAGCTCAAAAATCTCCTTCAAAACCCAAGAATGGGTCTTACTTCAAAAATAATCCTAGAAAGCTTCCAACATCTCCTAAATCTGCTCTAAAGCTCCTAGATGCTCTCCTTATGTCTCCAAACCGCTCTAACTTCCAAGAAGAATTCTTTAAGCTATTAACGACACCCTTATCTCTCCACTTTTACATTATTATTGATTTCTCTTAAAGATTTTAATAATCATTAATTGATTTATAAAATGCATCAATTAACAATTATTAAATTACATAGTTTTTCCTCAAAATTCTTTAATATTTATTAATTGATGTATAAGATAAATCAATTAATGATTATTAAATTACAATGGCTTTCTAAAGAAAACAATAATAAAGACAAAAATATTATATTACTTAACAATATAATTATATGTTAAGGAAATATGTGATTATATTATTAAATAACTTAACAATGCAAGAAATTACTATTCCATTGAAATGACATGGCCGCGGATTTTAAAATACATTGCAAAATTCTTAAGGGCAACATAAAGCCCAACCCTAAGGCGTTCAGCATCATTTTCAACTTTGAAACTTTGGAGATGAGGGTTTGAGAACCCTAAGCCACCATGAAAAATAATTTTGTTGCTTTCTCGGGCCGCCATGGAGAAATTTGTGAAGATTTTCTAAGTAAAAGATGGAAATCCAGTTACCTTCCCCCTGCAGCTGACCGATGGAGTTGAACTTCGCAGGTAAGATTCCATACTTGCCTCTTTGCATGAATTTATGCTTCCTTATCTATCTGAGCTTCTCTAAGAGACTGTTATGACACAGCAAATCGAGTTCTTTACACGTATCAGCCATGCATGTGTATATGAGTTGGGCTTAAGTAGCAAGACATTTCTCAGACTGATATACATGTGCATGGGTGAGATAAAAAATAGCTTGACACTGAAATTTTGACTCATGATTTCTAATTTCAGCTTTGGACCTTGGATCTTAACCAGCAACCTCCTGAAACAACAACTAGACTAGGAAAACAAAACAAACTATGCCTAGATAGCACTTTATTGAAACACAAACCTAACCTACGCTAACCTTCCCTAAACTAACCAATACAAAAAATTATCAAACAAAACCATTCACTGGATAGTTAAAGTAGCTACCTCTTCTCCTTAGGATACAATACATCATTTGCATGAGGATAGCTAAAAAGAAATGAATTGCACACAGTTGTGCAAAGAACCGATGTACTACCTCTTGAAAGACATAAACAAACTGACTCACCTCCACCAAAAAATTCTTCATATAATTTTCCAAGGGTGGATAAGTGAGTTGAGCTTGTCTTTTCTAAACTCTAAGTTCACCTGCAGCTTCAGCTTCACTTGAACAATCATGTTTGGACACAAACATGACTAGTTTTTCTTGGTTGGCCTCCATTCTTGCTAAGTACTTTAACGGGCAACCCTTGGAAAGAATGAATTGTTAGAAATTTGACTATACTGAATTATATGACTCTATTTAGTGTTTTCATTATGGCAACAAAGTCATATGAAGTGTTGGATTCAACACACATTATCAGAAGATTAGAAATTTGCTAAGTACAGAAGACTAGACAGTTAGCAGAGTACCAGAAGAACAGAACATCAGTGCACATGCATACAACTAAGTTAGGGCATGCTCCTTTGAAGATAATCTTTTAAGTATGTATTCATGCTAATTCTAAGAGAGCATGATTAGATCTGCAAGTATGAAGAAGTTGTAGTGCAAGATGAAGTGGCTGAGACAGTAAAGGGCAGAACAAGACAGAGCAAGGAACAGACTGTTATAGTTTTGATTAGTGTGTGTTCATTTGTTATTAAAATGCTATGTGCCTTGGAAGATAATATTATGAGTATGTGTACATGATCAATCTAAGATAGCATGATCAGATCTGCAAGTATGAAGAAGATACAGCCAGTTGAAGAGGTATAGCCAGTGAATGCCAGAACAGGACAGAGATCATGGAAAGAGTCAAAAGAGATTATTTTGGTACAAAAGTTGCACCAATCCTTAGGAATTGTTCCTTTGGATTAGTGATGTTTAGTGATCTCATAATGTGTGGTTAAAATTGCATGACCTGATTCATCTGGAGAAAGAAGTTAGAGCTAATTTGGTGGAGCAGACTGTGTGAAGAGACGTGTTTGTTCAGTTTAAGTAAAGCAGTTGTAATTGATGTTGCACAAAATTAATGAAGGGTTGCATTCTTAGTTAAGTGATCAATATAGATGGTAAAAGGTTTCCTAAATCTAACATGTTTTTTTCCTTTGAGGAAGTACTTATAGAATTTCATTTATGATCTGAAAAGTTGTGAAAGCCAGAGATAAGAAAAGCCGAGCAGAGTGTTAAAGAAGAAAAGCTATATATGTCATATATTGATGATATAGATATTGAAGTAGAAGCTTTCAGAGTGAATATAATATTTTTTTAGTTCATTAAAAGAGGTTAAATCATCAGTGTACAAAAGGAACATATCAGACAAGCAGTGTCATAGCAGCAGTTCACCTTGTAGATACAGTGTGTATCAAAGATCCAAAAGGTTGTAACCTTCACCATTTGAGTAGTGAGCTCTTGGACAGTGAGCCCTTGGACAATGAGTCCACCACCCCTAATAGGTTTATTGTAAAATACTCCTAACAGGGTCTGACCCTTAACAAGGTCACTTTACTTCATACATTATAAAGACAACTCCTAACAGGGTTAAGGATCTTCTAACAAGGATCATAAGACACTAGTACAGAATGTTTGTGGGTACTAATTCCCACTAGGGTTTTCACCTACATTGGGTTTCCCTATAATCATATTTGGTGTTATGAGTTGTGTATATTTATCTTGCTTGCATTGATATTCATTTCAGTACTTAATCATTAAAGTTAAGATTCAAGATAATAAGAAAAAGTTATAATATATAGATCACTGATTCACCCCCCCCCCCCTCTCAGTGATCCTAATCCTATCAATTGGTATTAGAGCCCTGGTACTCAGCAAAGAATTTTAACCACTTGAAGAGATCATGGACAAGGAAGAAATGAAACACCAAAAAAATAATCTTGAAGCAGCCCTTGAAGAACTTGACACATCTGAAAAAGAAAATGAAGATCTTAAACTAAAAGTTAATGGCATGCAAATACTTATCAAGAAACTGAAAAAAAAAAAAAAAAATTAAGGAATTGTTCTTCAAATAATTTGGGAGAATTAGTCAAAAACTTGAATGAAGAAAATTCGTCTCTGAAGGATCAGATTGAAGAATTAGATGAAAAGCTATGTAACAATCAAGACGCCTATGATGATCAAGTCAAAGTAAACAAGTAGTTAGATGAAGAACTGAGACAAGCAAACATGGAAATCTTGGAGCTGAGAAACAATAAAAAAAAGATGGAATCTGAATTTATTGCAGAAAAGAATCATATTCACAATTTACACACAAGCAAGGATCTGGTAGAATCACAGTTGTATGCTCAAAAGGTTAAAGGAGATACCAGCGGTATAGGATACAATGAAGCAAAAATTCAGATTGATGCCATGCAAGAAAGAAAGAAAGCACATGAGGCATCTTCAAAAGCAAAGAAAGTTGAAGATCTTGTAGAGGCTAAAATAGAACCACCTAAAGGAGAAATCAAGCAAGTTAACAGAACTTTTTATGCCTATAACAAACATGGACATTTGGCAAGAGATTGTAAAGAGGTAAGACCCTTCAATGTTTATTGTTATTCATGCAATAAATTTGGTCATAGATCTATGAATTGCAAAACAAGTCAGAAGAACAAGACTCAGAATAATCAAAGAAATCATAATTAGCAAAACCAAAGAAGTTATTCTCAAAAAAATGTTAGAAGTACTGAGAACATTACATGTCAGATATGTAATTACAATGGTCATTCAGCTAGACAGTGCAGATTGGTAACTCACACCAATGCACCAAAGAATATCAGACCTCCTATCTGTAGGATTTGATAAACGTGCAAATCCACAGACCCCGAATACACCTGCATGCAAGAACTTGATACAAAGTAGAAGCACAAAGATGAAAAAGCTGAAGAACTCAGAAGTTGCTCAGAAAGTGAGAGCGAAATTATAATCTGAATTAATGAACATCAATTACAAAGTTCAATCTTAAAAAGGTGAACGAAACCCTAAAAGGGAAAAACTAGGATGCACATTATTAATTAAGAGTTAATTAATAATGCACCTAAGAGATGCTTAAGCAACTAGAGTAAAAATGAAATAATACTCTAACACCCCCCCTTAAGCTGAACGCAGGGAGAAAGCAAACCTATCAAGACTAAGAAAGCAAGAAATGGGTCCCAGCAACAAGGCCTGATCAGGTACCCAATACAAGAAAATCTCTGTAAACCGGAGACAAAGAAGAAAACCCAGTGGGAAAAACCCCTCTCCAAAAAGAGATAGAAGAATGCAGAAAAGAAATGGCTCAAGAGACTCTCTCAAGACCATAAGTACAACCAGCCCCCCCATGAGAGAGGGATGAGACACCAAAGTCCCCCCAGAATGAAGAAACTCCTGGCACAATGGTAGATGTCTGATGTAGAATCCAAAAGGAGATCCTGAAGCCGAAAATGATATTCCTCCCCTTGGGAAGAAACGGATCCAAAGGACAATGTCGAAGAAACCCTGTGAAGAGTGATAAACCAATCTATCTCAGGGTGTGTGCCATGATCGGATGCTGAAGAATCTCTCTGTC
>MU226355.1:1408387-1428347 GCA_018584345.1 Thuja plicata
TTGTCCATCTTCTAACTCTATTTTGGGTCCTCATGTCCCAAAATCCATTACCTTGAATACTTCCTCCATCTTGGGTCCTTGTGTACCAAGATCCCTACCCATTCATACATCAAAAACTCAATCCATATGCTACCCTTCAAAGAGTGTGTTGATGTTGATCTTGTCACCTACTATCCTTCTATATTGGGTCCTTACATTCCTTCTTTTTCCTCTCATCCAGTCCATTGCATAAAATCTTGGCTTCCATCTTCCTTTTTCTATATTTCATCAACCTATCAACATCTTTGAGCATAATTTCAGTGTTCTTTGCCTATCATAGCATATCTTTCAAAAGAGCACTATCCCAAGAGAAAGATACATAAGTTCCTCCTTAAAATCATAAAATTAAAAAAAGAAAAGAAAAAAGTGCCTCGGTAAAAACCTGGTAAACAGGCACCTTGGTAGCAAAAGTAAAGAGAAAAAGATTCATCCTATGGTGAAAACCACTTCTTGTGGCACCTTGGATAAGTACCATGATGAAAACCTAGCAAACAGATGTAACGCATAATTCCTCCTACTTGTGCTCTTCACTTGGGGGAAAGTTCCTTCCATCACATCTTCCATCCATTTTCCATTCAGTGATCTTGACAAAGTTGAGCCTATCCATGAACAAATTGCATGATTGACATCTATAATCTTGCTCACTTGCTCATATCCATTGCACATTATCATGATCTTTCTTATCTCAAGTCCATACTCACTATCCTAGCACTAGTCCTATCAGTTGACCCCTTGGTCTTGATCAAAAGGAAGAACAAAATAAAATGAAAAACAAGTTCTAAGAACTCTCTTGACATGTCCACTCTTTTGGATTGCATGCTATCCTACATACTTTTCATGACATCAGGTCACCATCCTACCTAATATTTAGCACCTCTTTGTGAGCCTACATTCCTATATTATTTTTCTCTAGCTTGGGTAATCTTGAGGAGACTTTCCTTATGGGTGGCATTCACTTACTTCCTCCATCGTTGCCAATCCACTTCTAAGATATCAATACATCCATAACACCCTACATCTTTCTAGACATTGGGGGCACACAAATATGATCATGCTTGAGAATTGGTAAATCTTTTTGAAATCCTCTACACACTGGCAATCAGGCGTCACTTGTGTTCTGTGCTCCATCTATCGATACACTACTGATATCGGGCCTTCATAATTTTACCTATGCTCATACACTGACTTCATTTCCTAAAAATGGCTATCTTATCCTCACTTGGGATTTTTCTACATTTACGTCTTAGGAATAAGTCATTCTGCACTGGGGGAATCTTTGATAGTATGGTAGGTTATGGTTGCTAACTTGCTCTAGGATGGTTTTCCTTGCAGACACAATGTTTCTTGATACATGCAAAACAAATGTCACTTTCCAAAACTAGGGTGTCTTTTCAAACATCCCATATCTAAATGTGACATTGACATTAACGGAGTTCCTACGAGGCTATATTGGATCACAAACATGAAGAGATTATCCTATCAATGCACAGACATGGAACACCATATTGCTTGTATTCCAAATTTTATGATTGATCAATGTTTACTATGTTTGATAGATGAATTAAAAAGTACTACTTAAGTACAATTTTCTATTGGTTTGATTATAATTCTCTTATGTCCTGGTGATATTTTCAACGAGGGGCATCTAAGTAGTTATAAATTTTATTTGATTGATTCACAATTGATGATTTCTTGTGTCTTCTTAGTTACTCAATGATGTCTGCACAAAGACAAAGAGTCACAAGGATAGGGGGCATAATGTTTTCTTGAATTTTTGCATATGGTGATTATTCTAAATGATCCTATAAATTTCACCTAACTTTGATGTTTATGGTAAGAGCTACCACTATGGGTGGATAGCCGCATATATCTCGATTGTCGTTATGTGTAAACTACGGTGAGGTTGAAACAATTTCCTTTTCTATTTTCTGATCCAGATTCTCACTAAGGTATACAAATCATAATGTACCCAAGGATATGAATTTTCAAGGTCATTGCGGCTCCAATATCTTTCCTTAATCGGAATCTGGTATATTAAAAGGAAGGTGACTATTATGGTTATCCTGGCTTCTATGCCTTGATGCCTAAGTCTATTTTTGACATTTCAATAAAATATAGTATTCATACTTTCATAATATCAGTGGGTATTAGTGTTGGTTGTACAATCAGGTGGCATCCATTCTGAAAAGTGCCCAATGATGATAAAAATGTTGCAATATTTGCTAATCAGTGACAGTCCTAAGACTCTGCATATAGCTACATTTAGAGATTGCATTATGCATTTTTTTTGAAAGAACAACATAAGGATTTTTGATCAAGCTCCTTTCTATTTTCTTCATCTAAAATCCAAGATATTTACATATCCATGCTTCCTAAAATCTTTGATCTATTGGGAACAAAATTGAACTCACTTGTATTAAACATGATTAACTTGGTAAAGTGTGTTTATTTTTAAACACACCATCTTTTCCCACTTCTTCTACTCTATTTTGTCTTTCCCTAACCACTTCCTACAAGTGATGCGTTCTTTCAACTAAGGGATTTATTCTTTTCCTTTGATTTCATTCCCAAGGGGGAATGATCGCACTATCATCAATTAAATTTTTTCTTGAAACAACATTAAAAATGACTTCATTATCAAACAAACTAGAGGCATAACAGTTTCCTTGACTAAAGTCGGAACTATTGGATAGAAATATTTGGTTCTCATAAGCTGGATATTTTATGTTTCCTCATTTAAAAAGATTCTTATTAAGTTCCTGGCAGCTTCATACTGACTTTTGGACAACCAAGTTCAGAATCAGTATTATCAATCTTTGGATGACAGCCAAGTTCAGAATTGGTATCTTTAGAATATTTTTATTGATCTTTGGATGACAACCAAGTTCAAGTTCAATTCTATTAGTTTAGTTCAATCAAGTGCGAGACTGATCTCATCATCATTTTTTTCAACAACCAAGAACAAAATTCTCAATCTTTCTAAAGTCAAAATCAAAAACTTTCTTTGAATCAATGCGCCACTCGCACATCAATTCAAAGAGGGGCAAATGTAACCACCTAAATTTGGTCTGCTATGACTATAGACCCTATTTTCCCTAAGTGTGATCATACCCCCAATTATGTCCAAATGACCCTATTATTGCTTGGCATAATTCTTTTGAAGTCAATTTAATCTCGTAAAGTGATGAAATCACTAAATTATTTACTTTTAGCCAAAATCAAAATCAATCAAATACATGGCTGAAAATGATTAATTTGCTAGGAATTAAATAAATTCCTAAATCAATTATCCACTTGCAAATAACCCATTCCCCTACCCTATTTTATTTAATTAAAATGGCTATAGTCCCCTTAATTATTAAAAAGCAATAAAATGCTTAAATAATTAATTCCTATATTTTAAATGAATTAAATAAGTTTAATTCATTTCATTTATATTCCCTTAAACACCAACCTAACCTATCTCAACCACTTCTACCCTGGGTTCTAACCCATCTCAACCCATCCCACCCTTGCTAATCTAATCTTAATTCTAATTCTAACCCTAACCCACCTCCTAATGTTGTCACATTCCATTAAGGAATGATTAACAACTCCACCCACTTGAGAAAGTAAAGGAATCTCAAGATTCCTTCCTCAAGTCCACCTTCTCAAGCCACCCTCTTACACCCTTCCCATGCTTCTTTAAGGCTTTCATTAATGTCTTATTAATGAAGATGCCTTAATCCCATGTCTCCTCCATGCCTCATTAATGCTCAAGGCATTAATGGCTCTTACACCACCATTAATGAGTCCCTAAACTCATTAATGAACGTTGTCTCCCCTCTCTCTCTCATTCTTCTATAAATAGAAGCCATTTTTGAGAGCAATAAAGCCTTCATCTCATATTGTAAATGCATTTTTATGCTGTTGGAATAGACTTAAACTCATATTCCATTTCATAGTTTATGCTTATGCATTGTTATTATCTCCATTCTTAGAGCTAGAATGCATGTTTTCTCATCATTTAGCTTGTTTTTAAACAAAATCTTTCATGCTAGGTTGTTTATGTCACTGGTATTTAGCATAAATCTTAGGGCTTTTATGTTATTTGCTACACTCATCCTAGTTAGAAAGCAATAAGTCAAACTTATGGTTTATATGCTCATTAACCCTTGTTTTTCACTAACAGAATGACTTATTGAAGTGTTGTATTGTAGATAACAGGTGCACAAATATACACACACATTTGTGGGCACCAAAAAAGTGTGTGTATATTTGTGCACCTATTATCTACGACACAACACTTCAATAAGTCATTTTGTTAGTGAAAAACAAGGGTTAAAGAGCATATAAACCATAACATCGACTTATTGCTTTCTAAGTAGGATGAGTGTAGCATGTAACATAAAATCCCTCAGATTATGCTAAACACCAGTGACATAAACAACCTAGCATGAAAGATTTACTTTAAAACAAGCTATTATTCAATGAGAAATGCATATTAATCTAAAAATGGAGATAATAACAATGTTTAAGCATAAAATATGAAATGAAGTATGAGTCTAAGTCTATTTCAACAGCATAGCAATGCATTTACAATATGAGATGAAGGCTTTATTTCTCTCAAAAATGGCTTCTATTTATAGGAGAGAGAGAGAGAGAGAGAGAGAGAGAGAGAGAGAGAGAGAGAGGGAAGCTCATTAATGAGTTGAGGGACTCATTACTGGTAGTGTAAGAGCCATTAATGCCTAGAGCATTAATGAGGTATGGAGGAGACATGGGCTTAAGTAATCTTCATTAATGAGGCATTAATGAAATCCTTAAAGAAGCATGCGAAGGGTGTAAGAGGGTGGCTTGAGAAGGTGGACATGAGGAAGGAATCCTGAGATTCCTTGACTTTCTCAAGTCGGTGGAGTTGTTAATCATTCCTTAATGGAATGTGACAACGTTAGGAGGTGGGTTAGGATTATAATTAGGATTATGATTAGATTAGCAAGGGTGAATGGGTTGAGAAGGGTTAGAACCCAAGGTAGAAGTGGTTGAGATAGGTTAGGTTGGGGTTTAAGGGAATATTAATTAAATGAATTAAACTTATTTAATTCATTCAAAAATAGGAATTTAATTGCTTTTTAATACTTAAGGGAACTATAGCCATTTTAATTAAATTAAATAGGCTAGGGGAATGGGTTATTTTACAAGTGGGTAATTTATTTAGGGATTTATTTAATTCCTTTATAATTAAATGCTATAGTCATATTCAAATTTGATTTGTTTTAAATGGTTTGAGTTGATTTAAATTATATGGCTATAATAGTTAATATAATTCAGTGATTAAAATCACCTAGGACATTAAATTGATTTAAAGAATTATGCCAAGCAGTAACAGCATCGTTTGGACATAATCAAGGGTATGATCACACTTAGGGAAAATAGGGTCCATAGTTGGAGTAGACCAAATTCAAGTGGTCACATTTTCCCCTCTTTGAATTGATGTGCGAGTAGCACATTGATTCAAAGAAAGTTTTTGATTTTGACTTCAAAAAGATTAAGAATTACATTCTTGGTTGTCAAACAAAATGTTGATGAGATCAATCTTACACTTGATCGAACTAAACGGATAGAATTGATTTTGAACTTGGTTGTCATCCAAAGATCAATAAAAGATTTTAAAGATACCAATTCTGAACTTGGTTGTCGTCCAAAGATTGATAATACTGATTCTGAACTTGGTTGTCATCCAAAAGTCAATAAGAATTTGCTAGGAGCTTAATAAAAATATTTTAAAATGAGGAAACATAAGATATCCAGCTCATGAGAACCAAAGCTTTCTATCCAACAGTTTTGACTTTAGTCAAGAAAACTGTTATGCCCCTAGTTTGTTTGATAATGAAGTTGTTTTAATGTTGTTTCAAGCAAAAAAGTAATTGATGATAGTGTGATCATGCCCCCTCAGGAACAAAATCAAAGGAAAATAATAAATCCCTCAGTTGAAAGAATGTATCACTTGCAGGAAGTGGTTAGGACAAGAAAGAACAGAGTAGAAGAAGTAGAAAAAGGTGTGTGTTAAAAATAAACACACAAGTACCAAGTTAAGTACATGAAAATGTGAGTGATAAGACTGATAAAATTATGTTAGACCAAGATTTATGATGAAATGTGCAGTATTGACAGTTTTGCAGAACAAATGAAGCAAATTTGTAATTTTTGAAACTGTCGTAAGAAGGGTACTGGGCTATTGAAAACATCTTATGCACCTTCGATTTGGTTCCTAATTGATTAGAAAGGGAACACAAATGTAGTTGTAGTTGTCTGGGAGGAGAACTCCTAAATGGCTCAAAAGACCAATATAAGCCTCAAAATTTACCATTTCACTATTTATTTTCACTTTCATCTATAGTAATTTAGAGAGCTCTGTAGAGAAGATGGTAGTCCATGTGAGGAAGCATCATTTTGAGATGAGCCATCAACATCAGCATCCAGCCGACTACCCACCACTGGTAAGTGCTCGACAAACTATCTTGTAAATTTTGCAAATTTCAATTTTATGCATTTTTGTGGCTTTTACAACCCTTTGAATTTTGAATCGCATCCGAGATTCCAGATCACAACTTGCAAATCCTATGTTGCATCTAGTTTTTCTCATATCGCATCCATTTTTTCCAAATTCCTACGTCACATCCAGGATACCCTAGATCGCATATGTTTTCAATGTTTTTTTCTTGTTTTTAGGTGAAATTCACCAGTGTGTCATACCCTATTTGCTTGGGCTCGTACCTGGTATTTAGGATCACGTCTCGTATTTCAAGGATTGCATCCTGTAAACTCCATCGCATCCTATTTTTCTAGGATCACATCCGATAAAATGGATCACACCCTTCTGTCTCATAATTATATCTGGTTAGGAGACTTGGAATTTTAATCTTTCAGACCTGTTTGTGCACTGCAAACTTAGAATCACTTAGCTGATTAGGAGTCTGCCCCTTTGTTATAAATAGGATACTAATGTTTTGTCTTTTTGTCCAAAATAGGCCCAATTTGAGGTGGTCACATTCCACAGCACTTATCCTGGTTGTGTCCTCGCATTGTCTAGATGACTGTCAGATGATGAGTAGACTATCGTGATCCGATGTGGATTGTGTTCGTTGATGGGTTTACCCAAGATCATGGTAAACCATGGGTTGTTGACTACTCTAGCCAAGAGATGGAACTCAGAACACAACACCTTTCATTTTTCAACTGGTGAGATTACAATGACTTTGGAGGAATTCTGGCAGATACTTCAAGTGTCGATGATTGGGCATGAGGTACGATTCAAGTCGACAGTGGTCATGGCCATTGGTGTTGCACGTAGATATTTCCAGGATGACACCATCAATCAGAGATATCTGTCTTGGGATTATATGGTTGATCATTACGATCGATTATCTATGTACTTAGCAGGTTTGGTAGGTAGCAGCCTGATTCCAGATAGAGGCCAGCACAGATTTATGGTCATCTGGGTAGATATGATAGAGTAGATGGTTACCCACCATCAGAGATTTGCATGGGGCAGTTGTATCTTAGCCCACATGTATAGAGAGCTGCATGAGATAGTATACCACTATACTCAGAGCATGACCGTAGGCATTCTTATTCTCCAGATCTAGGCCTAGGAGCACATCCTTATGACATGGCTGATTGTGGACAGATAGAGGGCACCAGAGCAGCCCTATGTTTATATGTATGCAGGTCTTCTTCAGCAACCCCATCTGGGCAAGGTCGAGTATTGGCACGGCCTGTTCGATGATATGATAGAGGTCATTTGGCGGCCATATTTAGATTGTGAGGTGTGGACCTCAGATGCCTGGTAGGTACCTTACTTATGTCAGAGCCGATATCTCATTGGCAGGACTAGATATATTATAGAGCAGTTTGTGATCACCAAAGGGATAAGGTAGTATGGTCATCAATAGGGTAGGACAGAGGACATTTCTATATACACCTAGACCAGAGATGAGACACCATTATGGGGGGAACAGTTACAGTATGAGATGACTCACCAGAAGATTTGTGACATGGTGGCAGTAGACTGGGATCTCCATCCTGATGTAGCTGATGCAGGTGTGTCAGATGGATATGTTATTGAGATGCTTTAGTACCCCTTCCCTCAATTTACTCTTTCTGAGGAGATCATTCCTCGCATAAAGGAGCCCTTAGACTATGATCCTAATGATCGACCAGCCAGGGTAGGGGAGGAGCGCAGAGAGACAAGGCTCCTGGTAGACATGGAGGTCATGATGGTGGCAGGGATGGTAGAGATGGCAGGTGCCCTCCTCTTGATGATGGTCATGATGGAGATGATAGAGGGGGTGGTGGTGAGACAGTGGATATAGGTGGAGCCAGTAGTAGCAGGTAGGGTAGGTGCCAGAGGTTCAGATTTGTGGCCTCTCAGAGAGATACTTGTCCATTGCTTACAGGAGAGTAGCAGTAATAGAGGTGGTAGGTGTCACAGGATAGGCCACTAGATAGAGGAAAGGATAGGTCCAAGGAGTAGGATACAGGTAGAGATGAATATCCTCTATCTAGATGTGAGTAAGAGAGGGAGTATCTCTGAGCTAGGATTACAGCATTGGAGGCCCAAGTTACCACTGTAGATGCCTTACTGGTAAATAGGGATATACAGCTTGAGTAGCTGAGAGTAGAGAGGGATAGGTAGGGTGAGATTCTTAGAGCTAAGAGAGATTCACATGCCCAGAAATCGGTTCATCAGGGGTAGAGGGCCACTTATTATTATGCCTTGTATCATGCAGCAGTTTTGGAGGGCCAGAGAGCTCCTTCCTCTTCACGACTAGCTCAGCAGTTAGAGGGGGCCATGCCACCTCTAGCAGCTCCTTTTGTACCACCTCCTCCTCCTCCTCCTAATCAGGGAGAGGGTGCGGGATAGAGTTGATATTTTGTACCATTTATATGTATATCTTGACATCAAATTTGTATATTTGGATCCTGCTAAGATCCCTCTTTTGTATATGACATTCATACATGTATATCTGATTCATTTTGGCTCACTGATACTAGGATACTCTTTATGCATATTGTTCCATATTTTGATTTGTACCATGTTGTGATGATATATATATCTGATGCAGCTTCTTGTTTTTGACATGTTTCATGAGTTCCCTTTTGCTTTGATAGATGTGGTAAATGTATCTTTGCACATGTGATGATATCTTGGTCTGTTGATGAGTTAAATTTGTAGATGATAAAATCATTTTATGATTGGATATGATGACTCATTACTGATATAAATATGTTTTAAATGATACTCATGTGAAAATGTAAATGTATGTTTCTTTTTTATTTTTCTTTCATGCAATATAGATGTATGGATGCACTTTAGGATGAAAAGTAAAAATGCAATACATGGATGCTTTATTTTTGTATTTTTTTGTTGCTTCATTTTGTGAATGCAAAATGTATGCTATGGATGTGCAATGATATTTGATATCAGTAATATTGATGATGTTATTAACCTGGTTTTGAGAAGAAGATAGAAATCATTTTTGAGCTCAAAATTTTCTTATGCTTTTATGTATCATGTAATCTCTAAATGCAGCTATATGCAGACTCTTAGGACTTTGTCACTGGTATGAAAATGTATAGCTTTTTATCATCATTGATAATTGTTTGAAATGGATACCACCTAATAGTACAACCATCACTAATACCCACTGATATTATGAAAGTATGAATACTATGTTTTATTGAAATGTCAGAAATAGACTTAGGCATCAAGGCATAGAAGCCAGGATAACAAAATAGTCACCTTCCTTTTAATATACTAGATTTTGATTAAGGAAAGATATTGGGCCCACAATGACCTTGAAAATTCATATCCTTGGGTACATTATGATTTGTATACCTTAGTGAGAATCTAGATTGGAAAACAGACAAGGAAATTTTTTCAACCTTCCTATAGTTTACACATAACAAAGATCGAGATATATTCGGCTATCCACCCATAGTGGCAGCTCTTACCATAAACATCTAAGTTAGGTGAAATTTATTGGATCATTTGGAATAATCACCATATGCAAAAAATCAAGAAAACATTATGCCTCCAATCCTTGTGACTCTTTGTCTTTGGCAGACGTCATTGAGTAACTTAAGAAGACATAATAAATCATCAATTGAGAACCAATCAAATAAAATTTATAATTACTTAGATGCCCCTAGTTGAAAACATCATCAGGACATAAAAGAACCATAATCAAACTAGGATCAAACTGTGTGTTTAAGTAGTAATTTGTTCATTCATATGCCAAACAGAGTAAAGATTCATCAATCAGAATATTGGAATATAAGAAATATGGTGTTCCGTGTCTATGCATTGATAGGATAATCCGTTCATGTTTGTGATCCAATATAGCCTTGTAGGAACTCCGTTAATGTCAATGTCACTTTTAGATATGGGACATTTAAAAATACACCCTGGTTTTGGAAAGTGACATTTGTTTTGCATGTATCAAGAAACATTATGTATGTGAGGCAAACCATCCTAGAGAAACCTAGCAACCATAACCTACCATACTAGCAAAGATGCCCCTAGTGCAAAATGACTTATTCTTAAGACATAAATGTAGACAAATCCCAAGCGAGGATAAGATAGCCATTTTTAGGAAATGAAGTCAGCGTATGAGCACAGGTAAAATTGTGAAGGCCTAGTATCAGTAGTGCATTGATAGACAGAGTGTAGAACACAAGTGACGCCTGATTGGTAGGTTTTCACCACTTGGAAATATATTTTCTTTTTATTTTGCTACCAAGATGTCTATTTTACCAAGTTCTCATCAAGGCACTTTTCTCTTTTTCAATTTTTTTGCTATTTTTTCTTTTTTGAATGTTTTTGTAGTATCAAGGTGCCTATTTACCAAGTTTTCACCAAGGATACCTTTTCTGTAGGACTTTTTCCACTATTTTTGGATTTCTTCAGGACCAATTTTCTGAATGTTTTTGGTATTTTGTGAGACCTTTTTGTTGTACAGGCTCTGCTAGCTGAACATCAAGCGTAGAACTGCTTCAAATGTAGAGTTTTGATAGGATTTGGAAGAACGTCTCCCTCAGGTGTAGCCAATTGATAAGCTCCAGTCCCAAAATTAGCAGTGATAACATAAGGTCCCAACCAGTTAGGTTCAAAATTTCCTTTTTGTTCCCTATTAGGCTGGTTCTTAGGATTTTCCTTTAGGACAAGATCTCCTACTTCAAATTTGCGTGGTTTAACCTTTTTGTTTTAACCTTTGGACATAATTGCTTGATACACTTTGAGCTGATCGAACGCTTGTTGTCTATGCTCATCTAGTAAGTCTAGAGAATTTACCCGATCTATGTGGTAATGTTCGTTAGTAACAAGACCTTATAAAGATATCCACAAAGATGGGATTTAAAACTCAATAGGTAGTACTGCTTCAGTGCCATAGACTAGAGAAAATTGTGTGGCTCCAATCGGTGTTCTTATGCATGTTCTATAGGCCCATAGTGTCAGATTCATCTGTAGGTGCCAGACTTGCTCACAGTTCTGTGTAGAATCTTGAGAATATTCTTGTTGGATGCCTCAACTTGTTTATTACCTTGAGGATAATATATTGAGGAGAAATGTTGAGTGATATGGAACTGTTCACAAAGGTCATCAATGTCTTGATTTTTAAATTGGCCCCCATTGTCTGTTACAATTGAAGAGGGTATCCCATATCTACAAATAATGTAGTTCAGAATGAACATAGGCACCTGTTTGCCAGTGGCTTTGATTATCGGCATGGCCTCGACCCACTTTGTGAAATACTCAGTGGCCATAATGATGAACTTGTGTCCATTTGAAGAGTTGGGATATATTTTTCCAACCAAGTCAAAGGCCCATTGCTAAAATGGCCAATGTGTTATGAAAGGTATAAGTTCTTTAGCAGGAGCATGGATAAGGTTTGCATGTGTCTAGGATTTAAGACGTGCTTTTGAAAACTGAATAGCATCTTTCTCCATCGTAGGCTAGTAATAGCATGCTCTAAGCAGTTTCTTGGCTAATGAAAAGTCATTCAAGTGTGATCCACATACACCTTCATAGACTTCTTTTAATGCTAGATTGGACTCTTCAAGTTCTAAACACAAAATAAGTGTACCATCAAGACCGTATCGATATAAGTTGTCAGTTATGAGGACATAACGCGATGCTATCCTAATCAGGGATCTTTTCTCATTTTTGGATAGATTGGCGGGAATGGTTTGGTCAGAAAGGTAAGCAATGATATTGTCATACCAGGACTAATCTGGGTTATTCAAGGTGCATATTACCTAGTATTCATGGGTATCAAAGGAAGGATAGGATATTTCTTCCACCAATAAGTCATAGTGGAATTGGTGTTCTTCCAGTTGTAACATGGAGACCAAGGTAGCCATAGCATCTATAGCTTTGTTCTCTGATCTTGGCATCTGATGGAAGGTGATGAAGACAAAGTACTTCTTTAGGTCATCAACTAGTTGCTTTTAGGGCATTAACTTCTCATCCTTTGTTTGATACTCCCCATTGACTTGATTGATAATTAGTTAGGAGTCACCATACATGTGTAACTCTATGATCTTCCATTCCATAGCTAGCTTGAGGCCGTTGACCAATGCTTCATATTCTGAGATATTATTGGTGTAGGGAAACATTAATTTGTAAGATTTGGTAATCTTGTATGCTTGAGGAGTTATAAATAGGACCCCTTCTCCAGATCCTTGTTGAGTGAATGAACATTCAAAGTACATCTTCCATGGATATTCAGTGAGATGCATGATTTCTTCATCAAGGAATTCAATTAGTAAAGGTTCATCATCCTGGAGTGGTGAATTAGCCAATTGATCTGCAAGGACATGTCCTTTGATAGCTCTTCATTCTACATATTCAATGTCAAACTCACTTAGAATCAAGACCCATTTTGCCAGACATCTTGTTAATGTTGTTATGTTCAAAAGATACTTTAGAGGATCTATCTTAGCAATGAGCTTCACTATATGAGAGAGCATGTAGTGCCTCAATTTTTGTGATGCAAAGATGACTGCTAAGCATGCTTTTGCAATAATACTATAATTAAGCTCATAGGCAACTAGTCTTCTACTAATGTAGTATATAGCTCTTTCTTTCCTTGTTTCATCTTCTTATGCCAGCAATACTCCTAGGGATGTAGCTTTAATTGAATATATAGGAGTAGGGGCTTTCCATGAATAGGCACCATAAGGATAGGAGGATTTTCCAAGTATCCTTTCAATTCTCTGAAGTTTTCTTCATAGTGTTCATCCCATTTGAAGGTAACCCCTTTATGTAGTAGCTTAGTAAAGGGTTGTGCCCTATATACAAGTTGGGACATGAATCTCCAATTGGACTGGAGTCTCCCTTATAGTGTCCTCATTTGACTGATTTTTCATGGAGGATTCATCTCTAGAATAGCCTTCACCATTGTAGGATCTACCTCGATTCCCTTCGCAGATACTATGAATCCTAGGAGTTTCCCTGATTGGACCCCAAAGACACATTTATTTGGGTTGAGCCTGAGTTGGAACTATTCCATTTGATCCAAGATCTTTCTTAAGTTGGCAATGTGAGTACCTCTTTCTTTGGATTTAGCCAATGTGTCATCTACATAATCCTCCATGTTCTTGTGCATCATGTCATGGAATATTATTGTCATGGCTCTTTGATATGTTGCACCGGCATTCTTTAACCTGAAAGGCATGACATTCCAGCAAAAGGTGCCCCATGCACATGTGAATGTGGTTTTCTTTTGACCCTCAGGGGAAATTTTGATTTTATTATAGCCTGAGAATCCATCCATTAATGAATACATCTGAAATCCTAATGTAAGGTCTATGATCATGTCAATGTTTTGTAGAGGGAAGTCATCCTTTGGACATGCTTTGTTTAGGTCTTTGAAGTCCATATAGATCCTGATAGATTTATTAGATTTAGAGATGGGGACCACATTGGAGATCCACCCTACCTAGGTAATGACTCGAATAAATACAGCTTTCAACAACTTTTCTAGCTCTGCTTTTACCAATAATGCAACATGAGGATGCATTTTCCTAAGTTTTTGTTTTGGGGCTTGATCCCAGGAGCTATAGATAAGTGGTGCATGTTGAGATTAGGATCTAGCCCTAGCATATCAATGTAAGACCATGAAAATTTAATCTTCTTCTCTTTCAGGAACTCTATGAACTGTACCTTCTCCTCTTCTGATAAATATTGTGCAAGATGAACTATTTGAGGATTTTCAACAGTGCCCAAGTTTACTGGCTGTGTTGGTTCAATCAGTACCGAAGATCTTTCCTAAAAGTGTTCAGGCAGGATATCAAGAGTCTCATCCCTTGGCACCTTCGAGAGGTTTTCACCATTGGATACATCTTTTTCTTTACTATTTTGGGATCTGATACTGCCACAGAGTGGTTTTCACCATCAATCCACTTTTTCTTTTTATTTTTCAATTTTTGACTAAGAAACCTAATATCCTCTTGTGACATGTTCTCACTCCTTGCATTGGTGGAATAAGGGTAAGGTTCACAAGCATTGAGATAACATGCTATGGTGTGATCATTGGGAAAGTGAAGGATAAGAGTAGGATCTGTTTTAGTCCAATCAATTAGGTCTAGAAGTACCAATGTTAGGGAATCGGACACTGGGAAGGATAGCATCATGTTAGCATCAAGACCATTAACCAACATGACATGATCTCTTAAGTTAATTTCTTCAATATTTAGATCAATAAGAGTGAGATCATCATTAAAAGGGTCATCCTTAGTCATATGCACACCAAACTCTAGTGACTCGTCAGTAGAAATCTCATCATCATCTCTTCATAAAAGGAGGCTTCTTTCTTGTAGCCTATGAAATTCTTCTAGACTTGTGTCTCCATCAATGATCAGGGGAAGGAACTCTTCTTATGCTTCATGAGGATTAGTATCATTCGGAGGAGTGTTAGATTGTTTACTAGGAGCTGAAGGAGCCGCAAACATGTGAATTGTATCTATTCCAATATCTTCAGTGGAAATAGATAACTCTTCCCATTCATAGTCATGAGAGTCTATGACATCATCATCTGATCTATTTAAGTATTCAGCAATGGTCACTTGATGTACCTAGTTAGCCATCAGTAGATCAAAATGTGGGAGATCTAGAACATGTGAAATTATGACCAATTGCCCCCAGTTAGGATGTAAATCTTATTGTCTGGGTACTTCTTGAGTTATTGTTGTTATGGTGTCTCCTACCTCTTGAATGGGAAGTTATGCTAGCAAAGGAGTGTGAAGATCTTGTGGTACCTCAAAGCTAGATACATAGCATCCTCCTTGGTAGTTGGGATCCTATGTGCCAACATGTAACAATCTTTCATAGGACCATTTCTCTAGTTCATCTGTTTCATCACTCCCTTTATATGAGTGTGGCATGTCTTTTGAAGCAGGTTTATTAGTTTTAGCATTAAAACCCAGTCCTGTCTTATCTCTGGTATGCTATAACTCCATGGGTATAGGTTCAACAAGCCCTCATCCTGTGTCATTTAGAGGTCCTTTTCCTTTGTAACCCATTTGTGTGAGGAAATCATATCCCTTTCCATACTATTCTGGGGATATCTTCACATGTTTAATTTTAGCCTCCACCGATTCTCCTTTGTAAAGCCAGTATAAGACTGCCTATTCTATTGTGTTATCTAAAGAAGATGTGGATGCCTTTACCATTCCAATTGCTTTGTGTACTTTTGGCTCCTTGGATGTTATAGGTGTGAATATTGAGGAAGTTTTTTCGTAGGATCTTGGTGACATCGGAAGTTCTGTCAATGAAGGAGTCAGGTCCAGCTTGTACTCTCCCATGCCTGTTTCTTCAAGTTTCAAGGTTTTGCTAAAACTCTTCATAACCATGTCTTTGGTAGTTTTAGGAGAAATTTCATCCATAGCTTCTTTGTTGTGTGGGATCATGCTACCTGCTTTGATATTGTTGCAAGTGTAGTTAGCATTTGCAAGAATTGTCACTTCCACCCCATTATGTGGGAATTTTATGCATTGGTGGTAAGTGGATGGTACAACTTGCATTTCATGAATCCATGATCTCCCTAGTAGGATATTGTAGGCCAATAGTAGATCCAGAACTTGACATATGCCATTCCTCTCAATCAGTTCAACTTTGATAGGTAGAAAAATAAGGCCTCTGGAGGACCTTTCTTCCTCATCATAAGCTTTGATGGTTATCTTGCTTCTAAAGTCAATTGTTTGTTCTGAGAGACCCATTTTCTTGATTAGATCTAGTGTATAGATATTCAATCCTACGCCTCCATCTATCAACACGTGTCTAACATGGGATTTATGAATAAGGTCTTCAATATGGAGGGGTTGATTATGTGGATGTGTCAATGACTTATCATCCTCTTCAAAAAAGGAGAGGTAATGTGGCGCTAAGATGTGATTGACCATCGCTTGGAACTTGTCTATATCAACATATTTTGGAACATTAGCAGCATGTAGAGCTTCTTCTAGGATTTCCCTATGTACGGTGGATATTTTGACCAACTCAAAAATGGAAATTTTGGTAGAGGTTCGTTGCAATTGGTCTACCAAGTCATATTTTGCTCCAAGAATAGTGACCACATGTTTTGTTGCTAGTTTAGGAATAGTTACAATAGGAACCTTGGATGTTGATGTTGATGTCAGTTTTGGAGGTCCTTTGATTGTAACTTGTGCTTGGCTCCATGTTACAGCATTTGAGTGGAATGAGACACCTTTGATTGTGACCACGTTCATGGATTCAGTTTTAATGTCAAGCATATTGATCACATTGTCATTTTTGGAATAGGTATAGTTTACCTCATTACTCTTCCCTTTAGATGTCTCTCCTTGATTGTAATTAGGAAAGGGTTTGTTGAATGCGGTATGATCTTCATTGGTAGTATGTCTGTCTACTTTGATCTTACCTCCTTCGATGAGGTCTTGGATGACATGCTTGAGCTTGAGGAAATTATTAGTCTTGTGTCCCTTGTTTGTTTGGAAGACACAATAGGAATTATCATCCCACCACTTGGGTTTGACCATTGGTTCCCATGGTTTAGAATTAGGAATTGTAAGAAATTTTTTATCCAACAATGTTTTTAAAACACTCTCAAGAGGTTCTCCTAAAGGAGTGAATGTTCTTTGGGGTTTTGAAGTCCATGTTCGTCCCTTGTTATTATCATTTTTTGCTTTGGGTACGGGAGGTGTTACCTTAGCCTCCTTTCTTGCTTGCATGCTATTAGTGAGATTGAATACCTTGGGTTTAGGATTAATGTTAGAGGCATCAACCACTCCATCATTAACAACATTCTTGTTTTGTTTCCACCATTTAGGCTTGGAGTTGGAGTTATTGGTCTTGTTTCATTTTGGAGGGTGATCTCTCCCCTTTTGACCATGACTTCCTCAATACAAAGGGCATTTTTAATCATCCTGTCGAAACTAGGAGAGTCTTACATTTGTAGAGCATAGTTCAATAAAGGCACTAGATTATTAACAAAGATCTCCATCTTCTCTGTTTCAGGAATGGCCCTTGAATATCATGCAAAAATCTTCCTCCATCTTTGTAGGAAGTGTGTGAATGATTATCTAGTTCATTGTTTGGTTTTACATAGGTCCATCATAGTTACATAATGTTAGATGTTGTAGGAGTAATGTTGAATGAACCATTGGATTAACTCAAATGTTTTGACCTTAGGGTTCAGTTTTGAGAACCACTCCATGGCATTTCCCCCTAAACTTCCTAGAAACAGCCGCATGAGGTATGTAGGTTCATGCATGTACTCGATGCTTAGAGCACAGAATTTCCTCACATGGTCATGTGGGTCAGTCTCTCCCATGTACTTGTTGTACTATGGTCTTGTAGCATTGGGAGGAAATGGGACCATCGTAATACTCTTATCAAAAGGAAATGGACAAATGGTGTCCAAAGAGTATTATGTTTTGGGTTTCTCCTTCTCTTGTTTGAGGTTTGTGAGCTTTGTTTGCATTGAATTGAGTTGTTTTGTGAGAATAGATATCAGATTTGGTACTTCTTTTTCCTTGATCTTTTCCACGTCATAATCTTTGGGTAATTTAACAACTATAGACGCCAGATGGAGGAAGTACTTTTATTTATCGTCATCAATGATCCATTCCAATTGTTTGAAATTTGACTTCTTGAGGAAGCATGACTTATTTTGTGTTGTCAATCATGGCAACAAATTCATACTTAAGTTCTTTCATAAAAGGAAAAATGACTAAGTGTGAAAACATAGCAGACAAACACATACAGAGATCAGCACATCAACGCACGTGTTAGAGATCACACCAAAACATGCATGCTTATTTATATACTCTATGGTGTATATACATGCTAGATCCAAATGCATAGAGTATGGAATAGCAGTACGGAAAAGTTACAAACAAATTAGTAGACCTGCAGTCTAGGAAATAGAGCATGGAAGCCGACTATAGTTTTGATCAGCGTGTATGATTTTATAATGTAATGGCTAAGCACCTTTATTTATAAGATTTTAATAATTTAATTAATGTTATAGTAAACACACTTAGGCCGACTTGTTCAGAAGTGTTGTATATTTTTGTTTTAGGGCCGACTAGTGATTTGTTTTGGGTCGCGCCTATTGGGATTTGAAGATATAAGTATGTAATGTAAAGATATGTTACAAGTGTCGATTATGATGTAAGAAGAAGTTATAGAGGAATAGTATAATGAATTTAGAAGATTATATAGCTCTTTAAAGGAGTAAGAGCATCCGTGCATACATGGAACTGATCAGACAACAGTGTCATCACAGTAGTTCATTTTTTATATAGTGCATATCAACTTTCAGAAGGTTGTAGCCTTCATCTTATTGGGCAGTGAGCCTAGGTAGTGAGCCATACACTCCTAACAGGGTTATTGTAAAAAGAATCCTAATAGGTTCAGACCTTTAACTAGGTCATTGTACTTAATTTGTAAAGACTGCTTATAAACAGGGCAAAGGAACTTTAACAGGTTCATTATACCTAGTACAATATTTTGTGGGTACTAATCCCCACCGGAGTTTTCCTCTGATCAAGGTTCTCTGTAATCATATCATGTTTTATGTGTTCTTGTGTTATGTTTCTTTGGATGCACATTTGATATATGTTTAATTGGCTGAAATATAATTAATAGATAAACACTGATTCACCCCCACTCTTAGTGTTTCTAACAATTGGTATCAGAGCTCTGGTCCTCTGAAAGAAATTTTAACCACTTGAGGAGATCATGGACTCAGCTAAACCAAAACATTTGAAAAATAATCTTGAAGCAACTCTTGAAGATCTTGACAGATCTGAGAAAGAAAATGAAGAACTAAGATTGAAAAATGATGGCTCTCAAATACTTGTTAAAAGGTTAAGAAAAGATCTGAAAGATTGTTCTACAAGTGATCTAGGACAAATGGTGAAAAATCTTAATGAAGAGAATAAATCTCTAAAGGATAAACTTGAAGATCTGGAGGAACAGCTTACAGATAGCCAGAACACCATTGAAGACAAGATCAAAGAAAGCAATCAATTGGAAGTTGAACTTCTGTAGGCAAACATGAAAGTCTTGGAATTGGAAAACATAAAGAAGAAGTTGAAATCTAAATTAATAGAAGCAAAAGACAAAATTGATAAACTTCACACAAGTTCTGATTTGATTCAATCCCAGCTCAATGCACAAATAAAAAAGGGGAACACTTTGGGTCTTGGATTCAGTACAACACAAGATGAAATCAAATCGTCACAAAAAACACTTGAAGCATCTTGAGAAGCTAAGAAAGTTGAAGATACTATAGAGGTTATATCTGAACCACCTAAAAGAGAAATCAAGAAAGTTAACAGAACTTGTTATGCATGCAATAAACATGGGCATTTGGCAAGAGATTGCAAAGAG
>MU226355.1:1431957-1451357 GCA_018584345.1 Thuja plicata
TATAATCAGTTGAAGATGTAGACAATATTTTATCAAACTTCAAGTCACATTTCACTAGCTTAGTAGAATCTGCTACTAAAATTGTAGAAGATGAATACAAGAAGGAAAGATTAAATGAATTGGTAAAGAACTTTACCTTAGATCTAAATTCCTTAAAGACTGGGTAGGCTATATTGAAGGAATTGGCAGATAACGGAAAGAAAGTCATAGAAAACTGTATGGATAGAGTGAAGCTCACCTCTGAGCACACCAAAAATATTGAAGAGGCGAAAGAAATGGTGGATAGCATAAATAAATTAGTTGAAAACTCCATGCAAGATATGAACATATACAATAATGTCTATCAAGGTCAGCTGGACAAAATTGAGAAGGAAAAACTGGAAATTAGCAAGATCAGAATAAGGCAGAATCAGTTGAGGAATGTTGAGATTGATGAACATCAATACAACCAAGATCACCTGCATGCAAGACAGTTACAAAGAAGAAGAAGCAGACAGGAGAGAGAAGGATCCAGAAAGCTATGGCGGCCGATAGGCCAGAGACAGGAAAACCATGTTGACAGAAATGATTTCTATATTCAACAATAATGATTTACAAAACTATCTCCTTACGAAATACAAAGAGGTGATTCCTTATAAAGGAATACCGAAACCCTAAAAGGGAAACTACAAGAAATAGAAACTGCCTAAGGTTAGCTGAAGAAAACTAGAGTGAATAGGGAAGTTACTAATTAGATCATAATGATTTAAATTAGTAACCCCGATAGACTATTACTCTAACAAGGAATGCACTTGCACCATCTCTAGCAGTTCTCAATGAGAACATCAAATAGATTGATAACACCATATAGACATATTATCAAGGTCCTTGCATGGATCTGATGAAAATGAAAAAGTTGACATATGCTTTATGCGAGCATCTTTAGACTGTTGATGCAATGAAAGTCTTTTGGCAGAAACAGATTTAATCTCTTCAAGTTGTATACCCAGAAGTCTACATGGAGTAAGTATATTGAAGACTTATAGTTTTTTGCACACCTTTGTCATTAATGTCAAAGGAGGAGTAGTATAGAATGTGTATATGCAGAGAAGTATATATGTATATGTATTTTGTATGAAGTCATTTTGTATAACTTAGCCACATTCCTTTGTTTCCATAAATGCAAAAGGGGTAGATTGTTGGAAAGTTGACTTCCTGAGGAAGCATGACTTATTTTTTGTTGTCAATCATGGCAACAAATTCATACTTAAGTTCTATCATAAAAGGAAAAATGACTAAGTGTGAAAATAGAGCAGACAGACACATACAAAGATCAGCACATCAGCGCATGTGTTAGAGATCACACCAAAATATGCATGCTTAGGTATATAATCTATGATGTATATACATGCTATATCTAAATGCACAGAGTACAAAACAATAGTACGGAAAAGTTATAGATAGATTAGTAGACCTGCAGTCTAGGAAACAGAGCATGGAACCTGACTATAGTTTTGATCAGCGTGTATGATTTTATAATGTAATGGCTAAGTGCCTTTAGTTATAAGATTGTAATAATGTAATTAATTTTATAGTAAACACACTTAGGCTAACTTGTTCAGAAGCATTGTATTTTTTTTTTAGGGCCGACTAGTGATTTGTTTTGGGCCACGCCTATTCGGATTTGAAGATATAAGTATGTAATGTAAAGATATGTTACAAGTGTCGATTATGATGTAAGAAGAAGTTACAGAGGAATAGTATAATGAAGTTAGAAGATGATATAGCTCTTTAAAGGAGTAAGAGCATCTACGCATACACAAAACTGATTAGACAATAGTGTCATCACAGCAGTTCATTTTTTATATAGTGCATATCAACTTTCAGAAGGTTGTAGCCTTCATCTTATTGGGCAGTGAGCCTAGGAAGTGAGCCATACACCCTAACAGGGTTATTGTAAAAAGACTCCTAACAGGGTCAGACCTTTAACCAGATCATTGTACTTAATTTGTAAAGACTGCTTCTAACAGGGCAAAAGAACTTTAATAGGTTCATTATACCTAGTACAATATTTTGTGGGTACTAATCCCCACCGGAGTTTTCCTCTGATCAAGGTTCTCCGTAATCATATCATGTTTTATGTGTTCCTGTGTTATGTTTATTTGGATGCATATTTGATATATGTTTAATTGGCTGAAATATAATTAATAGATAAACACTGATTCANATAAACACTGATTCCCCCCCCCCCCCCCCTCTCAGTGTTTCTAACACCAATATCTTGTGGAATCTCTTACTTTGTTTGAGTTTTTCATACTCATCTTTGGGGATCTCTCCTTCACTAATCCAAATGGGTTATGTTCAAATTTGGGCCCTTCTTCTTCATCTGTATCTTCAGGCTTTTTACCATTGTTATACTCCTCAAAATCCTCACTCCATCTGCGAGTGTCACTATCCATTTGAGGGAAATCTAGATGGAGTAGGGAACTATGAGAAGTTGGTCCTTGAAAGTGTGGTGTTTTAGGAGTCACTTTTGATCCTTTAGACATGTACTTTTTGCATCTTGTGTTAACCATGAAGTTGTTTCTCAACTTTTGTCAATGTTTTCCCAATAGTGCAAGAGAGAGTTTCAGACTGTTCAAGTGGGTGTATCTAGGTAGAAGTAAATTTTTGTTGTTGGTGGATGTAAATGATTTTAGTGTCAAAGGGTTAGAATTCCCTGATAGTGATCTGGGAACCAAGTTGTTGGTAAAAAGTGGGTAGACCACACATGTTAAACTGATCGTGAAAGACTGACTAAGCATGCAAGGTGGATGTTTTGAAAGTGTTTTGAAATTTCAACAGGGAGACTAGAAAAGACAATAGAAACCAGCTAAAGAGCCAAAAAGGTATCCTAATCAACTGGGACTTTCTAATAAAAACTTCTACAAGTACCCATTGTCCTAAATGCGAGCTCCCAGATGCGAGCCTCTGATGACACCAGATGCGAGCCTAGAATCTGGATGCGACTATGTGCTGACTAAATGCAAGCCAAAATACCAAATGTGATCCTAAATACTAGATGCAATTTTGGAAATCCAGGATGCGATCTTATGATGTCTTTGTCAGTCTTGGTCAGTTCTGAAAAGTTCATTTTTGAAGTGCGTGAAGTTGCTTGTTTCCAGATTGTGTTAAGAGGTGTCGTAATGTGTGAAAAACACTTGTACTCCAGGGTTTGAAATTTGTTGATTATTTTGAGGAGCTTATCTTTTAAATGGTCTTTTGAACACGTCAAAAAAATTTGCATTGTTATGGAGGTGAAACAGACACTCATCTTTTCCTATTCTCTAGGTAGAGGATGAAAATCTTTGCTCATTGACTCAAGTACACACTCAAATGCTAATCAGAATACAGTCATCTTCAAGCACACAATGGCTCCAGTCATGATATTGTATTAGCCGACTCCAAACACAAGTGAGGGCATAATATGATGAGTGTCTTGGGGAAATTACTTTTTGCCTTGCACAAATATTATCACCCTTTCAGGGATGAATCAGGAATTCTTTTAGTTGAAGTTGTTGTAGATTATTGGGCAATCTGTTCGAAACTATCCCTCATAGATTTTCACAAGGAAAAATTCAGGCGTATAGCCCTATGAGTACCTAAATGTATGTAGTCTCACAAGCAAGATTTAAGTGGCTCCGCTCTACATACACCCAAGCATGTTCAAGGAATGATGTCAAATTTCCAAGAACAAAACAAGTTTCATCTTCCGAGGCTTTAGCCTATGAGGAAACAATTATTTATAGTGAGTTGGAAGGGTTAGCGTAAAACCTGTCCTCACTTGGGTCATTCTCGGGAGATTTTTTCCTCAACCGGTAGGCCCTCTACTATTTAAGTATATGTACCCAGGATTGGCAAGCTTTGGATGTCTGGATTTTTTATTCTTTCGAAGAAGAAGAAGAGCATACTCTCATAATCTAAACTTTTTTCTCCTAAAAAACGTAAAGCAAAGTTCATTCCTTCAAGCTATGTTGAGCTTGATTTAGTTTGTTCCTATTTAAGAAAAATAGGATGCTTGAAAAGGAAAGTTGCCTTGTTCAATTAGCCACAAAATTTAGTGAGTTTCTTGTCCAATTACAGATCCAAATTGAATTAAATGATTGAACGTGTTCTTTGATCCCACATATTTAGTGCTTTGATTGTCCAATTTCTAAATCCAAAAAGAAGTTATACGATGTAGTTGTTCTTTGAACCATAAGATTTTAGGGATTTTTGTTTGTTCATTTACTGATCCCAAAAGAATTAGGTGATGTGTTTGATTGTTCAGTTAACTCCAAATTATGTTCAATCCATAAACTGATGTGTGAGTTTCTGATTTTCATTAAAAGGAAAAGAGCATAATCCTCTAGTCAATTTAGTGATAGATTGGAATATGTATCTTAATTTTGAAAGCAGGTAAATAGAGGTCAAGATGGGGGGGTTAGAAACCTTAAAAACTAAGTTAATATATGTTATTGCAACTCCCATGAAAACCTTCAAGAACAACCTGCAAACACTTGTTAGGCTGTAACATACCAAAAACACAACTTGTCAAAATGTTAGAGTTAGGCAAACAAAATGCACAAACTTTCTAACTAGATGCAAGCCTAAAATTTTATTGAATGTGATGCAGTATACTATATGCAATTTTTCTTACCAGATGTGATAGTATGCTCCCTAGATGCGAGCCTAAACGAAAAATGATTTGGGAAATCTAGTATGTGAGCCTTGTTTTCTGTGATGCGATGGCGTATCCTAGATGCGATCTAGAATGGTCAAAAATGAGCCTGTAACAGAATTCTGGGCATGCAAATTAGTGAAAAAGTGTTAGAAAATGAGGCCAAGTTGGAAATCGAGCCCCACAGTGGGTGCCAAAAATGTGTGTGTATATTTGTGCACCTGTCATCTATGACACAACACTTGAATAAGTCATTCTGTTAGTGAAAAACAAGGGTTAAAGAGCATATAAACCATAACATCGACTTATTGCTTTCTAACTAGGATGAGTGTAGCATGTAACATAAAATCCCTAAGATTATGCTAAACACCAGTGACATAAACAACCTAGCATGAAAGATTTAGTTTAAAACAAGCTATTATTCAATGAGGAATGCATATTAATCTAAAAATGGAGATAATAACAATGTATAAGCATAAAATATGAAATGAAGTATGAGTCTAAGTCTATTCCAATAGCATAACAATGCATTTACAATATGAGATGAAGGCTTTATTGCTCTCAAAAATGGCTTCTATTTATAGAAGAATGAGTGAGAGAGAGGGGAGACAAGGCTCATTAATGAGTTGAGGGACTCATTAATGGTAGTGTAAGAGTCATTAATGCCTTGAGCATTAATGAGGTATGGAGGAGACATGGGCTTAAGGCATCTTCATTAATGAGGCATTAATGAAATCCTTAAATAAGCATGGGAAGGGTGTAAGAGGGTGGCTTGAGAAGGTGGACTTGAGGAAGGAATCCTGAGATTCTTTGACTTTCTCAAGTGGGTGGAGTTGTTAATCATTCCTTAATGGAATGTGACAATATTAGGAGGTGGGTTAGGATTAGAATTAGGATTATGATTAGATTAGCAAGGGTGAATGGGTTGAGAAGGGTTAGAACCGAAGGTATAAGTGGTTGAGATAGTTTAGGTTGGGGTTTAAGGGAATATTAATTAAATGAATTAAAATAATTTAATTCATTCAAAAATAAGAATTTAATTGTTTTTTAATAATTAAGGGAACTATAGCCATTTTAATTAAAGTAAATAGGCTAGGGGAATGGGTTATTTTACAAGTGGGTAATTGATTTAGGGATTTATTTAACTCCTTTATAATTAAATACTATAGGCATATTTGAATTTGATTTGTTTTAAATGGTTTGAGTTTATTTAAATTGTATGGCTATAATAGTTAATATAATTCAGTGATAAAAATCACCTAGGACATTAAATTGATTTGAAGAATTATGCCAAGTAGTAACAGGGTCATTTGGACATAATCAAGGGTATGATCACACTTAGGGAAAATAGGGTCCATAGTTAGAACAGACCAAATTCAGGTGGTTACATTTATGATCACACTATCATCAATTAAATTTTTTCTCAAAACAGCATTAAAAATGACTTTGTTATCAAACAAACTAGGGGCATAACAGTTTCCTTGACTAAAGTCGGGAACTGTTGGATAGAAATTTTTGGTTCTCATAAGCTAGATATTTTATGTTTCCTCATTTTAAAAGATTCTTATTAAGCTCTTGGCAGCTTCATACTGACTTTTGGATGACAACCAAGTTCAGAATCATTATTATCAATCTTTGGACGACAACCAAGTTCAGAATTGGTATCTTTAGAATCTTCTATTGATCTTTGGATGACAACCAAGTTCAAGGTCAATTCTATCAATTTAGTTTGATCAAATGTGAGACTAATCTCATCATCATTTTGTTCGACAACCAAGAATGAAATTCTCAATCTTTCTGAAGTCAAAATCAAAAACTTTCTTTGAATCAATGCGTTGCTCACACATCAATTCAAAGAGGGCCAAATGTAACCACCTAAATTTGGTCTGCTACGACTATAGACCCTATTTTCCCTAAGTGTGATCATACCCCCAATTATGTCCAAATGACCATGTTATTGCTTGGCATAATTCTTTCAAAATCAATTTAATCTCCTAAAGTGATCAAATCACTAAATTATTTACTTTTAGCCAAAATCAAAATCAATCAAATGCATGGCTGAAAATGATTAATTTGCTAGGAATTAAATAAATTCCTAAATCAATTATCCACTTGCAAATAACCCATTCCCCTACCCTATTTTACTTAATTAAAATATCTATAGTCCCCTTAATAATTTAAAAGCAATAAAATGCTTAAATAATTAATTCCTATATTTTAAATGAATTAAATAAGTTTAATTTATTTCATTTATATTCCCTTAAACGCCAACCTAACCTATCTCAACCACTTCTACCTTGGGTTCTAACCCTTCTCAACCCATTCCACCCTTGCTATTCTAATCCTAATTATAATTCTAACCCTAACCCACCTCCTAATGATGTCACATTCCATTAAAGAATGATTAACAACTCCACCCACTTGAGAAAGTCAAGGAGTCTCAAGATTCCTTCCTCAAGTCCACCTTCTCAAGCCACCCTCTTACACCCTTCTCATGCTTCTTTAAGGCTTTCATTAATTCCTCATTAATGAAGATTACTTAAGCCCATGTCTTCTCCATGCCTCATTAATGCCCAAGGCATTAATGGCTCTTACATCCCATTAATGAGTCCCTCAACTCATTAATGAAGCTTGTCTCCCCTCTCTCTCTCTCATTCTTCTATAAATAGAAGCCATTTTTGAGAGAAAATAAGCCTTCATCTCATATTAGAAAATACATTGTTATGCTAGTAAGATTTAGATAGCTTCATTTTCATCTCATAGTTCCATTACCATGCATTGTTATAATGTCCATTTTTAGACTAATATGCATTTCTCATTGAATAATATCTTGTTTTAAATCAAATCTTTCATGCTAGGTTGTTTATGTCACTGGTATTTAGCATAAATATGAGGGATTTTATGTTATTTTCTACACTCATCCTAGTTAGAAAGTAATAATTCAAAGTTATGGTTTATATGCTCATTAACCCTTGTTTTTCACTAACAGAATGACTTATTAAAGTGTTGTGTTGTAGATAACAGGTGCACAAATATACACATAGAGTATTGACACTGCTAAACATTGTCTAAAAGTTGTTATTTTCTTTTATTGCTATTTTATTCTTGTATCTGTAGCAATGCTTTCTTGAATACTCTTGTTCTATATCATATTTTAAATAACTCTTTGATTTCACCCCCAACAAGCTGGGCTTGACCCTTGTGGGAGCCTCATTTTGACCCACTTGCCAGGATGAAGCACCTCTATCTGCACATAATATAGCTAGTTAGGAAAACACTGGGTCTTTCTAATTTAGATATTATTTGATATTGCATAGGTAGGTGGATGAAATAGTCTCCAGACATTGCTTATAACTTTCAAAGTTTCAAATTTCTAACATCTTTTCTTTTCATAATTTTGCAGGTTAGGGAGGAAAGCATGGAAGGGCAAAGTAGGAGTTAGCAGAGAAAGAGTTGCTCCAAAGACATGCTTCAAGCTTCCAATCATTCAGGCAATGGCTGGATTCCTTTCATCCCCCTGTTTATGTATTTTTGAATACTTCCTAGATTAGAAAAATGTAATTTTTTCCTTGCTAGTTTCACGACATGTGTGAAGCAATCATTATTTTGATCAATAAAATATGTTACATTTTCAGAAAATGTATATGATATTATTTCATTATTCATGGTATTTAATTTACTTTTTATCATCAAATGCAACATATAACTTGAATCAAACTCAGAGTAACAATTATATGCAAAACATAAAATTTCAAATGTACCTCAATATTTAGAACGCAAGACTCTATCAGATTGAGTCGGGTAGGTGAAAATAGGTAATAGTGATAAATTATTTTGATGTATTGTATTTCAAATAGTCAATTATAGTGTGGAGCCATATTGGTTGAATGTCTTAATTCATTTGGTTTCTCCTCTTATTTTCATTATCTGTGACATGGTATTAAAAAATTAGAGTTCTTACACTTCTGTGGAAAGTTGACTGTCCTTTGGCATGGAAGAAATTTTCCAATATTGTATAATGATGCAAGCGGGAAATTTTCATTGCATTATTTTCTTATGAAGGCATGCCAAATTCATTATTTTCCCAAATCAGCAAACAACTAATGAGGAACTTTCAACATAGAAAATACAACTTCATTCTAACACAAGGAACGAGACACTTGAATAAAAATAATGCTTGGAAAATATATAAAAAATTAGGTTGCATTACTAGTGATGGCTTTGTTGGGTATTTTACTAGGAACCATAGTTGAATCCATTAGCTTTAAGCTAGAATGGTTGAGAATTTTTTCATTTTTCCTATCATCCACTTGTGCATTTTTTACTCTTTCAATTTTATCAAGGATAAGTTTTTGCCACTTCAATCAGTAGAAACAATAACAAAAAAAATTATTTTGGTAAATAACAATGAAAATATTAAAAAGTAGATAATAAAGAAAAGAATGTGGGGCATACATCTAGTTCTAGCACATACTCCAAGGGAAGAATAGGCCTATTATATTTTCACAAAGTTTATTTTGCGCATCATCCCACTTGATGTATGAGTATATCTCATCTTCAATACATGAATCATCAAAAATCTTTTTTTCTTTCATCTATTCAACCATAGTGATCAATATAAGTATTATTAAATATGTTAATCTCCAAGTGCAATTTAATCATATTTGATTATGATTAAACCAATAGCACAAGTTGATTTCATTCAAATGAAACTGCTTACTTTTGAAGCTTTTCTAGATTTCCAAATGCTATTTTTGGCACAAGCTATTAGACAATTACCTAAGTTAACATAAATTTATTCACATTTTCAATTTCGCCCCTTATCATATTATTTACATTTATACACTCTAGAGATTATTTGCCTATAACATAAAATTTTAGTCATATTTTGGAATTTTTACAGATGTCTTTATAACACATACTCTCTATTGGACAAATTGGGCTTTGTGCCATAATATTGTTACCTATTTTCACCTACCTGGTTCAATCGGATAAAGCCTTGTGTTCTAAATGTTGAGGTACATTTGAACTTTTATATTTTGCATATAATTGTTACTTTGAGTTTGATTCGAATTATATGTTACAATTGATGATGAAAAGTAAATTACATAGCATGAATAACAAAATAATATCATATATCTTTTCTAAAAAATGTAATATATTTATTGATCAAAATAATGATTGCTTCACACATGCTGTGAAACTAGCAAGGAAAAAATTACATTTTTCTAATCTAGGAAGTATTCAAAAGTACATAAAGAGGGGAATGAAAGGAATCCAGTCATTGCCTGAATGACTGGAAACTTGAAGCATGTCTTTGCAGCAACTCTTTATCTGCTAACTCTTGATTTTCCCTTCCATGGTTGCTTCCCTAACCTACAAAATTGTTAAAGAAATGATGTTAGAACTTTGAAAAATCTAAGCAATGACTGAAGACTATTTCATCCACCTACCTATGCAATATCAAATACTTTCTAAACTAGAAAGATCCAATGTTTTCCTAACTAGTTGTGTTATGTGTAGATACAGGTACTTCATACTGGAAAGTGGGGTAAAATGAGGCTCCCACAAGGGTTGATCCCAGCTTGTTGGGGTGAAATCAAAGAGTTATTTAAAATTTGATACAGAACAAGAGTATTCAAGAAATCATTGTTGCAGCTACAAGAATATAATAGCAATCAAAGAAAATATCAAGTGTAGCAGTGGCAGTCCATATAAAGTATCATTCATTAAAGCATGTTATGAGGAAAATACAATTTTAGTGTGTGCAATCATGAGGCTACCAAATATATAAGAGAGAATGATGCATTGAGGAAAAAAGAACAACATTTCAATGTCGTTGTCATGAATTCCAATGCAACAATCTGAGGCATAATGAAGTGATATGAGAAATCTCACACCACTAGAAATATACATATTGTGATTGTCGCATGATAATAATTCTCTTTTTATCATAATGATGAAGTATCAAATTTGTGGGAGATACAGTGAGCTATGAGAAATGCACCAAGGTTCATGAAGTAGCTCTAATGACAAAAAGATCAAACCATGTGGTAATAATGATTCATTTTATATAGATCATGGGGTTTCAGCAAAGAGTAGAGAAATAAATTATAAGTAACAATGAAATTTATGAAAAGAGGAGCCGAAGGCAGCACACAACACAATTAAGAATGGAGCATCAGACATCATGTATAGCATCAAGTAAGAATACACTAGGACAGTGAAATGTTGCTAGTCATGAAGTGAAATGGATCACAAAAAAGAATTAGAGCAATAAAATAATAGAAGTATTCAATGTCAGAATCATGAAATGTGAGCATTATCATATGGTATCCATTATTGCAAAGCAACAAAATCAGTTCTGGAAGCTACCAACCTGTAGGAGAAATCCGCACATGAATATCTCAGAGTCATTGTAGGACTAAAAATAGAATTAGTAGATGTTAATGAACATATGATGGTCTTCAAAGGACAGCAAAGGAGAACTATCAATGTTCTTTCAAGTATGTTTTTTGCCAAGGTTTGTGCTAATTTCAAAATCTTTGGAGCGGCAAAGAGTAATAATAATACAGGGAAATTTCTTCAGCGTAATGATATTTTTTGTTTAGTATGGTAGAAGCATTAAGACATCAAGGGAATTCAAAGTTAATGGCTACATGGATAATGAAATGGTGATGCAATTTACAATAATTATTGTTATTGAAAGTAGATATCAAATCAAGGATAATTCCAAAAAAAATTCCATAACAATGCTAAAAATCCAGTAACAGTTACAACAAGGCAACAAAGGAAATCAAATTTGCATGCTCATGATACAGAATAGATGAAAACTATGCCATTTTTGTGATGAAAATCCTTGTAACATCCGACAAATGCTTCATTTTGCAACAATGGAGTAGAGAAAGATACAGAATCAAGCATGTATTTTGTTGTTTAAAAGAAATGCCCATTTGCCAATAAAATATTATTGAAATCCTTATAAAGTACAAGAATATTTAGTGGTGAATATTCACCATTTGGTCAAGAATAGGGAAAAATTTAGTGGTGAATATTCACCATTTGGCAAATCTCTCATCTCCGCGACCGGAGATTTGGCGAATATAATGTGTAAATCAGGTTGTCCATGTCACCCGGACTTTATAAATATTAGGTTGAATGCCTAGGACCATCACCTATTGGTTTATATATTTTTATCCTTTTCTATCACAATATCACCAATCAAATTAATTGTTGGACACTATAAATTGAAACATTTCGCTTACAATTTCCAAAGCTTGTCGTAATTGACAACCATATTCGCCAATATGTGGTCAATATTTAAGGTTAGGGCATAGGTTATGTGACATGTGCCTCTATTTTGGATACTTTCAATGAAACTTTATGACTTTGAAAACTTTGTCGCAAAATAGATTTGACGTGTGTCTCTATTTTGGAGACTTTTGGGGGAATCTTTGTGTCCTTTTAAACTTTGGCCCAAAATAGAATTCCTTCCATCCATCTGGGATCATCCAATAGTTATTAAAAGTAGGGTTGGTTCCTATAAAAATATATAAAATTAACTCACAAAACCTTAATAAAATAATAAAAGTCATTTTAGCTTTCGGGGGCACTACCCCCGAAAACCCCCATGGGGGCACTGCCCCTCGAACCCGCCCTGTACCACGACAGGGAGCGTGCTAGGGGCACTACCCCCAAACCCCCATCAAATAATAATGGTTTCTTGGTATGTGTGCCTGTCACCATGATTTTTTTCAATAATGAAAGATTCGCCAAGATTTTATAGAATTTTCATATAATTGAAAAAAATTGCCAGTAAAAATAATATTTTTTCTATTCAAATTAAAAAAATTCGCCAACAATATTAAATTTCCCCCCCCCAAAATAATGGAGGATTTGCTAGTATTTTACACCTTTTCCCAGAAGGGGGTTTCTTAAAGTTTTCCCTAGTCAAGAAGAGTAAAACAAAGATACATTTCCTTACCATTTGGAAATACAGATACAAGAGATCCGCAGTTGAAGTTTTCTTTCAAGCACAAAGAGTGATCAAAGAAAATCCTAGTTAATGACAAGAAGATTTACATGTATCTCTTACAGAATAATCCCATCAAATCCTTCTCCAAAATCCATGGAAGCCCTGGTTTCTCAGACATGGCCGCATCAAACATCTCCAAACCAGTCATAACGACACCCAACAAAGTATCAAGAGGCATGAAAATGAATTTTTTATTTCATCTCTTTGCATAATAGAGTTCAAATGTGCCTGTAACAAGAAAATATTCAAAAAATTCTCCATGGCGGTGCAGGAAAGAAACAAAATTATATTTCCCTTGCGGCTTAGGGTTCTCAAACCCTCATCTCCAAATATTCAAAGTTGAAAATGATGCAAGTGCTTTAGGGTTGGGCTTTATGCAACACTTAAACACATTACAATATGTTTTAAAGTCTGTGGCCATGTCATTGCAATGGTATTTTTTTAAAATATTTGAATTATTATATTACTTAACGATATAATCATATATTTCCTTAATATATGGTTATATTGTTAAGTAATATAATATTTTTTTGTCTTTATTATTGTTTCTTTAGAAAACCATTGTAATTTAATAATCATTAATTGATTTATTTTATACATCAATTAATAATTATTAAAGAATTTTGATGAAAAACTATGTAATTTAATAATTGTTAATTGATGTTTTTTATAAATCAATTAATGATTATTAAAATCTTTAAGAGAAATCAATAATAATGTAAAAGTGGACAGATAAGGGTGTCTTTAATAGATTAAGGACCTTTTCTTGGAGGTTGTAACCATTTGGAGACATAAGGAGAGCATCTAGGACTTTTGGAGCGGATTTACGAGATGTTGGAGGGTTTCTAGGAATATTTTCAAAGTAAGACCTATTCTTGGGTTTTGAAGGAGTTTGTTGAGCTTTCTTAGGCTTGTTTGAAGAACATTTAAGGTTCCTTTATGGTTGCGAGGATTTTTTTCAGCCATTTGTCCTTCCTCCATAGCTTCTAGACCCCTTTTTGGGCCTTTTCTAGCATCTGACCCTTGGTGGTTGAGAAGTTTGTACTTAGTGGCTTGAGTGTCTCTTGGGAGAGTTAGTTCTAATTATGCAAAAAGAAGGCTTTGTGACATTTTTTCTGGTCCTTGGCATATTTTATTGCAGGAACTTGTAACTCATTTTTGGAAGATCAAATACAAGTAACAACATCTGAGTTTCTTTTGGAGCCTTCTTTTCTTTCTACATTTCTATGTGTATTTTCAAGTGTTTTAATAAGGATAACTAGTGAGTTTCTATCATTCCATGTTATTTTGTCTCACCTAACACCTAGTTGCAGAAAAGTATGTTTTCTTGCAGGTTGTATTTTATGTCTTAGGGTGTGAAACTAATAAGTGAGGCATTTGTCTTCCTCCTTGGTTAGGTTCATGTTTTATACTTTATTACAAAGTATTTATGCAAGCCTATATAGAAAAGATGTGTTTTGTGTTCATTCAGATAGCATAAGAGCCCTTTTCAGCTATTTGCAGTTGTGCTTTCATTTCATTTTGGTGTATCACCTAGTTTAATAGTTTAATTTTCAGTCCTAGGTTTATTTCAGTAATCACTTCCCCTTTTTCTTATCAAAGTTTAAGTTAGTTTGGAAGAGTTATAGGTGATTATCCAATAGGAACTGGCCTAGAATCTAGAGGTTTCATTTCAAGTTATGCATTTCCCACATGCAGAAATGAATCCCAAGTTAGGAAAAATTGTTAAACTTGTATACTTTAACAAGGTGCAAATTTTAAGTCTTAACAGTTTTGGCATGCTCAGTGGGACCAAAGAGGTCATAGTTTTCATAAGTTCTTGGTGGTTCTGATATGCATCTAGCAAGTTGCAGACCTTTGAGAGGTCATTGTTTTTCATATCTAGCGACTCTGAGTTCATATCTACTAGTTTTAGGAAGATTCAGTGCGTAAAAAGGATTTCCATCCTCCATTTCATGAAAGTCTTCCTTGATTCTATGAATATTAGTCATCTCAAATAGTTGTGTTATTTTTTTCATGCCACAATTTGAAGGACAGTATTCATCTCATGCTTACCACCCTCCCACCTAGTAATCACAAAATACTTGCAATGAATCCTTCCATGTTCAGTGTTTTCATCATCCTCCAAATGTTCGTGATTTGCACATTTGAGATACTACAAATATGTTACAAGGCCTGACCAAATAGATAGATGATATTAAGAAGCAACAAGAAATAGATTTCCAACAAGAATTAAAGTTTTAGCAGGAGGAATGGTCATATCAAGCTCATATGCAGTAGTAGAAGATGTTATCTCATCAAGAACAATGCCATAAGAAGTATTTGGTGGAACAATATAGGCGATAGGAGGCAAGCCTTAAAAAGGAGCTGGAAGTGCAACAGCTTCATCATGAGAAAGTGTTGGAGGCACAAAAGAGGAAATGTGAGGAAGACTTCCAAAGAAAATTAGTAGCTCATGATGAGTTTCATGACAAAGAGCTATGGGAGCACAAAGAGAAAATAAGATTCTTGTTTTCTATAGCAATTAAGTATAGAGAGGAAATTAAAATCCACTTTGAAGAAGCTCAAAAGCATAAATAAAATGTTGAGCAAGAGGCTTTATCTGAGCTTCATACCTTTGTTGATGAGAACAATGAAATCGTGGTAGACATGTTTGATGAGCTGCCTAAGTTTGTTGAAGAGGACAACATACTAGAACAAACACCATTATCATATTTTGGCCAAGTGGATAAAGAATTAAATCCTATGCTCATGCAAGAGCATGAAGAAGATGTTGAAAATCAAAGGGTAGAAACAATACTAACAGGATAGAAAGAGGATATTCAACATCCTGAAGTTCTACTGATTCAAGAAAGCTGCCATAAGGTAGAAACCAGTCTCTTATTGCAAAAGGCCAAATAAGACATTGAAGAAGATACTTTTTGGAATGAAATGGAATTTTTTTGCTCAAGCCTTGATGCAAAATCAATTTTTTTTAGTCAAAAATACAATAGAAGGTGGATGAGAAAAATGAACTAGAGATGTCTCCATTTAAGCTACATGAACTAAGTGTTTCTGATCAGCAAAGTGATGTCACAAAAATTGAATTGTTTCATACAAGTAAGATAACTGAGATCAGTTCTAGTAAGCATAAGAAGGTAATAGGACCAGCTCTATTTCATCTTGGTTCACCTAAGCAAATTCTTTTTTGCAAGCATAAATTTTTTGAGGCGGCAACTCATCAAACTTCAAGTAATAGTTCAAGAGCCTTAAAGCAGCAAAAGGAGCCCCAAGTTCATTCTTTCCAAGGGTTGATCTATAGGTTACTTAGCAAGAATGGAGGTCATCCAAGAAACACTAGTCATGTTCATGCCCAAACATGAGTGTTCAAATGAAGTTCAAGGTGAAATTACAATTCAGTAAGGATAATCTCAACTCACTTATCCACCCCTAGACAAAAATATGAAGAATCTGTTGGTGGAGGTGAGTCTTTTTGTTTATGTCCTTCAAGAATTAATGCATCAGTTCTTTGCACAATTGTGTGCACTTAATTTATTTTTAGTTTTCCTCATGCATATAATGTATTATATCCTAAGGAGGAAAGGTATCTATTTTAACTATCCAGTGTATGGTTTTGTTTGGCCAGTTGTTGTACTGGTAAGTTTAGGGTAGGTTAGAATTTTTTAATTTTTCCCTAAGTTCTTGGCACAGTTAGTCTGCAATCTCTTCAGTAGATTCATTTAATAGAATATGTTGGAATAACATAATCCAATCTCAAGAAGAAGAGATCTATCATGAGTAACAAGACATGTATCTCAAGTCCTACAACACATCATAAAACATCTTATACAACAAACTATACTAAATCATGTCATAATACTCTATCAGATATACAACAAGCTATCATGGGATGCATGTAAGATATGCATCATATATCCATGATTTTGTATGTTCAAGAACACATGGTGCATACCAAAGGATATTATGGTAACTTGACGTACTTCAGATCAACGAAAAGGTTATTAGCAGTTCAGTTAGTTTTTTTTCCCTAAGTGTTTCTTAACACATTCTTGGAGTTCAGTTCACAGGTTCTCAGTGAGGTTCAGGAAGTGTAATCTCCATAAACTAATTGAATTTAAACATATCACTTATGGTAGGGGAGATTTTGCACTTTGTTTCCATAAGCCATAAATCTACATTCAGCTAGTTCATAAGGGGTTGTCTTTTTTCAGTCAAAAGGTTTTCATGTTTCTTCCATGTTTCAATGACTCACGGCCCAATGGAGTTCAAAGGCTACTAGTTCCTTATGTTTTGCAGGCAAACACTCAGTAGAAATTGCCAAAACATTTACCTATTTTCACCTACCTGGCTCAATTGAATAGATCCTTGCGTTCTAAATGTTGAGGTACATTTGAACTTTTATGTTTTGCATATAATTGTTACTTTGAGTTTGATTCAAATTATATGTTGCATTTGATGATGAAAAGTAAAGTACATAGCATGAATAACAAAAAAATATCATATATCTTTTCTGAAAATGTAATATATTTATTGATCAAAATAATGATTGCTTCACACATGCTATCAAACTAGCAAGGAAAAAATTATGTTTTTCTAATCTAGGAAGTATTCAAAAGTACATAAAAAGGGGAATGAAAGGAATCCAGTCATTGCCTGAATGACTAGAAGCTTAAAGCATGTCTTTGAAGAAACTCTTTATTTGCTAACTCCTACTTTTCCCTACAATGCTTGCTTCCCTATCTTGCAAAATTTTTAAAGCAATGATGTTAGAACTTTGAAAGTTATAAGCAATGACTGAGACTATTTCATCCACCTACCTATGCAATATAAAATACTCTCGAAACTAGAAATATCCAATGTTTTCCAAACTAGATGTGTTATGTGTAGATACAGGTGCTTCATCCTAGCAAGTGGGGTAAAATGAGTCTCCCATAAGGGTTGAGACCAACTTTTTGGGGGTGAAATCAAAGAGTTATTTAAAATCTGATATAGAACAAGAGTATTCAAGAAAGCATCACTACAACTACAAGAATAGAATAGTAATCAAAGAAAATATCAAGTGTATCAGTGGTAGTCCATATAAAGTATCATTCATTAAAGCATGTTATCAAGAAAATACAAGTTCAGTGTGTACAATCATGAGGCTACTGTTAGTAATAACTGAGAGCGGGGGTGACTCAGTGGCCTTAAATAATTTATCCTTTTTAAACCTTAATCCACCAATTAATACACCTCAAATTATTAATTCCCTATAAGATGTATGGCTTTGAAATACTTGAAATAAATGACTATCTGTCAGTTTACCTTGTCTGTCCTTCTTCTCCTTGATTACCGATAAATAGTAAAACTTATTTACCAATACTCAGTAAATATGCAGAGTATACCAATCAATCCATAAATGCATATGTGAAATGTAAAACAATAAAGTAATAAACCATACACACATAACACAAGGATTTTAACGTGGAAACCCTGTTAAGGGAAAAACCACTGGGACCGGTACCCCAAATTTTCACTCTTCTGAAGTGAATCATGTTAGGAGCCAACCCTGTTAAAGGTTACAAAAACATTGTTAAGTGCAACTTTGTTAGAGGATTTTTATACATAGGTTGTCACTAAGTATCTGGCATCTACGCTACCATCCTTGAATCAGCCTCCTTCTTAGAGTGTCAATAGGATTTAGGTAAGACCGATGCTACTATCATGAATCAACCTTTTTGGTAATATATTAGGATATACCTCAATTATAGAAGATGGTTAAGTCCTGCTCTGTTAAGAGACTTAATGTTTCAATGGTTAAACTAAAACACAATGACCTGTTTCTAATGCAACTTTGAATTGTAGATATTTAGATCTATTTATGTACTTTACCTCTTTGATCAATGTATCAATTCAATTTCTTTGTACTTCACTCTTTCTGCTCTGTGATGTTGTGCTTCACTGTTCGTCGGTGTCTACAGAATTCTTTAGCTCTCCCTAAGCTTGATTGATCAGGACTATATGAAGTTTATCCTTCATTAGTTTTTCTTTAGCATCTTCTCTCAATTCACTCCCCTGTATCTAAGTGCATATGGAAATGAATTATGATTGTCTCTTATATAGACATGATTTTCCATGATTCTTAATTCTTGATTCTTCGCGTGAAAAACAATCCAGCCAATTTGATTTACGGCTTTAACTATTGATTTATCTCATAGTTATCTTCTTGCCAACTGTATAAATCATCTTTAAATCACTTACTTAACTGTGGTCAAATAAAACAACCAGTTAAGTCTATCTTTAAGCTCTACGAGCTAGATATTTTTTCATTTTCTAATCTCTATTTTTTCGGTCAATTCTGCAGTTCATTTCCGGTGACAACTGCTATTTCCATCGGTGCAACTCCAGTTAGCTTCAAGATCTCTGTCTGTTGGGCATCATTGGATCTTGCTTTTCAGGCAACATTATTTTCAGCTCGTCAAGCATCTTGTGATTCTGCTTCGTCAGGAAACACTATCTTCTTCTCATTGGGCATCACTGTGACTTTATCTCTGTCTTTACCAATGGTGTGCACTCCACCGGTGTAATCTGTCACTTGGTGAATACTTGACTTTTATGCATTACTGAAAGCATAATCATTGTTCCATTGATTCTCTGAAGTCTTTGGCATTATGTGTATGACCATACAGATGATATCAAGTTGACATC
>MU226355.1:1462879-1501874 GCA_018584345.1 Thuja plicata
TTCAACAGCATAACAATGTAATTTTGATCTAATGTGAAGGCTTATTTCCTCTCAAAAATGGCTTCTATTTATAGAAGAATAGGAGAGAGAGAGAGGGGGGACAAGGTTCATTTATGAATTAGAAGACTCATAAATGGGGGTGTAAGAGCCATTAATGCCCAAGGCATTAATAAGGCATGGGAAAGACATAGGCTTAAGGCATCTTCATTAATAAGACATTAATGATAGCCTTAAAGAGGTAAGGGAGGATGTAAGAGGATGGCTTGAGAAAGAGGACCTTAAGGAAGTCAAGCTTGAGAAAGTGGACTTTCTCAAGTGGGTTAAGTTGCTAAGTATTTCTTAATGGAATGTGACAACATTAAGAGGTGGGTTAGAACTAGAATTAGGATTAGGATTAGATTAGCATGGGTGAATGGGTTGAGAAGGGTTAGAACCCAGGGTAGAAGTGGTTGAGATAGGTTAGGTTGGGGTTTAGGGGAATATTAATAAATGAAATAAATTTATTTAATTCATTTAGAAATATAGGAATTAATTATTTAAACAATGAAATTGCTTTTTAATAATTAGGGGACTATAACCATTTTAATTAAATTAAATAGGCTAGGGGGAATGGGTTATTTTGCAAGTGGGTATTTGATATAGGGATTTATTTAATTCCATTATAATTAAACACTATAGCCATGTTTTATTTTTGATTTGATTTGATTGGTCAAAATTGATTTGAATTGTATGGCTATAATAGTTAATATAAATTAGTGATAAAAATACCTAGGACATTAAATTGGTTAGAAGAATTATGCCAAGTAGTAATAGGATCATTTGGACATAATCGAGGATATGATCACACTTAGGGAAAATAGGTTCCATAGTTGGAACAGACCAAATTTAGGTGGTTACATTTTCCCCTCTTTGAATTGATGTGTGAGCAGCGCATTGATTCAAAGAAAGTTTTCAATTTTGACTTTAGAAAGATTCAGAATCCCATTCTTGGTTGTCGAACAAAATGTTGATGAGATCAGTCTCACACTCAATTAAAAAAAATAGATAAGATTGATTTTGAACTTGGTTGTCGTCCAAAGATCAATAATAGATTTTAAAGATACCAATTCTGAACTTGGTTGTCGTCCAAAAATTGATAATACTGATTCTGAACTTGGTTGTCATCGAAAAGCCAATATGAAGCTATTAAGAGCTTATAAAAATCTTTTAAAATGAGGAAACACAAGATATCTAGCTCATGAGAACCAAAGCTTTCTATCCAACATTTCTGACTTAGTCAAGGAAATTGTTATGCCCCTAGTTTGTTTGATAACGAAGTCATTTTGATGTTGTTTTGAGAAAAAATTTAATTGATGATAGTGTGATCATGCCCCCTCGGGAACGAAATCGAAGGAAAAAAAATAAATCCCTCAGTTGAAAAGAACATAACACTTGCAGGAAGTGGTAGAGCTAGAAAGAGTGGAGTAGAAGACGGTGTGTTTAAAAATAAACACACGATTATCAAGTTAATTATGTGAAAATATGAGTGATAAGGCTGATAAAATGATGTTTAGACCAAGATGTATGATAAAATGTGGATTATTTACCAATGTGGTGAATAAATGAAGCAAACCCATAAGTTCTGAAACTGTCACAAAATTGATACAGTGCTGCTAAAAACATCGCGGATACCTTCGATTTGGTTCTTGATTGAGTAAAAAGAGAACATAAATAAATCTATAGTTGTCTGGGAGGAGTTTTGGAAACCCTAAATGTCTCAAAAGACCCATATAAGCCTCCAAAAGTACCATTTCACTATTCATTTGCACATTCCTCCATAGAAATTTTGAGAGCTCTGCAGCGAAGATGGTAGTCCCTGTGAGGAAGCACCGATTTGAGATGCGCCACTAGCATCAGCGACTAGTTGACTACCCACCTCCAGTAAGTACCTGATAAACTAGCCTATAAATTTTGCATTTTTGAAGTGCATGCATTTTGTGTGTTTTATAGCTAGTTAAAGTTAGGATCGCATCCAGGATTCCAGATCGCATCCAGTCAATCCCGACTTGCATCTAGGTTTTCCCGGGTCGTAACTAGGTTTTCCAATTTTATGTGTCACATCCGGGGTTTCCCAGATCGCATCTTATTCCTTAGGTTTAGTCTTTTTTTTTTAAGAAACCCATCAGGGGATCATATCCTGTATTTCAAGGATCGCACACCACGTTTAGGATCACATCCTATTTTTCTAGGATCGCATCCTGTATGCGCAATCACATCCTATTTTTCTAGGATCGCATCTAGTAGAAGAATTAGAGTTTTAATTTATTTTGATCTATTTGCATCCTGCAAACCTGGAATGACTTAGCGGAGTAGGATCCTGCCCATTTTGTAGATAGCATCTGATATTTTTACTTTTGTGTTCAAAATTAGGCCCAGTTTGAGGTAGTCCCCTTTTGCGGCACTTATCCAGCGTGAGTTCTTTCATTGTCTGGCTGACTTTCAGATGATGAGAAAAACACCATGATCCGATGTGGATTACGATCACTGATAGGTTTACCCGAGATCAGGGTGAACCGAGGGTTGTTGACTGCTCTTGCTGAGAGGTGGCATTCTGAGCACAACACCTTCCACCTTCCCACTGGAGAGATTACTGTGACCCCAGAGGATGGCTGGAGGATACTCTGCGTACCCATGGTTGGACATGAGGTATTTTTTGAGTCTAGAGATAGCATGGCAATCGGTACGGTGCATAGATTCTTCGAGGACGACACCATAGATCATAGATACTTGTCGTGGGATTACATGGTCGATCACTACGAATGATTAGCTGTGTACTTGGCAAGATTGGTAGGCAGCATCCTTATGCCAGACAGAGGTCAGCATGGATTTCTGGTAGGCTGGGTGAGCATGGTGGAGCAGATGATCATCCACCATTGACATTTTTCCTGGGGGAGTTGTATACTAGCCCATATATACAAAGAGCTCCATGAGATTGTGTACCACCATACCCGCAACATGACTATTGGTATATTGATCCTTCAAATTTGGGCCTAGGAGCACATCCCTGTGACACAGCTGATTGTAGATAGATAGAGGGCACCTGAGCAGCCTTATGTATATATTTATGTAGGCCTCCTACAATAGCCCCATCTAGGCAAGGTTGAGTATTGGCGTCAGTTATTCGACGATATGATAGAGGTCGTGCGGCGACTATACCTAGACTGTGAGGTATGGACATATGATGCATGGCAGGTACCATTTTTGTGTCAGAGCAGAGATTTGATCGGCCGTACTAGATACATCATTAAGCACTTCCTGATTACCAGGGTTTTGAGACAGTATGGGCGATGACAGGGCCGTACAGAGGATGTAGCAATTTATTCTCATATCAGGGATGAGGCATCTGATTGGGGTGCACAAATGACATATGAGACCATCTCACAAGAGATCCAAGACATGGTGGCTATAGACTGGGACCCTCATCCAGATGTTAAGGATGCTAAAGTGTCAGATAGGTATGCTGCAGAGATGCTTTAGTATCCTTTTCCATGATTTATAGTGCCTGAGGAGATCATTCCTCATATAGAGGAGCCTCTGGATTATGATCCTGATGACCGACTTGTCAGGGGGAGAGGAGGCAGAGACAGAGCACCGGGGAGACATGGGGACCGCAATGGTGGCAGAGATGGTGGCAAGCATCCCCCTCCAGATGATAGGCATGATGCTGATGACAGGGGTAGAGGAGGAGAGGCAGTTGATACAGGTGGCGCCAGCGGTAGTGGGTAGGGCAGATGGTAGAGGTTTAGATTTGTGCCCTCACAGAGAGATATTGGCCCACTACTTACTCCAGAGCAGCATAGACAGCGGTGATAGAGAGCTCAAGAGAAAGATCCTGGTAGAGATGGGGATCCTTTATCTCAATGCGAGCAAGTGAGGGAGCAGCTCTGAGCCCAGATCATAGCCTTGGAGGCTAGGGTTACTACTACGAATGCTCTTTTAGCGGATAGGGACAGACAACTTGAGCGACTGAGAGCTGAGAGGGACACACAGGGGGAGATGCTCAAAGCTAAGAGAGACACCCATGCCCAGACAGTAGTCCATTAGGGATAGAGGGTGACATATTATTATGCCTTGTACCATGCAGCAGTTCCTGAGGGGCAGAGAGTAGCATCCTTTTCTCATGTTGCTCAGCAGTTAGAGGGGGCCATGCCGCCTCCAGCAGCACCTTTCATGCCACCTCCACCTCCTCTAGACTAGGGAGAGGGGGCAGGTCAGAGTTGATTTTTGTCCCATTTTGTATGACATGTACATTTTTGAGAGTATATATGTATATCTAGATCCTATTGAGATCCCCTTTTTGTATATCACATTCATTCATACATATATCTAATTCATTTTGGGCGTACTAATACTCTTTTATGCTCACTGATACACTTTATGCTTTGATACACTTTATGCTTTCTGATACACTTTATGCTTTGATTGGTACCATGTTGATGATGATATATATCTAATGCAGTTTATTGATTCTTGACATGTTTCTGTTTTGCATTCCATAAACATGGTAAATGTATCTTTTGCACATGTGATGATATCTTGATTTCTTGATGAGTTAGTTCATAGATGATAACATCATTTTATGATTTGGATGCGATGTGCTATAACTGATATAAATATTTCATAAATGATATCTATGTGAAAATGCAAAATATATTTTTCTTTTGTTTTTCCAGTTATGCAAAATAGATGTATGGATGCACTTAGGATGTAGAAGTAAAAATTCAATACATGGATGTTTTATTTTTGCATTTTCCAGTTTCTTCTTTTCAAATAAATACAAAATGTATGTTATGGATGTGCAATGATATTTGATATTAGTAATATAGATGATGTAATTAATGTGATAGTTTAGAAGAAGATAGGAACCATTTTTGAGCTTAAATTTCTTTATGTTATTATTGTTGTTGACAAATGCATTAGGCAATCTTTAAATGCAACTATATGAAGATGCTTAGGACTTGTCACTGATTTAGCAAATATTGCAACATTTGTATCATCATTGGGCACTTTTGGAATGGATACCATCTGATAGTACAACCATCGCTAATACCCACTGATATCATGATAATATGAATACTATGTTTTATTGAAATGTCAGAAATAGACTTAGGCATCAGGGCATAGAAGCCAGGATAACAAGATAGCCACCTTCCTTTTAATATACCAGATTCTGAGTAAGGTAAGATATTGGACCCGCAATGACCTTGAAAATTCATATCCTTGGGTACATTATGATTCATATACCTTACTGAGAATCTGGATTAGAAAACAGACAAGGAAATTATGTCAAACTCACCGTAGTTTACACATAACAAAGATCGAGATATATGCGGCTATCCACCCATAGTGGCAGCTCTTACCATAAACATCCAAGTCAGGTGAAATTTATAGGATCATATGAAACAATCACCATATGCAAAAATTCAAGAAAACATTATGCCCCCAATCCTTGCGACTCTTTGTCTTTGTGCAGACATCATTGAGTAACTAAGAAGACATAATAAATCAGCAATTGTGAATCAATCAAATAAAATTTATAATTACTTAGATGCCCCTAGTTGAAAACATCATCAGGACATAAAATAATCATAATCAAACCATGAGTAAACTATGTGTTTAAGTAGTGCTTTGTTCATCCATATGTCAAACATAGTAAAGATTCATCAATCAAAAATTTATAATATAAGCAATATGGTGTTCCATGTATGTGCCTTGATAGGAATGCTAGTGAATGTCAATTTCATGTCCCATGTTTTGAAAAGACGCCTTGTTTTTTTGAAAAAGTGACATTGTTTTGCATGTGTCAAGAAACTGTGTCCGTAAGCCAAACCAGCCTAGAGAAACCTAGCAACCGTAACTGACTACGCCAACAAAGATGCCCCCAGTGCAGAATGACTTATTCCTAAGATGTAAAGATAGACAAATCCCAAGCAAGGATAAGATAGTCATGTAAGAATATGAAGTCAGTATATGAGCATAGGAAAAATTATGATGGCGTAGCATTAGTAGTGCATTGATAGAGGGAGCGCAGAATACAAGTGACGCCTGATTGCCAAGTTTTCACCACTTGGCAAGATTCTTTTCTTCCTTTTTGCTACCAAGATGCCTGTTTTACCAGGTGCTCATCAAGGCACTTTTCTCTTTTTCAATTTTTTTTCTATTTTTGCTTTTTTGAATGTTTTTGTAGTATCAAGGTGCCTATTTACCAATTTTTCACCAAGGATACCCATTTTGTAGGACCTTTTCCACTATTTTTGGATTTCTTCAGGATCAATTTTCTGAATATTTTTGGTATTTTGCAAGAAATTTTTGTTGTACAGGCTCTGCTAGCCAAACATTAAGCCTAGAACCACTTTAAATGTAGAGTGTTGATAGGATCTAGAAGAATGTCTCCCTTAGGTGTAGCCAATTAATAAGCTCTAGTCCCAAAAGTAACAATGATAACATAAGGTCCCAGCCAGGTAGGTTCAAACTTTCCTTTTTGCTCTCTGTTGGGCTGGTTCTTAGGATTTTCTTTCAGGACAAGGTCTCCCACCTCAAACTTGCGTGGCTTAACCTTCTTGTTGTAACCCTTGGACATTCTTGCTTGGTACACTTTGAGGTGATCGAATACTTGTTGCCTGCGCTCATCTAGGAGGTCCAAAGAATTTATTCGATCAATGCGGTACTGCTCATCAGTAACCAGTGCTTGTAAAGATATCTGCAAAGATGGAATTTCAACCTCAATATGTAGTACTAATTTAGTGCCATAGACTAGAGAAAATGGTGTGGCTCCAGTTGGTGTTCGGATGCTTGTTCTGTAGGCCCATAGCGCCATATTTAGTTGTAAATTCCAGTCTCTGCCAGACTTGCTCACAGTTCTGTGTAGAATTTTGAGAATGTTTTTGTTTGAAGCCTCAGCATGTCCATTACCTTGAGGATAATAGACCGAGGAGCAATGTTAAGTGATATGAAACTGTTCATAGAGGTCATCAATGTCTTGATTTTTAAATTGACCCCCATTGTCTATCACAATTGAAGAGGGTATCCCATATCTACAAATAATGTAGTTCAGAATGAACATAGCCACCTGTTTTCCAGTGGCTTTGATTAGTGGCACGGCTTCGACCCACTTCATGAAATACTCAGTGGTCGTAATGATGAACTTGTGTCCATTTGAAGAGTTGGGATATATTTTTCCAACCAAGTCAAAGGCCCATTTCTAGAATGGCCAATGTGTTATAAAAGGTATGAGTTCTCTGGCAAGAGCATGAATAAGGTTTCCATGCATCTGGCATTTAAGACATGCTTTTGAAAATTGAATAGCATCTTTCTCCATGGTAGGCCAATAATAGCCTACTCTGAGTAGTTTCTTAGCTAATGAAAAGCCATTTGAGTGTGATCCACATACACCTTTGTGGACGTCTTTTAAGGCTAGATCAGACTCTTTGAGTTCTAAACACCGAAGAAGTGTTCCGTCGATACTGCATCGATATAGGTTGTTAGTTATGAGGATGTAATGTGATGTTGTCCTAATCAGGGATCTTTTTTCATTTCTAGATAGATTGGCGGGAACAGTTTGGTCAGAAAGATAAGCAATGATATTGGCATATCGAGATTGATCTAGGGTATTTAAGGCACAGATTACTGGTATTCCAGATTGGCAAAGGTGGGATAGGATATTTCTTCCACCAAGAATTCATAGTGAAATTGATGCTCCTCAAGTTGTAACATGGATGCCAAGGTAGCCATAGCATATGCAGCTTTGTTCTCTGATCTTGGTATCTGTTGGAAGGTGATGAAGATAAAGTATTTCTTTAGAGAATCAACTAGTTACTTGTAGGGCATCAACTTTTCATCTTTTGTTTGATATTCCGCATTGATTTGATTGATAATTAGTTGGGAGTCACCATATACATGTAACTCAATAATCTTCCATTCCATGGAGAGCTTGAGGCCATTGACCAATGCTTCATATTCAAAGATATTGTTGGTGCATGGAAACATTAATTTGTAAGATTTGGGAATCTTGTACCCTTGTAGAGTTATGAAGAGAACCCCTACTCTAGATCCTTGTTGAGTAAACGAACCATCAAAGTACATCTTCCATGGATGTTCGATGACATGCATGATTTTTTCATCGGGAAATTCAATTAGTAATGGTTCATCTTCCTAGAGCGGTGAATCAGCCAATTGATCTGCAAGTACCTGTCCTTTGATAGCTCTCCGTTCAACATACTCAATGTCAAACTCACTTAGAATTAGGACCCACTTTGCCAAATGGCCTGTTAATGTTGTTCTGCTCAAAAGATACTTTAGAGGATCAATCTTAGCAATGAGCTTTACTATATGTGAGGGCATGTAGTGTCACAATTTTTGTGATGCAAAGATGACTACTAAGCATGCTTTCTCAATAATTCTATAATTGAGCTCATAAGCGACTAGAGTTCTACTAATGTAGTAGATAGCTCATTCTTTCTTTGTTTCATCCTCTTGTGCTAGCAGTACTCCTAGGGATGTAGTTGTAGCTGAAATGTATAGGAGTAAGGGATTTACATGTATAGGAGCCATAAGAATAGGTGGAGTAGCTAAGTACCCCTTTAATTCTCTAAAGTTGGCTTCACAGTGTTCATCCCAGTTGAACGCAACCCCTTTATGTAGTAGCTTAGTAAAGGGTTGTGCCTTATCTGCAAGTTGGGACATGAATCTCCTGATAGACTGGAGTCTCCCTTGTAGTGTCCTCATTTGACTGATATTACATGGAGGAGTCATCTCGAGAATAGCTTTTACCTTTGCTGGATCTACCCTGATTCCCTTTGCTGAAACTATGAATCCCAGTAGCTTGCCTGATTGGACCCCAAAGGCACATTTCTTTGGATTGAGCCTGAGCTGGAACTATTCCATTCGATCAAATATCTTTCCTTAATCAACAATATGAGTACCTCTTTCTTTGGATTTATCCAGTGTGTCATCGACATAGTCCTCCATGTTTTTATGCATCATGTCATGGAATATTGTTGTCATAGCTCTCTGATATGTTGCTCTGACATTCTTTAGCCCAAATGGCATGACGTTCCAACAAAATGTGCCCCATGCACATGTGAATGCATTTTCCTCCTAATCCTCAGGGGCTATCTTGATTTGATTATAACCCGAGAATCCATCCATTAATGAATACATCTGGTAGCCAACTGTAAGGTCTATGATCATGTCAATATTTGGTAGAGGGAAATCATCTTTTGAACATGCTTTGTTGAGGTCTTTGAAGTCCATGTAGATCCTAATAGATTTATCAGATTTAGAAATAGGGACCACATTGGATATCCACACTGCATAGGCAATGACTCGAATGAATCTAGCTTTTAACAACTTTTCCAATTCTACTTTTACCAATAATGCAATATGAGGATGCATTTTTCTGAGTTTTTGTTTCACGGGCTTGATCCCGGGAGCTATAGATAAGTGGTGCATAATGAGATTGGGATCTAGCCCTGGCATATCAGTGTAGGACCAAGAAAAGTTGATCTTTTTATCCTTTAGGAATTCTATGAATTGTACCTTCTCTTCTTCTGATAGAGATTGTGCTAGATGAACTATATGAGGATCTTTAATAGTTTCCAAGTTCACTGGCTGTGTTGGTTCAATCAATACCGAAGATCTTTCCTGAAAGTGTTTAGGGAGGATATCAATAATATCATCCTTTGGTGCCTCTGAGAGGTTTTCACCATTGGATACATCATTTTTCTTTACTATTTTGGGATCTGATACTACCATAGAGTGGTTTTCACCATCAGTCTGCTTTTTCTTTTTATTTTTCAATTTGTGACTAAGAAACTTGATATCCTCCTATGACATGTTCTTGGTCTTTATATTGGTAGAAGAAGGGTGAGGTTCACAAGCATTAAGGTAACAAGCTAGGGAGTGGTCATTGGGAAAGTCGAGGATAGGAGCGAGATCTATTTTAGTCCAATCAATGAGGTCTGGAAGTACCAATGTTAGGGATTCAGATTCTGGGAAGGAAAGCATCGTATTAGCATCACAACTATTAACCGACATGACACGATCTATTAAGTTAATATCTTTGATGTTTAGATCAATAAGAGTAAGATCATTGTTAAAAGGTTCATTGTCAGTTATATATGGACTCAACTCTAGTGACTCGTCAGTAGATATCTCATCATCATCCCTTTGTGAAAGGAGGCTTCTTGCTTGTAGTCTATGAAATTCTTCTAGAGTTATGTATTCACCAGTGTCTCCGTCAATGATTGGAGGAAGGAACTCTTCTTCTCCTTCAGGAGGATCAGTGTCATTGAAAGGAATGTCTGGTCATTTACTAGGAGCTTAGGAAGCTACAAACATGTGAATTGTTTCTATCCTGATTTCCTTGGAGGCAATAGATAGCCGATCCCACTCATAGTCATGAGATTCTATGACATCATCATCAGATTTATCCAAATATTCAGCAATGTTTGTTTGATGGACTCGATTAGTTTCTTTTAGATCAAAGTGAGGTAGGTCAAGGACATGTATAATTGTGACCAATTGCCCCTACTTAGGATGTAAATTCTATGGCTAGGGTCCCTCTTGAGTGATTGTAGCTATGGTGTCTCCTACCTCTTGAATGGGCAGTTGTTCAAGCAAAGGAGTGTGAAGATCCTGTGGTACCTCAAAACTAGGTATGTAGAATTCTCCTTGATATTCAAGATTCTCTATAGCAATATGTAGTAATCTCTCATAAGGCCATGGTTCTGATACTATCTCATCTATTTTATCACTCTCTACTTCAGAAGGTGGACTCTGCTTTGAAGTAGGTTTGTTGGATTGAGTATTAAAGCCCAGTCCTATTTTATCTCTGTTGAGGCAGAACTCCATGGGTATGGGTTCAATGATCCCTTGTCCTATGTCATTTAGAGGTCCTTTTCCTTTGTATCCCATTTATTTGAGGAAATCATATCCCTTTCCATACTTTTCTGGGGATATCTTTACATGTTTAACCTCAGATTCTACTAGTTCTCCTTTGTAAAGCTAATTCACGACTGCCTGTTCTTCTGTGTTATTTGAAGAAGATGTGGATGCCTTTATCATGCTAGTGGCCTTGTATACTTCTGGCTCCTGGACTGTGAGAGGTGTGAATGTTGATGACAGTTTTCCATAGGATCTCGGTGATATTGGAAGCTCTATCAGTGAGGGAGTCAGGTCAAACTTGTACTCTCCCATACCTATTCCTTGAAGTTTCAATTTTTTTCTAAAGCCCTTCATGACCATGTCCTTGGTAGTTTCAGGAGAAACTGTGTCCATAGCTTCCTTATTGTGTGGGATCATGTTACCTGCTTTGATATTGTTGCAAGTGTAGTTGGCATCCATAGGAATTGTCACCTCTATCCCATTATGTGGGAACTTGATGCATTGGTGATAAGTGGATGGTACAGCTTGCATCTCATGAATCCATGGTCTCCCTAGTAGAATGTTGTAGGCCAATGGTAGATCCAAAACTTGACATATAAAATTTCTTTCAATCGGCCCAACTCTGATGGGTAGACAAATAATACCTCTAGAGGATCTTTCTTCCTCATCATAAGCTTTGATGGTTATCTTATTCCTAGAGTCAATTGTTTGCTCTGAGAGGCCTAGCCTCCTAACTAAATCCAGTGTACAGTTATTCAATCCAACACCTCCATCTATCAATACACATCTAACATGGGATCTATGAATAAGAACTTTGATATGGAGGGGTTGATTGTGTGGATGGGTCAATGACTTGTCATCCTCCTCAGAAAAGGAGAGGTAGTGTGGTGCTGAGATGTGATTGACCATCGCTTGGAATTTTTCTATATCTATATCCTTTGGAACATTAGCAGCATCTAGAGCTTGTTCTAGGATTTCTCTATGCACCATGGATATTTTGAGCAATTCAAAGATGGAAATTTTGGCAGCAGTTCTTTTCAATTGGTCTACCAAGTCATATTTTGCTCCGGGAATAGTGACCACATGTTTTGCTACTGATTTGGGAATAGTGACAATAGGAACTCTGGGTGTTGATGTTTGTTTTGGAGGTCCTTTGATTGTAACCTGTGCTTGGCTCCAAGTTATAGTGTTTGTGGAGGATGAGGCTCCTTTGATGGTGATCATGTTGATGGATTCATTTTTAATGCTGAGCATATTGATCACATTATCATTCTTGGAATAGGTGTAGTTTATCTCATTACCTTTCCCTTTATATGTTTCCCCTTGATTGTAATTAGGGAATGGTTTATTAAATGCTATGTGATCTTCATTCGTAGTGTGTCCATCCACCTTGATCTTACCTCCTTCGATGAGGTCTTGGCTAATGTGCTTGAGCTTGATACAATTATTTGTCTTGTGTCCCTTATTTTTGTGGAAGACACAATAGGAGTTATCATCCCACCATCTAAGTTTGACCATTGGTTCCCAAGGTTTAGAATCAGGAATTGTAAGAACTTTGTTATCCACCAATGTCTTTAAGATGGTCTCAAGAGGTTCCCCCAAAGGTGTGAATGTTCTTTGGGGTTTTGAATTCCATGTTCGTCCCTTGTCATTATCATTGTTTGTTTTGGGAATGGGAGGTGTTACTTTAGCCTCTTTGCTTGCTTGCATACCATTGGTCAGATTGAATGCTTCAGGTTTATAATTAATGTTAGAAGCATCAACCACTCTGTCATTGACAACACTTTTGTTTTCTTTCCACCATTTAGGCTTGGAGTTGGAGCTACTGCCTTTTCTTTCATTTTGAAGGGTGATCTCCCCCTTTTTGACCAGGACTTCCTCAATACAGAGGGCATTTTTAATCATCATATCAAAGCTAGGAGAGTCTTGCATTTGTAGAGCATAGCTCAATTCAGGTATGAGATTATTAACAAAGATCTCCATCTTCTCTATTTCAGGAATGACTCTTGAATATCGTGCAAAAATCTTCCTCCATCTTTGTAGGAAGTGTGTAAAGGATTCTCCCATTTTCTTCTTGGTGTTACATAGATCCATCATGGTGACATCATGTTGGATGTTGTAGGAGTAATGTTAAATGAACTATTGCATCAACTCCTCGAATGTTTTGACTTTGGGGTTCAATTTTGAGAACCACTCCATGGCATTACCTCCTAGACTTCCTAGAAATAGTTGCATGAGGTAAGTGGGTTCGTGCATGTACTCAATGCTTAGAGCACAGAATTTTCGTACATGGTCATGTGGATCAATTTCCCCTATGTATTTATCATACTTTGGCCTTGCCATATTAGGAGGAAATGTTTCCATTGTGATACTTTTATCGAAAGGGAATGGACAAATGGCATCCAAAGAGTATTTTGTTTTCGGTTTGTCCTTCTCTTGTTTGAGGTTCGTGAGCTCCGTTTGCATCTGATTTAGCTGTTTGGTAATGATAGATATGGGGTTTGGTACTTCCTTTTCTTTGAGGTCATCCACACTGTAATCCTTTGGTAATTTGACACCTGTAGATGCTAGATGGATAAAGTACTTTTCTTTATCATCCCCAATTATTCGTTCCAATAACTTATGGATCATTTTTCTTTGTTTAAGCTTCTTGTATTCATCTTCAGGGATTTCTTCCTCACTATCTGACCCAAATAGATTATGTTCAAACTTGGGTCTTTCTTCTTCTTCCATGCCTATAGATTGTGCTTGTTTTCCATCATCATAACCCTCAAAGGCCTTACTTCATTCGTTAGTCTGGCTATCCATTTGAGGTGAATCAAGATCAAAAAGGGAACTGTGAGAAGTTTCTCCTTGGAAGTGTGGTGTTTTAGGAGGCACTTTTGATTCTTTAGTTGTGTACTGGTTGTGTCTCGTGTTAACCATGAAGTTTGTTTCTCAACTTTGTTAACGTTTCCCAATAGTGCAAGTATGGTTTTCAGATTGTTCAAGTGAGTGTGTCTAGGTAGAAGTAAATTATTTGTTTGTTTGATGGATGTAAATGATTCTAGTTTTAGAGGGTTAGAATGCCCTGATAGTGAGTTGGGAATCAAGTTGTTGATAGAAAATGAATAGACCACACATATTGAACTGATCGTGAAAGACTGACTATGCATGCAAGATGGACATCTTGAAAGTTTTTAAAAATAACAGCAGGGAGACCAGAAGAGACAAAAAGGACCAACTAAAGATCAAAAAGGGTACCTAAATCAACTGAGACCTCCTAAGAAAAACTACTAGAAATGCCCACTTCCCTGAATGTGAGCTTGGAAATACGAGCCTTTGATGGTACCAGATGCGATCCTAAATCTTGGATGCGATTATATGCTCACTAAAGGTGATCCAATGCACCAGATACAATCCTAAATCCTGAATATGACTTGGGAAAAATAGGATGTGATCTTATGATGGTCTTGTCAGTTTTGATCAATTTTAAAATAAAAAAATTTGAAGTGCGTGAAGGTGTTTGTTTCCAAATTGTGTCAAGAGGTGTTTGTAGGACATGAAAAACACTTGTACTCCAGGGTTTGAAATTTGTTGATTATTTTTGAGGAGCTTATCTTTTTAGTAGTCTTTTGAGCACGGTAGACAATTTTGCATTTGTTAAGAGGATGAATCAAACACTCTTTTGCCCTATTTTCTAGGTGGAGGATGAAAATCTTTGCTTGTTGACTTAGGTACACACTCAAATGCTAATCAGAATATAGCCATCACCAAGCACGTAATGGCTCCAATCATGATATTGTATTAGGCGAATCCAAATGCAAGTGAGGGAACGATATGACGAGTGTCTTGGGGCAATTACTTTTTGCCTTACACAAATATTATCACCCTTTTGGGGATGAATCAAATATTCTTTCAGTTGAATGTGTTGTAGATTATTGGGCAATCTGTTTGAAATTGTCCCCCATAGAATTTCACAAGGCAAAATTGAGGCGTATAGCACTATGAGTACCTGAATATATATAGTCTTGCAAGCAAGATTCAAGTGGCTCCACGCTATATATACCCTGATATGTTCAAGGAATGATGTCAAAATTCTAAGAAAAAAACTAGTTCCGTCTTCCGAGGCTTTGGCCTACAAGAAAGCAACTATTTACAGTGAGTTGGAAGGGTCGACGTAAGACCTATCCTCACTTGGGTCGTTCCCAGGATATTTGTTCCTCCACCAATAGGCCCTCTACTGTTAAAAGATCGGTAACCAGGATTGGCAAGCTTAGGACTTCTAGATTTATGATTCTTCAAAAGAAGAAGAGCATACTCTCCTAGTCCATGCCATTTTCTAGTCAAACACTTAAAACAAAGGTTCTTTCCCTCAAGCTATGTTGAGCTTGATTTAATTATTCCTATTTTAAAGAAAATAGAAAGGGAAAGATTGTTTTGTTCAATTAACCACAAGATTTAGTGAGTTTGTGTTGTTCAATTTCTGATCCAAAAGTAATTAAATGATGTGTTTGTTCATTGAGCCCACATATTTAATGCTTTGTTTTGTTTAATTACTGAATCTGAAAAGAATTATACGATTTTGTTCATTGATCCCACATGATTTAGTGATTTGTGTTTGTTCAATTTCTATCCCAAAATGAATTAAATAGTGTATTTGTTTGTTTAGTTACCCCCAATTTCATCGCAAATGATAAGATAATGTCTGACTTTCTGATTTTTCTCAAGAGGAAAAGAGCATAATATCTAGTTGTTTTAGCAAGTGTGGAGAAATGGTCTTTAAGTGTTTGAAAAGCAAATAAAATAGAAGTCAAGATGGGGGGGTTTGGCAACCTGTAAAAACCACGTTAGTATCCGCTTAACCCAACTCCATGAAAACCACTAAAAATAACTGCAAAACACTTGTTAACCTGTAAGAGACAAAAAACACAACTTGTCAAACTTGTTAGGATTAGGCAAATGAAGTAGACAATCCTTTCGACCAAATACGAGCCTAAATCCTACTGAATGCGATATAGTATCTGGGATGCAAGCCTATTCATCAGATACAAGCCATTGCTGACCAGATGCGAGCTAGAACCAAAAAATGATCTGGGAAATCCCAGATGCGAGCCAGAATTTACGCTGTGCGAGGGTGTATTCGGGATGCGATCCTACAAGATTAAATTCAATTCTGTGATTGATTCCTGAGTATGCAAATTGCCAAAAAATGTCAGAGAACGAGGCTAAATCAAAATTTGAGCCCCACGGTGGGTGCTAGAAATGTGCGTGTAAATGGGTACCTGCTAAAAAAGACACAAACACTCAATAAGTCATTTCATTAGCTTGAAAGATTAGATAAAACATTCAAAAACCACTAATATCGACCTATTGCCTGCTAACTAGGAGTGTAATTAGTAACATATCAGCCCTCATAATATGCTACAAATCAGTGATGAATACAACCTAGCATGAAGGATTTTAGATTAAAAAAAGCTAAAAGATGATAAAGCATACAATCTAGCTCTAAAAGTTGAAATGAAAACAATGCAAAAGCATGAAATGAAAGATGAAATATGATTCTAATGTTAATTCAACAGCATAGCAATATAATTTTGATATAATGTGAAGGCTTATTTCCTCTCAAAACTGGCTTCTATTTATAGAAGAATAGGAGAGAGAGAGGGGGCACAAGGTTCATTTATGAATTAGAAGACTCATAAATGGAGGTGTAAGAGCCATTAATGCCCAAGGCATTAATAAGGCATGGGAGAGACATAGTCTTAAGGCCTCTTCATTAATAAGGCATTAATGAAAGCCTTAAAGAGGTAATAGATTATGTAAGAGGATGGCTTGAGAAAGAGGACCTTAAGGAAGTCAAGCTTGAGAAAGTGGACTTTCTCAAGTGGGTTGAGTTGCTAAGTATTCCTTAATGGAATGTGACAATATTAGGAGGTGGGTTAGGACTAGAATTAGGATTAGGATTAGATTAGCATAGGTGAATGGGTTGAGAAGGGTTAGAACCCAGGGTAGAAGTGGTTGAGATAGGTTAGGTTGGGGTTTAGGGGAATATTAATAAATGAAATAAACTTATTTAATTCATTTAGAAATATAGGAATTAATTATTTAAACAATGAAATTACTTTTTAATAATTAGGGGACTATAACCATTTTAATTAAATTAAATAGGCTATGGGGGGATGGGTTATTTTGCAAGTGGGTATTTGATTTAGGGATTTATTTAATTCCTTTATAATTAAACACTATAGCCATGTTTGATTTTTGATTTGATTTGATTGGTCGAACTTGATTTGAATTGTATGGCTATAATAGTTAATATAAATCAGTGATAAAAATCACCTAGGACATTAAATTGATTAGAAGAATTATGTCAAGTAGTAACAGGGTCATTTGGACATAATTGAGGATATGATCACACTTAGGGAAAATAGGGTCCATAGTTGGAACAGACCAAATTTAGGTGGTTACAGTAATTTCTAAGTGAGTTAAACTTAAAGACATGAGCATGAAAACTAGCAATGAAATTCTAAAGCAATTCTAACATAATAACAATGCAAATTGAGGGATGAAAAATAAAGAGAAGGCCTCTATTTATAGAATTTTAGAGGAGAAGAAGAGGGCTTGGATGATGTGGCATCTATGTGGCATTCACATAAGAGCCACATAAGGGACACATAGGCTTGAGGGGATGGCCAATTTTGAGTCAAATATAGCATTTAATATTTAGTGGCTCAAAAATTCCAAGTGGGGGGGACAAAGGAATAAAGAGCTTTTAAGAGGAATGGGTCGCCATTTTGGACACATGGGCTTGAAAGCGATGGCTATTTTAGAGTCAAATATAGAAATAAATATTGAGTGGATCAATAATTCCAAGTGGGGGACAAAGGAGTAAATAGCCTTTAAGAGGAATGGGTGGCCATTTTGGACACATGGGCTTGTAAGGGATGGATATTTTGGAGTCAAACTTGGCATTAAATGTTGAGTGGCTCAACATTTTCAAGTGGGAGACAAACTTGTAAGAAGAATTTAAGAGGGATGGGTGCCCATTTTGGAGAGAATTTCCCCATGTGGGTGAGCATTCCATTAGCCTTAAAAACGTTAGGAATCACCCATTAAGCATGGTTAATGGAAAGTTAGGTGGGGAAGTATACTTAGGAAATGAGGTGATGGGAGTAGGGTAGGAATAGGGTAGGATTTAGGGTAGGATTACTAGGTTCCTAGCTAGGGTTTTAGGGTATTATTCAAATCAAATTTGAATAAATTATGGTTAAGAAGAATTAGGAAAATGGAGGATTTAATAAATGTAAATTTTTTAAAAAGGGAATTTTATGAGACAAATATATTTAAATAAAATACATTGGAATAGTATTTACACTATTGATAAATACTAGCAAATGAAAGCTATTTAATTGATTAAATTAAATATTTAGAAGGAATAAGAGGGAGAAAGATATTAATAATAATATTAATATTTTTGGATGTCTACATTTTTCCCCTCTTTGACGTGGCATCACAAGTGATGTTGCGTCAAAGACAAGAAAATAAGTTGCCCCAGAGGAAAAGGGTTTCTAGGAGTTGTGCCAAAGCAATGATGGCACAGTGTTGTGTCCCCTCGAGAAAAGAACACAACAAAGATGACGTTGTGGAATTTTCTCTAAAAAGGATGCAACGGGCAGGAGGAAGAGAGAGGAGGGAATAAATAGAAGCCTTTTGAAATGCAATTAAGAATGCAGCTAAGAATGCTAATGCAAATGAAATGAATGGAGCTAATGAGCACTGGGGATCCATTTGTGTGAAAAATATGGAGAGCACATCCGATTTTGATATTGCAATAGGAGGTATGCATTAGGTGTTAGAAAACATAGATGACAAGATTCCTTTGCATGGACTAGACACTCAAACAAAAGCACACTGCAAAAGATGCATGTATCAGTAGCCACCAGTCACAACGCACCAAGATATAGAAGATCGAGGTAGTGGTGAGTAGGTTTAAAATGACACAAAAAGATAAAATCAACAAAGAAGGCCTCATGACGAGGCAGTCATTCAGTCCAAAGTTCTTGCCATGAATAGGATTGATGTGATGAAGGAGTTGATGAGCCAACGCTGGAAGGATGCATCTGTAAGGATTGGATTTGATGTGATTAAAAGATATTAGTTGGCAAAAGCTGGGAATAGGATGAGGAGCAAGGATAGTCGGTCGCAAAACTGATTTTGTGAAAAACATGATCGCAGGTGCAAGCGTCAAAATGCCACTAAAAATTGATGAACTAAACAATGTAGAAATAAATGATGGTTTATTGCAAGAGTTTTGAGAATATTTGATTTTTGTGAATTTTTTGGAATTTTTTGGGATTTTTGAAATTTTTAATTTTTTTGGGATTTTGTGACGCAATTAAACTGTACAAGAGGACTAATAATACAAAATATACAAGTGGGAGATGGAGAAAACAAGGCAATAAGTTTGCATGACGACGACTCAGGATCTTAGTTTGATGGCAAGAAGACTAGACATGTTACAAATATACAAGGACCAAACTGAACGATTAATTATAACTGATTAGTTACAGTGATTATGTACAAAGGTTGCTACCGAGATTTGATTGGATCATGTTGTTTGATGCATGCAATAGTGTAGTATGTTGATTGATTAGTTTCAAGAGGAAGGATACATCCTACAAGAACCCAGAGATGATGATGATCTATAATTAAGTCAACAAGAGGAAGGATGCATCCTCAAAGGACCCATTTCTAGAAAGATGGGATTTGTAAATCTGATTAGTCAAAGGTGCACTACGATCAAACGGTGGAATCAAGATGTTTATCAAAAGGAACTTGTTGAAACCTAAGATTTTAATAGCGTAATTGGATCATGTTCTGCAAGGATACCAACCGAGGACACGAGATATATACAAGAAAAACTACGTGAAAGACTACGCGAAATATGTACAGGACTAAAGCTCGGGGATTGGGATAGTACAATGTATGGACAACAATATATAGGACTATGTGTACAAAAGCTAAGGATATGAGATAGGAGGATCACTTCAGACAAGTGCGTATGATATGCGAACACCCAAAGAATATGAGAAATGAGGAGGTTAGTGGAGGTGTGGTGTTGGTGATGGAGGAAAATGAGATTTTGATAGATAATGGAACGGTCCACTATGTGTGATGCCTGTTTCTAGGTTTTCATCACCCATACTTGTCCATGGCTCCTGATTGCCAAGTTTTTACCATTGGATGAAAGCTTTCTTTTTATTTTTCTTTTTGATTTCTTTGGATCTTTTTGATTTTTTTTTTATATTGCCCAAGTGCCTGTTTACCAAGTTTTCACTGGGACAACCATTTTTTCAGCTTCATTTTTCTGCTTTTTAGAGATTTTTTCAGGACTGTTTTACATTGTTTTTGTTCTTTTTTTAGGACTTTTTTTATACTTTTTATTGATTTTCTCATATAACTGGAATGAACAACAAGCCGTTAGGCATAGAAGCACCTGAGATGAATGATGTTGATAGGGTCATTCAATGGTTCTCCTTGAGGAGTGGAGAGTTGATATGCCCCAGAACCGAAGCATGCAGTGACAATATATGGGCCTTTCCAGGTGACTTCAAACTTGCCTTTCTTTTCCCGATCAGTACCCACTTTCTAATTTTATTTTAGCACAAGGGCCCCTACCTGGAACTGGCATGGGTGGACCTTCTTGTTATAATTCCACTTGAGTCTATTTTGGTAAACAATCAAGTGATCATAAGCTTGCTGGCACTTTTCATCTAGGAGATCCAGCTGTGTGAGTCATGCTACCTGGTAATCTTCATCATTAATTAGGCCTCTTAGTGATACTCAGAGGGAGGGTAGTTCAACCTCAATGGGTAAGACTGCTTTAGCACTATAGACTAGGGAGTAGGGAGTACTGCTAGTAGGAGTACGGTAGGAAGTGCGATATGCCCAGAGGGCAGGATTGATCTAGAGATGCCAGTCATGACCAGTATCATTGACAACTTTGTTGAAGATTTTGAGGATGGTTTTATTAGTTGCCTCAGCTTGGCCATTACCTTGCAGGAAATATGGATTGGAGAAACGGTGATGGATATGGAGGTGAGCATAGAGATCACTGACGTGTTGATTTTCAAATGGTGTATTGTGATCTGTGAAGATGGTGGAGGGTATGGTGAAGTGGAAAATGATGTGATAGAGAATGAATTTGGATATATGGACACCAGTAGTGAGTGTAAGTGGAATTTCTTCGAACCACTTTGTAAAGTACTCCATAGCTGTGATTATATACTTGTGGCCTTTAGAAGAGAGGGGAGTAATCTTACCAATGAGGTCAAAACCCCAACAAGAGAAGGGCCAAGGAGGTGTAATAGGTCTGAGGTCCTGAGTAGGAGCATGGATCAAATTAGCATGTTGTTGACAAGGTAGGCACTTTTTGACAAACTCACAAGCATCATGTTCCATTGTAGGCCAATAGTACCCTGTACGTAGAAGTTTCTTGGCTAGGACCATGCCACTCATGTGGGCACTACAGATTCTAGAATGTACCTCTTGTAAAGCCTGGGTGGCTTTTTTTTCATCTAAACATCTTGAGAGCATGTTGTGATAACCTCGACGATAAAGGGTGTTGGCTACAAGGGTGTAACGGGATGCTCTGCAGATAAATGTTTTGCGTTGGTTTGCAGTGAGATGAGGAGATATGATACCATTTTGTAGGTAAGCTTGGATATTGTGGTACCACGGGGATTGGGGACCAACCAAGACACATACATGATTTGATTCATCATACTCATAAGCGGGAGCATATAGTTGCTCAACTAAGAATTTTTATTGCATAGACTCATGAGGAGTCTTGAGAAGGGAGCCAATTGTGGCCATTGTATTAGTAGATTTGTTCTGCAAGCATGGTACCTGTGTTATATGTAAGTAGAGGAAGTGTTATTTCAGCTTGTCAACCATCTGCTTATATAGCATCAATTTTTCATCTTTGGTTTGAAACTCATCCAAGACTTGTTTGATGATGAGTTGGGAGTCGTCAAAGACCTGGATATCTGTGATGTTCCATTCGATGGCCATGTGGAGCCTAGCAATTAGTGCTTCATATTCTGCAATGTTGTTTGTGCAAGGAATTCCCAATTTGAATGACATGGGGATGTATTCACCTTGAGGTGTGACATAAAGTATTCCTGACCCTACGCCATGAGCTGTGTAGAACCCATAAAAGTAGAGTTTCCATGTTGGTTGTTCTTCTATCATGTATAAATGTTCATCTGGAAATTTTGTGACCAAAGGATATGCATCTACCAATGGTGCTTCAGCTAGCTGATCGACAATGACTTTCCCTTTAATGGATTTTCTATCAACATACTGAATATCAAATTCACTTAGCAAAATAACCCATTTTGTCATTCGACCTGTAAGTGTAGTCTTGGAGAGTAAGTACTTGAGAGGATCCACCTTTAAAATGAGCTTGGTTGTGTGACTAAGCATGTAGTGGAAAATTTTTTGAGTGGCAAAGACCACTGCCAGACATGCTTTTTCCATAGTGTTGACAGGACTCTTGTGACCGGGTCTGCCAACAGAGATAAGTTGTCACCGGGTACCAGGGTACTGGCCAACTTTTCTTGTAAATGTTGTCCAGGGAAATGAGATTCCCCAGGCCTCCAAGCACCTAAGATTTGGGTCTCGATGATGCGGGGCTCGATTGGGAGATGTGAGTATTTTTTAGGGGGATAGCTGGTTATCTTCAACTTGTTCTCTCTGGGGATTCATGAAGGTGAGGTTTCTCCAAGCATGCTTACACTTAACAAACAAACTGAAAAAAGATCCTGCAGGGTTAGAAATATTTCATCTACCTATAGTTATGCCAAACATTCAAAACATCAAAAATACTCTAACACACTATACTAAATACCGAAGAAACATACAACCATCAGTTCATATTTCATCAATAGCAAGGGAAAGGAGGTCGTTAATCTACTTTAAGTGTTAGAGCATAGGACATGAAGATCATAAAGCATAAAATACTATTAACCCAGAAGACAAAACACCAACAACATCACTACAAGAACTCTCCCTTCTTCATTAACATTTCTTCTAGAAAGCATTGGTGCATGGTACAATGGTGGCTCCAAGGGAGCATCTAACTACTGAAAGCTTAAACTATGGAGCATTGAGCTTTTCCATTGAGAAATAAAATACTACTTTTCTATTACTATGGACTGCAAAATCATCAATTTCACTAACCCTTGGAATGGGGTCAGACTTACTATTTATACACATACACATCTAACCCTAACCCTAACCCTTACCCTAACTTACATTACACTGCAATAAAATACATTATCTGGTGGCCGGTACTACCTGTGCCACTATACAAAAGACCTAGAGATAGAATAGGCCTATCATGTCAGAACAAAAAGATGAGAAGTGGAGTGGAAGAATAAGCCTCAAGAAGAGAGACGAGAAGGAGAAAGAAGAAATCTGATCCCCCAGGGATCAAGGCTGTATGCCTCATAAATGGAAAAAGCAGTGCCCTATCTCCAATGTGCCAGGTGTACTTCTGAAGCAGTGCCTCGAGAAGACCATCTGTCAAAAACCTCCCATTGAGATAAAGTGTCTTGTAGTGATTACCTACCTTTTGACAACCTTTATTAACTACTTTGAAAGTGACCGGTCAGCCTTGAAGACTGGGACACATATCATTGAAACAATACAAAATATAGGATCTGAGACTCCGGGATCTGGGAACTTTCATACCAAAAGAATAAAGAATACAAAAACACTTAGGTTTTCTCTGGCCCCTGGAGAAACTTTATTGTTGCTTACTATCATTGAAAGTCTGGAGGAGATGAGAAATTCCATCTTCATCGATGTCTTTAAGGCCAGCCCGTCGGTACTTGGCCACCTCAATTTGTTCTCCCAGGTCTAGAACATTTCCCTTAAATTCGTCAGCCATCTTTGCCGCATCGTGACCACTGAGTATCATGCGAGTTATTCACATCATTTGAGCTCCATCTATTCCCTCTAGGGATTGATACCTTTACTCCATTAACTCATCAAACTTCCCCAAGACATACTCCTCTAGCGTGCATGTATCAATGTTGAATGGATCAGCTCCAAAGACCTTCAAAACAAAAGACTTGTATAAATTTAAAGAATATTGTACTGTGTTGACCTTATCCCATAGAGTCCCCACCAGTTGCTTAATTACCCCCAATGTTAGGTCAAGTATGGAGTGCTGGGTCCTCACAAAATCAAATGACTCTTCTCCCAAAATTTTAGACTTGGAAATAATCTCCTCTCTGAGGCCGATGAGTTCTTCTAACTCAACCTCCATGCCTCATAATTCTTGATGTCTGCCTCCCATATACTGATGGTGGTTTCAGCCTGATGTAATATGTGGTGGGCCGCATATAGATCAGGGAGGGTGGACACCAGGAAATGTCAGACATTTCCCAACTGCAAGGTGACCCATTCATCAACTTCTTGGGCCTTCTTCATCGCCCATAATGAGTCTATATCACTCTGTGGAAGTGGTACATCTGATGTAGAGGCCCCCAAAGGAATGACACTGATGGGCCGGGCCAGCTCAGTCAGCAACCCCATGAGGTTTGCATTTTTCTCCTTCTCTGCCTTATACTTTTGAGCCTCCTTTTTGTAGCAAGCCTCTACTACCTTGGTTGCTTCTTTCAACAGGTTCAACCCACCCTATTTTCCCCTCTTTCCCAGTGACACCTCTATGACATCATAATCTCCAGCCTCAGCCATTGCCTCATCTGCATCTGGGGAAGGTGTTGAGATTAATGCGACTGTTTCTCCGCCCGGCTTAGTTCAAAGAGTGTGAACTATCCGGGATTTCTTAAATTTTGGTGGGTTCTGAGATTGAGCCATCATCTCTGCCAAAGAAAGATGGGCTTTGGGTATTGATAGGGGGGCCTTTCTCTTTCGAGACTCCACCAACCACTATGGCAAGCGGGGTGGCTTTGTAGCCAAAACCTATTCTTGTAAATTCTCCCCAATATCCTGTTGTGCCCCCTCAATAGTATGAGCCTCTTTCGACTCCTTCCCTATATATTTTGTCTCACCGACAATGTTTTCTTCAGTGGTACCTGTATCTTTTGACCCACCATCTATATCTTTAGTAATATTTGGGTCCTCATTGGTTGCCCCAGAGTTTTCTTCTTCTTCCTTTTCCTGTTCTTCCTCAGCCTTTGTCATTGGGGTGTCCTGTTCCATTGGTACATCCTTAGGTAGTGGGGGAGGCAATGGGACAAGGTTTAACATTTGGGCTGCAGTGATTACCTCCCCAAATGTTGGCATTGGGAGCGATGTCTAGAACATGGCAGTTGGGGTCATGGTTATTCCTATGGGTCCAGTTCTCTCAGCCAATGCCATTTGTTCACTTTGTTTATGTTGCCCTGAAACTCCAGTATCCTGTATTTCTAGGACTTCGAAGGAGATCTGTTGCTCTGTCTCCTTTTCTTCTTCTACATGTTTCTACTTCTCTTGTGTAGGTTCTCATTCTGGAGCTTCCTCTTGCTCTGGGATTTTAGCCTTTGACTGCTCAATGTCTCCCTGTAATTCCCAAACTCGTCAGTTCTAAAAACATCATCAAATTCATCTTGAGGGGGAGGATTTTCCAGGACATGAAAGGGCACTGGTTCCCTTTCTGGCTCTAGAGAGTCAGAAGAAATGATTTCTACTTGTGGGATTTGAGGCATCCCTAGCTTTGATTCTGCTTTTGGCTTTGGATTAAGCCTTTTCTTACACCTGGTGACCAAAGGAGGCCCTGTGTCCCTTACGACTTGCTCCTCTTCTAGATCTACTCATGTCACTTAGACCATTAGTGTGGCTAATGAAGGGGAAGAAGGAGGATGGACAAGTTTGGTCATGAGCACCAAAGTAGCCAATCGTGTGATTAATTTCTCCCTCATCTGCTGGGAGGCTGCTATTGATTACTTCAGTTGTTCTTTTATGGGGGTCTCCTACAGACTTGGAGTCTCCATTATTCCTTTTCCCCTATCTTCTCCTTGTGAAGAAGTTCTGGTCCTAGAGGTCAGCTTTGGTACCGGCTGGGCAGCCCTGCGGGTACTCCCGGGTCATACTCTCTTAAAGTATATGTGGATGTGCTCAACCATGTTGTAACTAAATTCCTTAATGGTGGGCCCCTCCTGGGCATTCCAGTCCACCAGTGGGAGGGCCAATTTATCAATCCCCTTTGCCTTGTACTGGGGGTCTATTGTGCATCCGGCATCTGAGAAGTCATCTAGAAATCTTCGAAGCTTCAATCTTTCCATCATCCCCATGGTCATCTGGATGTAATGCTAGCTTTGAACTTCAACGTCATCTTGGCAGTCTTCCCAAAATTCCTCCATGTGATATTGGTGGGGCTCTGATGCTCAGAGAATTTCTAGTGCAATTTTTTCATGCGGATCAAAGTTCTTCCGCGCTAAATAAAATTATACCAGGTTCAAGCTCTTGAGTTCGTTGTCTACCTCCTTGGCTATGGCTATACTGTATGAGTAATTCCCACAAGTGATTGGGAATGGAATGTTTGTCACCTTCTTTAAGGCATATAATGTGTGCAACTCCATTATTTGTCTATAATACTCTAAGAGAATTATCTTGTTCCCACAATGTTTGGGCAACAAGTAAGGTTTCCCGAAGAAGCCGGTTACCCTTATGTATGTATGCTATTGGAATTGTATTTAATAATGGCCATAACTTCTGACCAGTTCCATTGCCTCTATGGAGAGGCGGTATCCTGCATCCCAGGTAGGCATGAGCAGGTTGTAGTAGATGAAGGTGTCGTTCACCAGGTAGAAACTAGGGAAACTAGCCTCCCATTGGAGTTGTGGGAAATAATCCCAGGGAGCCTTCTGACCCAGGCCGATCTCGAGTACACCTAATGTGAGTAACCCATTAATGGTGGGTCATTGTTGCGCTAGGGCCTAGAGAACATAATAAGTCATATAAAACTTGCGCTTCCCAGCCACTTGAAGGAACTGAGAATCCACATGGTTTGAAATAATGGTGGCCCAATTAAAGTACTCCCCACCAGTGGTGATGCCAAGAAAGAAGTAGTACATCCACCCTGTGAATTCTTGGGCATGGGGTTTCCCAAAGACTCGGCATAGTGCTATCATCCCCATCTGGATGCTTTCTTTAAATTCAAACTGGGGGATCTCTAACTTCATTTTCTTGGGGTCCCTCTTTGGGGTCTTGAGCTAATGATTGTTCATGTATTATCGGGCTGTGACCTCCAACTGTTGAAATTGTGCTAAGGCATCAAATCTGGTAACGACAGGTGGGTTGTCAAACTGAGGGATCCCCAACCCTACCCAAAACATTGTGGTGTTGAGAGACACCATAGGGGTGGGATGCCTGGTTGGTTCTAGGGATACAAGCATGATGGCCGGATGGAATATTTGTAATGTTCTACAAGTGTTAGAATCAACTCCAGGGCCTGCACTGAGGATGGGAAATAGGTGGCCTTGAGAAACCTGGAATCCCTGACGCTGATCACCAATGGATCCCCAGACTATCACTGAATGTACATTATTTTAACTAGGGCCTGCATCTCAGCCCAAATTCTGATGCTAGTTTCGGTAATTAACTAAAATTTGTTATCAATCTTTGATCCCATGACGACGTTGTCCTTTACATACTTCATGTTGAGAGGTAATTTTTCTAAGGCCCTCTCCATTTTAGATCTGATGGCTGCCCTAGTGACCGTCGTGGATGGAAGTTTGAGAATTCTGGGTGGTGAAGATGCGGAAGCTTTAGACATTTTGAAGGTAATTTGTTCTAGAAACCTACAAGGCAAGGTGACCATTAGAATTCATGATTAAATATTACTCCAAGATACAGAGATCTTACCTCCAAGGCACGTCTTTTCCTAAAAAGTTAGTTTAAGTCCAAAATCTTGAAAAGTATATATATATAATACAAACTTTGAGGAAATTAACCAATATCCAGGCTCGGGGGTCTCAACATACCTGAAAAAAGAAAGATGTGGGTTGGGTGAGGGAAAAAGACTCAGTGTTCAGAAAACTAACTGTTGGAAGATGTGCACGAAAAGTGAGTTGTTAGGCCTACGTCAGCGTCACATGGCTACGTAATAAATGGGGAGTTATGGTGATGGCGGTGCCAATTGTATGAACATAAGAAAGGCAGATGCCACTTGGACAACCTTGAATGTATAAATGGGACATAAATGGATCATTAAGGCTAGTTTATGGAGGAGAGAGAAAATCACCTAGTTGAAACTAGTCGAGAGCCAAGCTTCAACCAGGCGGTATTCTGCCCTGAACGAGCTTGCAACTTAACAGAGAACAGACAAAGCATGATGAGCTCGACATGAGACTGGATGAATATACACAACATATACACCTAAACTATAGCAGGGTTGAAAGGTATATACACAAAAAATAGAAGGATATACATCAAAACACTGAATTTACAGTAGAGAAGAATGAAAACCTTGTACGAAAAAGCACAAAATCTACAACATATATACACTATTTTACACCACAAAAAAGGCGGAAAACATTCTAGCAAATCCAACCCATCATGGGTGGCGAACCAGATGACCAAAACACAGAGACAGAATGAAAACAAAACTAGGCAAAACACAAACCAAACAAAAAACCAAAAGTCAAAAAAAAAATGAAGGAAGGAAACAAAGACCAACCTAAAAATATGAAGGAAGCAAGGAAGGAAAGGCACCACAAACACTCTACAGCAGCTTCCACTTCCAAATGATCACCATTCACTACCAGAAACCAAATGTAATTACTCAGAACAATTCAAAATTACTTCGCACTTAATCTTGCTCAAATCGCTCTGAAATCACTTAAGGGTTTTAATCATGGTAATTGTGAAAATGATAGGTGATTTATATTTATACCCAAGGTGAAAACAAGTTACCTTTCCTTCTACCAACTCTGGAACAAGTAGACCTCTGAACTCTGGGCCTGGGGATTCTGTGCGACCATACCCTCTTACAAAAAGAAGACATCATGGCAAAGAATCCCAGAGTTTAGTTCCTGCACAAGGAACGACCAACTCCAGGACCGAGTCCTGGAGACACAAGGGAGAAAAAACAAGGAGAAAAAATAAAACCACAGGAGAGAAAACCTAGAGAAGGAAAACAAAGAAACAAAAGAAGAAGAAGAAAGGCAAAAGCCAAAAAGAAGAAAACAAAATGGGGGACCAAAAATTTTGCACACAAAATGTAGGGACGGGGATGCAAGGCATAAAAAATGGTGACTATCTGAGATGAATGTCTTAGCACATTCAAGAACTACAGAATCTCTAGTTAGAAAAAATGGAACAAATCGTTACTCAAAGCATCTTTCTTACAAGGTGTGAAATGTCTGAGAAAATCTGGCCATGTGCGATCTAATCCATGGTCCTTTCATCAGTGGTGAAGTGTGTGTTTTGGAAGGAAATCAAGTCGATGACCTCTAGGAGGTGCAAAGAGGAGGCACTAAGTATATCAAAACCCATAGTCATCATATCAGTTTGTTTCTCCTAGACACCAGAGTTTCATCCATTCCTTTTTTTTGTTATTTATGGGCGGGAGGGCAGTACTTTTTTCACCATCAAGCTTAAGCTTAGCTAAATTTAATGGTGGTACTTCTTTCACCCTTCACCCACCTTAGTTTTATGAATGGGGGAGGAAAACTCCAGATCCAGAAAGAACCTTTAAAAATTTAGACTTGGGTCAACCAACTAGTGCAACCAATCTACCCTCAATGTGTCTGATTACTTATTTCTTACTTTTTATTTCACTGACTACCAGACTTTCGGGGATAAATCCAATGAATATTACTCACAATGTGCTACCAAACTTGCAAGATAACTCTGGAGACTGGACTGATTCCATCATGTTAACAATAGATTCTTAAGTTCATCATTACATTGAAGGCAACATCTCAGAGACCAGATGTTATGTGAAGCATACCAATCCTCACAAAAGGTAGAGCAAAACGCCGAAACCCAAAAAGAAGATGGTTAAAAAGGTGGTCCCAGAGGATGGCCAACAAGACTATTTACAAAGCAAGGCACCTCCCAATGAGGTATCAAGAAATAAATATTTACAAGCAAGAGAATTTTACACAAAATACAACTTTGGGCAAACCAACCTCATTCAAAATAATGTTTGAGAAACTATCCATTGATGGGAAATGGGACAAGTTCTCCAATCATGGTATTAAGGTGGTAGGTATTTTCCCCACAGATCTCTAAGATTAGGTATGGTCTGAGCTAGAGTCATTGGAACTTGGTGTGATTTCCTTTCCTTTCCTGGGCTTTGTCCCACAATAGGACTAAGTCTGAAATCTAGAAGGCCTTATATTGGGCTCTATGGTCAAACCATCATTTTACTACTTCTTGGTCATGCATGAAATATTCAAGGGCTACATCTTGTTGTTCCTCCATCTACACCAGATTCACGAGCCAAACCTCCACAATGTTATCCCAGGTTCTAAATTCCTACATAAACTAAAAAAATGGGATCTGTAAGTTGATTGGGAACATTGGGTTCTAGCCATAAACCAGATGGAATGGGGATGTTCCCAGGGTGGCCTTAATCTGAATGCAATCAGCCTAGAGGGAAAATCTTAGCTTTTGGTGCCAATCCCAGGGATTCTACTTGAGCAAGTGTTTGGTCACTTCAAGTAAATTTTTGTTCATTGATTCAGCAACATTATTCCCCTGGGGGTAATAGTTACTGGAAAACTTTAGAGTAATCTTTTGGTTATAGGTCTATTCAAGTAGTTTCACTGAAGAAAATGCAGGACCATTGTCACATACTATAGCGAAGGGCATTCTGAATCTTGTGACAATGTTCTCTTCCAAGAATTTGATAACTACATCGGTCGTGTTGTTTTTGCAAGGTATGGCTTCAGACCACTAGGTGCAATAATCGGTTTCAGTTAGGATGTATCAGTGGTTGGCAGATGAGTTGGGGTTGATTTCCCTGATAAATTCAAATGCCCATTGGGCAAAAGGCCTAGCCTTGAAGACTGGTTGTAAAGGCATAGCCAGGTTACACTCACGATGTGCCATGGTCTAACAAGTATGGCACCTTCGAACGTGAGTGTAAACATCTTTAAATATGCAGGGCCAATAATATCTTACCCGAAGGATTTGATGGGCAGTGGCATCAGCTCAGCCATGCCCAGTTCCAAACTGCCCATGGAATTCTTCAATCATTTTCATAGCCTGGTCCCTATCAATGCACCAAAGGTACACTCCCTCATAATTCCTACGGTAAAGTGTAGAATGTTTTATCGTGAAGTGAGCGCTTTTCATCCATAGGGCATGGCGTTTCTTGGGAGGTAACCTCTCTGGGCATCTGTTATTTAACAATAAGTACACTAGGTCAGTGTACCATGGGTCTTGAGTGATAGACTCCACTGTGTAAGTTTGACATTCTATGTGGGGAGTCTCTTCTACCATCGCTTGACTCAGTCCCTAGCCTCTGACTATCTTCATGGGTTGTTTTTATAAGTCATACTCCTGGAATATGACCATCCATTTCCCCCATCTTTCACCCAGTTCACTCTACATCAGCAGAGATTTCACAGTGTAGTCTGAGATGATAGCATGCACCCTGCTCCGAACAATATAATGCTAGAACTTATTCATAGCATGAACAAGATAAAATGCCTACTTTTCCAATGATGAATACCAAATCTTGGCACTCTTGAAGGGGGAGCTCATGAAAGCTATGGGTTTTTCTTCCCCCTTGACCTTTTGAGCCAATACTGCCACTGCAGAATGCAATGAAGCAAAAGAGTAAATGTAAAATGGGAGGGAGTAGTCTAGACTAGCCAGGACAAGTGCCTCTGTTATAATTTTTTTAATTTGGGAGAATATATGCTTTACTTCTAGACTTCACTCAATTTTGGTATCATTTTTCATCATCTCGTTGAGTGGCTTGACTATCTCAGTGAATCCAGTGATGAACCGCTGGACAAAGTTGATCTTTTCGAAGAAAGATCGCATCTCTTTCTTGCTACTGAGCATTTGTAGATTAGAAGCACTTCAACTCTCTTAGGGTCGATAGATATACCCTTCTCAAAGATAATGTGCCCGCGCAACATCCATTTAGTGACCCCGAATATGCACTTCTTGGGGTTGAGGGATATTTTGTACCGGTGACATCTCTCACAAAATTGGGTGAGGTGGGCGGAATGGTCACACCTATCCCAGGAAAAGATAGTCAAATCATCTATGTAGATGATTATGCACTAGTTCACAAGGCCCTCGAACACAATGCCCATAGCCTTTTGAAATGTGGCCCCTGTATTAATCAAGCCAAAAGGCATTCTCCAATATGTAAATGTTCCCCACTTTGTAGTGAACACTATTTTCTCTCTATCTTCGTATTTAACCATGACTTGGTTGTATTCGGAGTATCCATCTAAGAAGGCCATCATCTGTGACCCATTCACTATCACCAACACCTCATCCAATGAAGGGAGAGGGTGATTATCCTTTTTGGAGGCTCTATTCAAGTTTTGGAAATCCACGCAAAGGCAAATTTCACCACTCTTCTTCCTAACAGGGACCAAATTGGCAACCCACATAGTGTGCCGGATTGGAAAGATTATCTGAGCTAAAAGTAGTTTCTCCACCTCCTGACGAATCAAAGGCTCAATCAGTGGGTTGACTGGTCATTGATTTTGTCGAAAAGGCTTAGCGTTAGGTTTCAGGGGGATGGTATGAGTCATAATGGATGCATCGTATGTCTTCAAATCCTCATATCCCCATGCAATCATGTCTATGTATTCTCAGATAACCGCAAGAATCTTCTCCCTCTCTTCAGGGGAGCAGGAGGTACCAATGTGTATCATCTTTTCTTCACCAGCCTAGCCGATGCTTACTTTCTTGAATCTTCCTCCCTCATAGGAGGATGACATCTTTTCCCAGCCCCGAGGGTTCGAGTCAAAGATACATTCAAGCATGACCATCCCCTTCAGGATGGTGTTGGTAGGTAGGTCCATGATCCCATCATCTTCATCACCCTACCCAGTATCATCATGGTCTCGTTCCTCCACTATCTGATCCTCGAAGACACCAACATTGGCCATGAAGGCCAGGATATGTTGATCATCCTCAAAAAATTGAAAGTGGGTGACATTATCTGGAATGGATGGGGTGGGGATCATCTGAACAAAAAATATCTAGAGTCATGAGCCGGCCATGGGCTCAAGTGTGCTGGCGGAAACAGCGAGGGCATCCAGGACATAATTCTATCGTCGGGGAATAAGATCAATGTCGAAGGCATCAAAATCTTCAATAAGGCTCCATACCTAATTATGGTATGAAGCCAGCCTCTTATCATGACATGTGTACAGACTCCAAACCTATTTGAAAATCAACTCTGAATCACCCAAAGCCCAGAGGTGGGTGATCCCTTTCCTTAATGTGAATAGGAGTCCAAGGATCAAAGCCTGATACTCCATAATATTGTTTGTGCAGTTGAACTGTAGCCTATAGGATGCGAGGAATGATTTCCCTTGTGGGTTGATGAATTCTACTCCAGCTCCATAGCCTTGTTTGGATCGGGATCCGTCAAACTTGAGGGTCCACAGATCATTGCTTGTAGTCTGGAGCTAGGGAGAGGGAGCAGTTTTTGGATTGCCTTTGGGAGACTTGGGAGGAGCTTCCTCCTGCACTGATGGCACATGGGTGAGGTTTACCTCTGGGGGGTTTGAAATTGAGATCTCTGGGGAAATTACACTAAAGAAGTGCTTCTAGTAGGAATATTGGGTTCTAGGGAATCAACTATATGTTCTTTGTTTTGGAAGGCATCCATGTGTTGGGTAGCGATGGAAAGGAAAGAATCACACTCTAACTCTGAAATTTTTTGATAGTGTACTCGGCACCAAGTGTCGGACAAGAGTATAGCGGGGGTCACTGCGGCACCCTGAGAGTTAACCTCCACCCTCAACTTTTCTTCTAGGTCCTGGGTTCTCTACAGAACTATGGGATCCTCTCCCGGGGTGAAATCAAATGTTAAGATTTCAAAGGGTTGGTACACCCTGGGGGAAGTCTTAGAGAAGAAGACTTTGTTCACCCTCCCAACTTTGGTAAGGGGCTGCTTCATTCGGGGCTCACTCTCAACCTGGATCTTGTTTGATTCTCCTTCCCAGGGGAGCCACAAGTGGGAGAAGTCGGTTGAAAAGTATCCATTCAAGGACTTAGACCAATTCTAACTTAATAACATCCCATAAGTCTCTAGGACGTCTACCACTTGGATATTGATTATGCTAGATATTCTAGGGTCTTGATGAGCTGTATCTAGACATTCTTCAATTCCACCACCATTTTCACAGCAGTTTTATCTAGTTGGATTACTGCACCATTGGATGGGGTGGGTTTGTATCTGAGTTTTTGGCATATGGACAGGGCCATGATGTTGCCTGAAGCCCTGAAATCTACTAGGCAGTTGTGTATGTTTTTGCCTTATATATTTAGGCCCAGTAGGAATGGAGGATCTTCAATATTTCCTTGGAAGACAGTCGCGTTGGCATCCTCAAAAGAGGTAGTCTTGGGTGGGAAACTGAGAACCTCCAGGTTTCCCAAGAGCCTTAGAAGAGAATTCTTCTGCTCAGGAAAATTTAGCAAAACCTCCATCAAGGTCATGGAGGTGGTAGTTTGTTCTAACGCCCTTCTTATGTCAAATCTTCCCCCTGAGAATTGATGGCTTCCCTCAGCCAGGTCTTTTACTTGATTAGAGCTAGAACCTTTTGGAGGGACGGGCCAGTCAGTTGTATGTCCCAGGGAGGAGTGTCCATGGGAGGTGGCATATAAATTGGTCCTTTACCAGCCTGGCTCCGAGTGTTGTAAGGAGCCCGTGGGTTGGTGAAGGCATTGGCCTTAAAGGCTGGAATCAATTCATCAAAGAATCCCTGCAATTTGGATTCTTCTTCATCTTCTTCAGTAGGTCCAAAGAAGATGGTCTCATAGGTGAATGCACCATGAGTTGACTCTTGCATAGGAGGCTCTGGGGGAGTATCATCGTGCGATTGTTTCTTGTGCAGCTGGGAGATCATGATGACCTTCCTTAGCGTGGCACAGTTTACCTCATTATGGGAGCCTGTGTCATGTAATCTACACCAATTGGTCATGGGCTAGAAGTCTACAACTGGTGTGAAATGGGATGGTCTAGCACTACTTTGATTGGCATTTTGGTTTGGAGGCAGACCTTTGATGTTCACGTTGTTGTTCCATTGCTGTTGGTTGGGCTGAGGCCTGTTGTTGAAGTTTCTTCCTCCGGCATTGTTGTTCTGTTGGCTAAAGAAAATATTCCCTCTTTGGGAATTGGAACTCTGGGGTGCATAGGATCCTACTTTCAATTGACCCATGTCCATAGTCAAGGTGGACAACATTCACCAGAGGGATTCAACTTCAGTGGTCAGCTGAGTGTTTTTGTCACAATGTGACGGTTTTTATTGTTGGTTCCCTGGGAAGGCAATAGTATTTGCCAGAGTTGAGGGTGGAAATCCTCTAGCCATGAATGACTGAAAGAAGGGCACTCCAGGCAGTTATGTCTAAGGTTGTTGTGCCTGTTGTGGCTGGTTCCAAGGGCAAGATTCAAGGCCTAGTATTGTCAAAGTTTGTGATGGATAAACGTACCAGGCCTGCTGGTCTATCGGTGGGGGTGGGGAATTTGCAGCCATCATAGGGGCACCCACTACCAGATTGGGGTTATATCCCCTAGTGTACACAGTTTCACCGAAGATCATGTTGAAAGGCGTGCTCTGCCCAATCCCACCCGGGGATTTGTTGAGGCCACAGGATAGTTCTAAAGCTAGGTTGTAAACCTTCGCCAAAGTATCCCAGTCACCCACGGTGGTTATTCTCTAGAGGAGAGTGGAAATGAAGGGGTCCATCACATTGAGATATGTCTATATGGTTACTTCTGAGGATGGAATGAAAGGACCCATGTTGTACTTCAAGGCACATTAGAATCGGTGATTGAATGCTGCAAGGGGTTCATTTGGTTCCTTTTTGATGGAAATGAATTGGCTATGGGACCAATTTGGGTCCACATGTACGTGAAATGCAGCCAAGAAGGTGTCCTCCATGTCCTGCCAACTATTGATGGAGTTGGTGGGAAGGTTAAGGTACCAGTTTAGTTCACCCTGTCCTAGAGACAAGGGAAACATCTGGGTCACAACATCTTCATGTTGGATCTAGTGTCGGTTCATGGCATCTTTGAATGCACATAGGTTTTCTTCTGTGGTTTGTGAGCCGAGGTGCTCATATCTTGGGAAAATATTCTCCGGGTGTGAGGGTAAGTCATTGGTTGCACCCCAAAAAGTTCCCATAGGGGACTCAGTATTACCAAAGTATGCAGCCATTTGGGGAACTGAATTTTGAGTAGGTTGAATGCTGGTTCCCAGGACTATCTGGGAAGTTTGGATATTCTGAGGTACACTAGACCCCTAGACAATAGCAGCTGGTGTGGATTTTGGGGTCTGTTTCTTTCGAGCAGGAGGTGCAAGTTTGACAAACCTTCCGAGGTTTGGGGCTAACCTAAGGACTCTTTCAAATCTAGCTAGGGAGAAAGACACAATCCCACTGAAGGCTTGACTCCTAAAACTATGGCTTCGTGAACCCTTGGGAGGTGTAAAATCAGAATCTTGAGAGGGGGACGAGTTCATGCCCTCCTTCTAGCACTAGTTTTTGTTGACAGGACTTTTGTGACCGGGTCCACCAACAGAGGTAAGTTTTCACAGGGTACCGGCCAACTTTTCCTGTAAAGGTTGTCTGGGGAAATGAGATTCCCTGGGCCTCCAAGCACCTAAGAGTCGAGTCTCGATGGTGTAGAGCTCGATTGGGAGATATGACTATTTTCGAGGGGGATAGCTGGTTATCTTCAACTCATTCTCTCTAGGGATTCACGAAGGTTAGGTTTCTCCAAGCATGCTTACACTTAACAAATAAACTGAAAAAGATCCTGCAGGGTTAGAAATATTTCATCTACCTATAGTTATGCTGAACATTCAAAACATTAACAATACTCTAACACACTATACTAAATACCAAAGAAACATACAACCATCAGTTCATATTTCATCAGTACAAAGGGAAAGGAGGTCGTTAATCTAGTTTAAGTGTTAGAGAACAAGACATGAAGAACATAAAGCATAAAATACCGTTAACCCAGAAGACAAAACACCAACAACATCATTGCAAGAACTCTCCCTTCTTCATTAACATTTCTTCCAGAAAGCACTGGTACATGGTACAATGGTGGCTCCAAAGGAGCATATAACTACTAAAAGCTTAAACTATGGAGCATTGAGCTCTGCCACTGAGAAATGCAATATGAATTTTCTATTATTATGGACTGCAAAATCATCAATTTTGCTGACCCTTGGAATGGGGCCAGACTTACTATTTATACACATACACATCTAACCCTAACCCTAACCCTAACCCTAACCCTAACTTATGTTAAACTACAATAAAATACATTATCCGGTGGCTGGTACTACCTGCGCAACTCTACAAAAGACCTAGAGACGGAATAGGCCTGTCATGTCAGAAGAAAAAGATGAGAAGTGGAGTGGAAGAATCAACCTCAAGAAGAGAGCCAAGAAGGAGAAAGAAGAAATCTGATCCCACTGGGATCGAGGCTACATGCCTCATAAATGGGAAAAGTGGCACCCTATCTCCAATGTGCTAGGTGTACTTCTGAAGCGGCACCTCAAGAAGAACATCTGTGAGAAACCTTCCATTGAGCTGACATGTCTTGTAGTGGTTACCTACCTTCTGACAACCTTTATTAACTGCTTTGAAAGTGACCGGTTGGCCTTAAGGACCGGGACACGGATCACTGAAAGAATACAAAATATAGGATCCAGACCTTGAATCCACGTCCCTACATTTTGTGTGCAAAATGTTGCGTCCCCCATTTTGTTTTCTACTTTTTGGCTTTTGCCTTTCTTCTTCTTTTGTTTCTTTTTTTTTCTTCTCCAGGTTTTCTCTCCCATGGTGTTGGTTTTGCTCCTTGTTTTTTGTCCCTTGTGTCTCTGGGACCCGGTCTCAGAGTTGGTCATTCCTTGTCCATGAACCGGACTCCGGACTCTGAGATTCTTTGCCACGATGTTTTCTTTTTGTAAGAGGGTATGGTCGCACAGAATCCCCAGGCCAGGATTCTAGAGGTCTACTTGTTCCAGAGTTGGTGGAAGGAAAGGTAACTTATTTTCACCTCAAGTATAAATAGAAATCACCTATCATTTTCACAATTACCGTGATTAAAACCCTTAAGCGATTTCAGAGCGATTTGAGCAAGATTAAGTGTGAAGTAATTTTGAATTGTTCTAAGTAATTGCAGTTGGTTTCTGGTAGTTAGTGGTGATCATTTGGAGGTGGAAGTTTCTATAGAGTGTTTGCGGTGCCTTTCCTTCCTTGCTTCCTTCAGATTTTCAGGTTGGTCTTTGTTTCCTTCATTTTTTTTTTTTGCTTTTGGTTTTTTGTTTGGTTTGTGTTTTGCCTGGTTTTGTTTTCATTCTATCTCTATGTTTTGGTCGACTGGTTCACCACCCGTGGTGGGTTGGCTCTGCCAAAAGGTTTTCCACCTTCTATGTGGTCTAAAATAGTGTATATATGTTGTAGATTTTGTACATTTTGTGCTTTTTTGTACAAGGTTGTTATTCTGCTCTGCTGTAAATTTAGTGTTTTGATGTATATCCTTCTATTTTTCATGTATATACCTTTTGGCCTTGCTGTAGTTTAGGTGTATATGTTGTGTATATTTGTCTGGTCTCATTTCAAGCTTGTCATGCTTTGTCTATTCTTTGTTAAGTTGTGAGCTTGTTCAGGATAGAATACCGCCTGGTTGAAACTCAGCTCTCAGCCAGTTTCAACAGGTAGTTTTCTCTCTCCTCCATAAACCAGACTTAATGATCTATTTTTGTCCCATGTATACATTCAAGACTATCCAAGTGGCATCTTCCTTTCATGCATTCAGATAGTTGGCACCACCGTCACCATAACTCCCCATTTATTGCGTAGCCATGTGACACTGACGTAGGCCTAATAGCTCACTTTTTGCGCACAT
>MU226355.1:1502113-1516640 GCA_018584345.1 Thuja plicata
ATTTATTCATGAATTCTGACGCTTGCCTTGCCTTGTAGGTTTCCAAAACAAATTTTCTTCAAAATGTGTGAAGCTTCCACATCTTCACCACCTGGAAGTCTAGAACTTCCATCCACAGCGGTCACTAGGGCAGTCGTCAGATCTAAAATGTAGAGGGCCTTAGAAAAATTACCTCTCAACATGAAGTACATAAAGGACAATGCCGTCATGGGATCAAAGATTGATTCCAAATTTTAGTTAATTATTGACACCAGCGTCGGAATGTGGGCCGAGATGTAGGCCCTGGTTAAAATAATGTACATTCAGTGACAGTCCGGGGATCCATTGGTGATCAGCGTCAGGGATTCTAGGATTCTCAAGGCCGCCTATTTCTCATGCTCGGTGCAGGCCTCAAAGTTGATTCTAACACTTGTAGCACATTACAACTCTTCCATCTGGGTCGTCATACTCGCAGCCCTGGGACCAACTGGGTATCCCACCCCCATGGTGTCTCTTGACGCTGCAAATTTTCGAGTAGGGTTGGGGATCCCTCAGTTTGACAACCCAACTATCATTACCAGAGCTGATGCCTTAGTGCAATTTCAGTAGTTGGAGGTCACGGACCGACAATACATGAACAATAATCGGCTCAAGACCCTGAAGAGGGACCCCAAGAAAATTAAGTTAGAGATCCCCAGGTCTGAATTTAAAGAAATCATCCAGATGGGGATGATAGCACTATGTTAGGTCTTCAGGAAACCCCATGCCTGGGAATTCACAGGGTGGATGTACTACTTCTTGCTTGGCATCACCACTGGCAGGGAGTACTTTGATTGGGCCGCCATTATTTCAAACCATATGGATTCTCAGTTCCTTCAAGTGGTTGGGAAGCACAATTTTTATATGACTTCTTATGTTCTCTGGGCCTTAGTGCAACAAAGACCCGCCACCAATGGGTTACTCACATCAGGTGTACTCAAGATCGGCCCGGGTCAGAAGGCTCCCTAGGATTATTTCCTACAACTCCAATGGGAGGCTAGTTTCTCGAGTTTCTACTTGGTGAATGACACCTTCATCTACTACAACCTTCTCATGCCTACCCAGGATGCAGGATATCACCTCTCCATGGAGGCAATGGATCTAGTTAGAAGTTATGGTCATTATTACATACAAATCCAGCAGCATACATACATAAGGGTAACCGGATTCTCCAAGAAAACTTACTTGTTGCCCAAACATTGTGGGAACAAGATAATTCTCTTAGAGTATTGCAGAAAAATAATGGAGTTGCACACATTATACACCTTAAAGAAGGTGACAAACATTCCATTCCTAATCACTTGTGGGAATTACTTGTGCAGTCTAGCCATAGCCAAGGAGGCAGACAACGAACTCAAGAGCTTGAACCTGGCAGAATTTTATTTAGCACGGAAGAAATTTTATCCACATGGAAAAATTGTACTGGCACTTTCCTGGTCATTAGAGCCCCACCAATATCACACAGAGGACTTTTGGGAAGACTGCCAGGATGATGTTGAAGTCTAGAGCCAGCATTACATCTAGATGACCATGGGGATGATGGAAAGATTGAAGCTCCAGAGATTTCCAGATGACTTCTCAGATGCTAGATCCACAATAGACCCCCAGTACAAGGCAAAGGAAATTGATAAGTTGGCCCTCCCACTGGTGTACTGGAATGCCAAAGAGGGGCCCACCATTGAGGAATTTACTCACAACGTGGTCAAGCATAGCCACATATACTTTAAGAGATTATGCCTTGGGAGTACCCGTAGGGCTGCCTAGCCGATACCAAAGCTGACTTCCAGGGCTGAAACTTCTTCACAAGGAAAAGATAGGAGAAAAGGAATAATGGAGACTCCAACTCTGTAGGAGACCCCCATAAAATAACAACTGAAGCAATCAATAGCAGCCTCCCAGCAAATGAGGGAGAAATTAATCACACAGTTCGCTACTCCGGTGCTCATGACCAGACTTGTCCGTCCTCCTTCTTCGCCTTCATTAGCCACACTAATGGTCAAAGTGATAGGAGTATATCCAGAAGAGGAGTAGGTCCTAAGGGACACGGGGCCTCCTTTGGTCACCAAGTGTAAGAAAAGGCTTAATCCAAAGCCAAAGGCAGAACCAGAGCTAGGGATGCCTCAGATCCCACAAGAAGAAATCATTTTTTTTGACTCTCCAAAGCTAGAAAGGGAACCAGTGCCCACTCATGTCCTAGAAAATCCTCCCCCTCAAGATGAATTTGATGATGTTTTTAGAACTAACGAGTTTTGGAATTTGCAGGGAGACATTGAGCAGCCAGAGGTTGAAATCCTGGAGCAAGAGGAAGCTCCAGAATAGGAACCTGCACAAGAGTAGGAGAAACAGGTAGAAGAAGAAAAGGGGACAATGCAAGAGATCTCCTCTGAAGTCCTAGAAATACAGGATATAGGAGTTTCAAGGAAACAGAAATAAAGTGAACAAATGGCATCAGTTGGGGAAACCGGACCCATGGGAACAACCGTGACCCCAACCATTGTGTTCCAGACACTGCTCCCAATGCCAACATTTGGGGAGGTAATCACTGCAGGCCAAATGTTAAACCTTGGGCCATTGCCTCCCCCACTACCTAAGGATGTACCAATGGAAGAGGACACCCCAGCAACAGAGGCTGGGGAACTATAGGAAAAGGAAGAAGAATAAAACCCTGGGACAACCAACGAGGACCTGAATATTACTGAAGATATAGATGGCAGGGAAAAAGATACAATACCACCAAAGAAAAAATTTCTAGTGAGATAGAAGATATAGGGAAGGAGTCAAAAGAGGCTCATACTACTGAGGGGGCACAATAGGATATTGGGGAGAATTTATAGGAACAAGTTTTGGCTACAAAGCCACCCCGCCCACCATAGTGGTTGGTGGAGTCTCGAAAGAGAAAGGCCCCCCCATCAACACCCAAAGCCCATATTTTATTGGTAGAGATGATGGCTCAAGCTCAGAACCCGCCAAAATTTAAGAAAGCCCAGACAGTTCACACTCTTTGAACTGAGCCAGGTGGATAAACAGTCACAGTAATCGCGACACCTTCCCCAGATGCAGATGAGGCAATGGCTGAGGCCAGAGATTATGATGTCATAGAGGTGTCATTGGGGAAGAGGGGAAAACAAGGTGAGTTGAACCTATTCAAAGAAGTATCCAAGGCAGTAGAGGCTTGCTAAGAAAAGGAGGCTCAAAAGTATAAGGCAGAGAAGGAGAAAAATACAAACGTCATGGGGTTGCTGACTGAGCTGGCCGAGCCCATTAGTGTCATTCCTCTGGGGGTCTCTACATCAGATGTACCACTTCCACAGAGTGATATAGACTCATTATGGGTGATGAAGAAGAAGGCCCAAGCGGTTGATGAATGGGTCACCTTGCAGTTGGGAAATGTCTGGTGTTTCTTAGTGTCCACCCTCCTGGATCTATATGTGCCCCGCCACATATTACATCAAGCCAAAATCACCATCAGCATATGGGAGGCAGACATCAAGAATTATGAGGCATGGAAGGTTGAGTTAGAAGAACTCATCGGCCTCGGAGAGGAGATTATTTCTGAGTCTGGAATTTTGGGAGAAGAGTCATTTGATTTTGTGAGGACCTAGCACTCTAGACTTGACCTCACATTGGGGGTAATCAAGCAACTAGTGGGGACTCTATAAGATAAGGTCAACACAGTACAATATTCTTTCAATTTATACAATTCTTTTGTTTTGAATGTCTCCGGAGTTGATCCATTAAGCACTGACACATGCACGCTAGAGGAGTATGTCTTGGGGAAGTTTGATGAGTTAACTGAGTAAAGGTATCAATCCCTAGAGGGAATAGATGGAGCTCAAATGACATGAATAACTTGCATGATACTCAATGGTCACAATGCGGCAAAGATGGCCAATGAATTTAAGGGAAATGTTCCATACCTGGGAGAATAGATTGAGGTGGCCAAGTACCGGCGGGCTGGCCTTAAAGACATCGATGAAGATGGAATTTCTCATCTCCTCTAGACCTTCAACGACAGTAAGAAATAATAAAGTTTCTTCGGGGGCCGGAGAAAACCTAAGTGTTTTTGTATTCTTTATTCTTTTGGAACAAAATTTCCCAGATCCCAAAGTCCTGAATCCTAGATTTTGTATTCTTTCAGTGACCCGTGTCCCGGTCCCCAAGGCTGACCAGTCACTTTCAAGGTAGTTAATAAAGGGTGTCAGAAGGTAGGTAACTGCTACAAGGCATGTTACCTCATCGGGAGCTTTCTGATAGATTCTCTTCTCGAGGCATCGCTTCAGAAGTACACATGGCACATTGGAGATAGGGCGCCGCTTTTCTCATTTATGATGCATGTAGCCTCGATCCCTGGGGGATCAAATTTCTTCTTTTTCTTCCTTGACTCTCTTCTCAAGGCCGATTCTTCCACTCCACTTCTCATCTTTTTCTTTTGACATGACAGGCCTATTCCATCTGTAGGTCTTTTGTAGAGTGGCGCAGGTAGTACCGGCCACCGGATAATGTATTCTATTGAACAGTGTAACATAAGTTAGGGTTAGGGTTAGGGTTAAGATGTGTATGTGTATAAATAGTAAGTCCAGCCCCATTCCAAGGGTCAGCAAAATTGATGATTTTTCAGTCCATAGTAATAGAAAAGCAGTATCTCATTTCTCAGTGGCAGAGCTCAATGCTCCATAGTTTAAGCTTTCAGTAGTTAGATGCTCCCTTGGAGCCACCATTGTACCATGCACCAGTGCTTGCTAGAATAAATGTTAATGAAGAAGGGAGAGTTCTTGAAATGATGTTGGTGTTCTATCTTCTGGGTTAATGGTATTTTATGCTTTTTTTTCTTCATGTCCTGTGCTCTAACACTTAAGTAGATTAACGACCTCCTTTCCCTTGCTACTGATGAAATATGAATTGATGGTTTTATGTTTCTTTGATATTTACTATAGTGTGTTAGAGTATTGTTGATATTTTGAATGTTCGGCATAACTATAGGAAGATGGAATATTTCTAACCCTGCAGGATCTTTTTCAGTTTATTTGTTAAGTGTAAGCATGCTTGGAGAAACCTCACCTTTGTGAATCCCCAGAGAGAATGAGTTGAAGATAACCAGCTATCCCCCTCAAAAATAGTCACATCTCCCAACCGAGCCCTGCACCATCAAGACCTGACTCTCAGGTGCTTGGAGGCCTAGAGAATCTTATTTCCTCGGACAACCTTTACAGGCAAAGTTGGCTGGTACCCCGGTACCCGGTGACAACTTACCTCTGTTGGCGGACCTGGTCACAAGAGTCCCGTCAACACATAGGAGAATAATTGACCTCATAACCCACTAAGATTTGACTGAAATAATAAATGGCTCTTTCTTTTCCTTAATCATTCAATTGAGCAAGGAGTGCCCCCAGTGTTGTAGTAGCAGTAGAAATGTATAGGATGAGTGGTCGACTAGGTACATGTGGTACCAAGATGGGTAGATTAGCCAAGTATTCTTTAATTTTGTCAAAGCTCTTCTGACATTGAGGATCCCACTTGAATGTGTTTTCTTTGTGCAGGAGATGAGTGAATGGTTGGAACTTGTCTGCTAGTTGAGAAATGAAACAGCGCACAGATTGTATCTTTCCTTGGAGGCTACGTAGCTGTCGGAGTGTTTTTGGTGGAGGCATCTCTATGATAGCTTGTACTTTCTTTGTATCGATTTCAATGCCTCACCTGGATACAATAAATCTCAAGAGTTTTCCTAATGTGACTCCAAACACACATTTCTTAGGGTTGAGAATTAAGCAGTAGTGTCCAATTCTATCAAAGACGCATTCCAGAACATTTAGGTGATCTTCCCTTTTTATTGATTTTTCCAAGATATCATCCACATAGTCTTCAAGGATGTTGTGAATCATGTCATGAAAAATGACATTCATGGCTCTTTGATAGGTTGCCCCAGCGTTCTATATGCCAAAAGGAATCATGCTATAGCAGAAGGTGCCCTGAGGGGTTGTGAATGTTGTCTTATGCTGATCTTCTTCTGTGATGCAGATCTGATTATATCAGAAAAAGTCATCCATGAGTGACAACATCTCATGTCCTGCTGTGAGATCCACAATCATGTCTATGTTTGGCAAGGGGAAATCATCCTTGGGACATGCTTTATTGAGATCTCTGAAATCTGTACATATCCTGATTGATTTATCAGGCTTAGAGATGGGCACCATATTAGAGATCTAGTCAAAATAGTCAATGGGGCAGATGATCTTGGCTTGGATTAATTTTTCTAGCTCCGCTTTGACAAGTAGTGCCATTTTAGGGTGCATCTTTCTGAGCTTTTGCTTGAGAGGTTTGATGTTTGGGTTCACTGCTAGATGGTGAACCACCAAGTTAGAATCTAACCCTAACATGTGGGAGTAAGACCATGCGAAATTGTTGATGGATTCCTTTAATAAAGTGACAAGATCACTTTCTTCTACTTCAGTCACAGATGCTTCTATGTATGTGATGGCGGGATTTTCTTTGGTACCTAGATTGACAGGTTTTACTTCTTCAATGAGTATTGATGACTCTTTAGGTCTGTAATCTCAGATAAGAGGAAGAGGAGAATCTTCATCCTCTGGCACCTCAAAGAGGTTTTCACCAGGGGATACGCCCTTTGTTTTTAATTTTTTATGATCAGATAGCGCCCCAGAGGGGTTTTTGCTAGGGGATCAATTTTTCTATTTTTTATTTTTATTTTTTGTGTCATTTTTGTGGCTAAAGTTCTCCTCTTCCCCAAAATATGCCTTTGGGTCTAGTTTGTAGATAAATGTTGAGTCTTTCCCCCAGTCACTGCTTTTCTCAATTACTCCCATAAAGATTAGGAGCACATCCTCACTTTGGAACTCGTCAACGTTTACAACACTTGGTTGGTCCTCGTCTATGAGTTTAGGATGGTGGAGGAGAAGGTCAATAAAGAGGATGGAAAGTTGTTGTAGGATAGCATTTCTCAGGAAGATTTCATCATCAAAAACATCATCATAAGCTCTCACAACTTAATCTTCTGGGATATCTTCGATGTCAGCAATTTTGCTCAGGGATCGACAAGAGGAATAGTTGATGAACTGGTTGGTGCCCCCATTCATGTTAGAGCCCATACCAAGGCCCGGGTGTTTTTCTAGTCGAGTGGGTACAATAGGATCTTTCATTCCTTGTTCTTCATAACCAAGGCCACCTCCTTGGTAATTCCATTTTTCTGTCACCAGTCTATGTGTTGTGGGGTACTTATATTTGAAGTAATTGAGATGACTTGTGTCCTTGGGTGGTAGATCTTTATATAGCTAGTGGTTGATGTTTGGTGCCATTTCTTGGCCAGTCAAAGTACCTTTTGGTATAAAAGTGGTAGAACCAAATTGTAGTGTCTTGGTTGTCTCTGATTATATTTTGCTTAGATTAGGATGGTGGCCTTGAGTGTGAGGATCAATTGGCAATGCTCTGACTGTGAAGGCATCAGATAAATTGTACTCACCACAACCTTTATTGTTGATCTTGACCATGGACAAAGTGGAAGAGAGGATTGTTTCAGGGTCTAAATGGGTTCGAGATGAGCTGGCGACAGAGGTGCTAATATCAATCTTGAGACAGTGATTGGAATGTGGAAAGGATGTCTCCAATGCATTGCAGTATGTGAAGGGCTTGGGATCTGCGCAGATGGTGATCTCAGTGCCTTTATATGGGAATTTGATGCACTGATGGTAGGTGGATGGGATGACTTGCATAGAATGAATCCATGGGCGTTCGAGGAGGATGTTGAAGAGAAGGTCAAGATCAACAAAATGATATAATGTCTCCTGGATAACTGGGCCCACTTGAATGGGCAAAGATATGGTGCCTTCAAAAGTATGCTCCAGATTGTCATATGCTTTTATTGTGATGACATTATTTGTTATATCAGCCTCAGTGCAACCCAACTGTTTTATGAATTTTAGACTACACAAATTTAGGGTTGATCCATTATCTATCATGACCCATTTGATGGAAAAATCTTTAACCATGACAGCGATACAGAGCAGGAGATTATGATAGGTTTCTTCGGAGGGTACTTTTGTTGGGCTAAAGGAGACCCCACAGGATGTAGACAGGTGTCCTACAAGGTTTTGGAATTCAGTGAGGTTGATGTCACTAGGAACACGGGATCCTTGCAAGACTTTATTAAGGATCTTTTGATAAGTTGGTGATGTGCAGAGAAGATCTAGGATGGAAATTTTGGCTGGATTATTCCCTAGGTGTTCCAAAATGTTGTATTGGGTCCCAGCAGATGGGGTAGGACCAGCATCTACGACTATTATCCTACCTCTACGAGTGGTGATGGTGCATTGGGTATCGACACCCTTGACATGGATGACATTGATGGAGGACTGGACTTGGGATATGCAGTCGATGAGATTATCATAGTTGATATATGCATTGGTATAATCTTTTCTATCAGTATTTTTTGCTTTTTTACCTTTTCCCTGATCAGAGGACTAAGTAGGATTGCCTGGGCCTGTACTGGAAGTGTTTTTAGGGAATGCATTTTGATAAATCTTTAGGCCTGTGTTTGGCGATGATTGGGTGGGAGAATCTACTTCAATCTCCTTGCGGTCAATGAGATCTTGGATATAGTGTTTCAACATCATGCATTTGAGAGTGGTGTGTCCCTTAACATGATGGTATTTGCAGTACTCGTTATCTTTATACCAAGTTGGCTTAGGAGTTGAGTCATCAAATGGCTGTGTTTTAGGATACACGACTTGGTTAGCTTGGACCAGCTTGCGTAAAATGATGTCTATAGGTTCACCCAAAGGGGTAAACATGCATTGTGGTGTATTCAAAGAGTGAGGTCTTTGTTGCACATGTGAGACTGATATAGCATTTGTCTAATTCATAGGACCTTGATAGTTGTGTTGATATGATGTCCCTGGAGGAGGATAGATAGGCGCACCTTGAGGGCACATGTTTTGCTGATACGTTGGTTGAGGATACGTGAGAGTGGGTTGTTGATACATGGGAGGAGGTTGAGGGTACATTGGTGGTGCTTGCTGATAAGTTTGGGTAGGTGTATTAGGACTAGCTACCACAACTTGAACGTGTTTGGTGTCAGTGGCTCCATCTGTTACTGCATTTTTGTAATTGTTCCAGTATCATGATCATTCATTGTTATGTTTGTCAGGCTGGGATTCTTTGTAGTGCTTAATCATACCTTCTTCTAAAAGACCTCGTTCAAGGTCCATACCTTTGATTCTGATGTCATGATAAGTTTGTATATAGTTCATGCGCATGTGATAGGCAAGCTTAGGATGAAGGTTGTTAATGAAGATTTTGATAAGATGTTGATCTAGGGGTTGATAAGACAACCTTGTGGTAAGCCCTTGCCAGTGCTAAAGATAATCGGCTAGGCTTTCTCCTTGCTTTTGTTTATAATTGCATAGGTCAAGGAGTGAGAGTTCAATTTCAACATTATGTGCGTATTGGGCCACAAAATTTTCAGATAGTTTTACGAAAGTATAGACTATGTTGTAAGGGATTTTATAGAACCATTCAAGAGCAGTGCCTCCCAAGCTTTTGGGAAATAGTCTCATAAGGAATTTATCGCTATAGGCCACTTCTTGACAAGCCATGTAGAATTCTTTTACGTGACTCACAGGATCACCCTTCCCCTGATATTTATCAAATTTTAGGGTCTCAAAGTGTTTGGGGAAGGGTATGGCAGTGATGGATCGGTCAAATGGATAAGGACACACTTCCTCAAACTTCAATTTTTTAGCCTCTGTCCCAGCCTTTAGCTCCTTGAGAGTATTCTTCATTTCCTCCCATTCATGATTGATTTGCGGGGGAGGATTGTTGATCGTGATTGCAAGATTTCCTTGTGCCTAATATGGATCGAATGGAAAGTATGGAGGATTTTGTGGGGGATATTGTGGTGTTTGGTAGGGTGGTTTCTAGTCAATGTATATGGGTTGTTGTGGTGGAAGTTGTGGTTGAGTGGAATACTGCAGCAGAGGAGGTGTCGGCGCTTGATAAGATTGTTGCAACTGCTGAAAATGTGCTTGTATTTGTTGCAGCGTCGGGTAAGTGGGATGAACCTGTTGTGCACCTACATAAGTTTTTTGCAGAAAAATGCCCCCAGTGAGAACTTGTTGTGGAGGGGGGATTGTTTGCGATTCAGCAAAAGATGGCATGACTATGTAATTGGCAGAATGAGTTTGTTGTTGTTGCACGGGTTGTATAAAAGGATTAGTAAACTGTTGCAGTGATTATTCCATGAAGGGATTTTCCCCCTACATTTGTGGTTGCGGCTACTGTGTAGTTTGGATAGTGGGTTGTGCAACTGTGAAGGGGTTGATTGGGTGTTGTTGCGCTCGGGATGTGAATGGGTTGGTGATTTGCTGCTGCAATTATTGTTGCTGAATAGGTTGTTGTTGCTGATGTTGGATAGGTTGTTGTTGGATAGGTTGTTGTTACTATTGGATAGGTTATTGTTGTTGTTGTTGTTGTTGGATAGGTTTTTGTTGAATAGGTTGTTTTTGGATAGGTTGGATGCGAATTTGGGGTACGGCGAAGGGAATCGTGGATGGTTGCAGTGTGGGGGGATTTGGGTTGAACAACATTTGAGGCAGAACTGCTGGCATTCATTGTGATTGTGTTCCTGGTGGAGAAAGAAAAGTGGAACCTTGCAAAAATAAGGGTTGGTTATAGGCATTGGTAGGTGGCATGCCTGTGGTGAAGAAAGGTGGAATAGGCATAGAGACTTGGGTGCTTTGATGTTGTGAATTGGTTGTAGCACTTTGAACAGGTTGAGTAGGAATGGGTGGAATGGTGGTTTGTTGTATGCTAACTGGTGGTGGTGGAAAGTTTACAATGAATGTTGGGATTGCTTGCAAAAGAGGAGCGACTATGACTTGTGGAGGTAGTTGCATAGTGATGAGGGGTATTTTTTGTGGTGCTGATGTGGCATCAAGAGGCGGGGCTCCTGAGGTAGGTGAGGATGTTGTGTGTATGATGGAAGGTGGAATGGAGGGATGGACTACTTGTGTGAGAAGAGTTCCTACTTGTAAGGCCCATTGAAGCGGATCAAAAATTTTGTTTCTAGTGGGATAAGGACGTTCCCCTGGAAGTGTCATAGGTCATGTGACAAGTGTGGGTATAATCCAAGGTGGAAGTTGAAGTCCTTATTGTTGGATGTCCAAGAGTACCTGGTTGTTGTTTCATCCACTCATGGTGTTTACCATGTAGATAAGTGTTGGATGGTTGATAAATGCTTCCATGGTACTTAGAGTGGGAGTTTCATTAGTGTCTACCCAGATATGTTCGATTTGATCATTGGGCTGAGGTGCATAAGTGACCATAGTGTTGGTATTGTCAGTCGTAGGATTAGATGAGCTAGCAGCAAGATTAGGATCCATGTTCTTCCTCTTCTTAGTGGCTCGTGTGATAGGTGGCATGAAATGATTATCCTAAAGGAATATGAGATGTAAGATGTATGCAAGGATGCACCAAGGAAACTAAGGATGATAATACTAGGATTATGATGTGCTTAAGATGATGGATATGCTTCTACGGATTGAGGATAACTTGATGTATGTGAGGATCAAGGGTTTCTTTCCCTAATGTAGGATCAAGTGGATATGATTGTCTACCTAAGATAGACTTATGGTCTTTGGTGGACGAGATTCTTTGTTAATGCAAACCAACCTTTTGATCAAGGTGATGAGGTTGCAAAAGACAAAATGTATTATCCTAAAACAATGCTTAGTTGAAGGACATTCAAGGATGGGGTTTGATTAAGATGTAGGTTTTTAGCAACTCAAAAAGGTATGCACTACCAAGTGAGGGGTGTGATTAAGGATGCTTTGGATGATGATTAGGATGACGCTAGGCTGATTAGGATTGATTAGATTAATGCATGATCATGCTAGGATGAGTGTGTGATGTGTTCCTAAAGATGACAACCTAAGTGAGGTCCTAAAATGCAAGCTAAGTGAGCTTTAAGAAGAGGAGGAACTTGTGTTTGTTGAGGTAAACTGACTAGTCATATTGTTCAACTCCAACAAAAGTAGAGTTTAGACGATATTTTCCCATGAAATGAGCAACCTTGCTGTTGTAAATCACTTTTTCAAATTGTTCTCGTTTATGGATTTCTTGCTTGACGGAATCGAAAATGTGTTGGTACTTGGTAGCCTCTTGGGTTGTGTTTTTCTATTCTCTTTGTACGGGTGGTAATAGATTTTTCACCTTCTTATGCTTCTTGGAATCAGTCATGTCCTATAAGTATATTTGATCTTGGATGAATAGTTTGAGGTTTTCGGGACATATCTCATGAAAGACCAAATTGTTTTACAAAAGGATGTTTGTTTTGATAATCTGGCAAAAAATCTTGATCGTGTTCTAATTTTTCAATAGGTTTGTTCCATGGAAAGAACCAATTTCAACATAGTGAAACCAGAAAATAACAAGCATGTGTCTGAAAACAATCTGACAAGGGACAAAGCAACCTTGAAGGATACAAGCACGTGACAAATTTGAATGTTGGATATTCTGTTTGTGTTTTGGATTTTGCAAATGTTGTTCAAACACTTCAAGCACACATCTACCTAAGGAATTGGCTTCAATGAAATATTATAGACCCATTGCTTGGTAGTCCGTCAGCTCACAAAGCAGTGTCACCCCCGAAAGGGCACCCGTGTTTTTTCCTTTTTCCAGGTATTGTTGTCATGCTACGAAGATATCTTTTGCAACACAATACCTTGGGAAACTTATGATGGGGATCTTGGGGGAGATTCTTCCCTCCCCTTGCACTATAATAAATCACAATTCAGAGGTGAATTGGGTAGCTTATATGCCTAGAGTGTTTAGTAAGGGTCTCTGTTCGATTGTATCCTCTATGTTTGTGCAAGCATGATTCAGGTGTATAGCCCCATAGAGCGTCTTGAAAAAAATGGTCACGTAAACATGATTGAGACCGTGAGGCCGCACTTAAGTTAGATGAGAGCCGAGTATAAGCTCAAATGCCAATCGACTCCCGAGGCTTTAACCCCAAAGAGTAAGTTTGATTAACATGAGTTAGAGTGGTATGGCTTACACCTTGTTCTCACATGGGTTGTTCCTGAGAGATTTTTTCCTCGACCAGAAATCCCATCTAAAGGATTAACCTGAAAAACATGGATTGGTGACAAGAGGGGTCTAGATTTCTAATTTTCCCACAAGGAGAAAAGAGCATACTCTCCTACCCAATGTCATTTTCTCCCAAACATGCAAGACAAGTTTGTTCTTTCCCAAAAGATTTAATTGTTTAAAACAAAGCAAGTGTGTCTAGGTTTATGATCTTCCCAAAAGGGAAGAGAGCATAATCCCCTAACACTTGCTTTAGATTAGACAAAAAAATCTAGCTAATTAGTCTATGTGCTTAAAAAATATTATCACAAACACGATCGTTTGGTCGATTTTGATTTGAGGCAACCTGCAAGACAAGTGTGAGTAATCTTATGAAGTTGTGTCTTGGGAAAATGGTGCTGCAAGACAATTGGTTAGTATTTTGAGCTTTTTCAAATCTTTGACAAGTGATAAAGGTGATCTGCAAAAAGAATTCACTTAAAAAAAGATTTCATTAGCATAAGATATGAACTTTTAAAATTGAAAATGAAAGAGTAACTTTGAACAGTTGCACCAAATTTTTTAAGTGCAATTTGAATTAACAACTTAATAATCTAAAACGTTCTCTAAGTCAGCTTTCCAACACTTTTTGAATCATCAAAAATGGATTATGTATGAAAAAGTTATGGATGTTTTAGTGACAGTGTCTTTGTTTACATACAGAGCCGCCTGTGTACAAGCAGAGTCGCTTATCTGTCGGAGCCGCCTCTGTAGAAGCGGAGATGCCTGTCTGTGAATCTGAACATATTTTTGAGAATAATGAAGATATTTTGATAAGTTTTAGGGATGTGGGCCCCACTGGGCGTGCCAGAATGTGTACAAGAAATTCTTCAATCTGTTGGGAGCAAGCTCAAACATGACAAGTTAGTGGATTAGCACATAGAAATCCATAGAATGAGAAAAAAACCAAAAAGACTTCATCATAACATCAGATTGAGCTTAAAATAAGTAAATTACACCCTATTATTACTTATTTTATTTTCTCTCTCAAACACACAAAATGCAATGATCCCCAATGTAAATGCAAGATTTTAATATGCAAGAAGAGAGATTCAAGAGCTAGTATGAAGAACTAGTCTAAAATCTTCTTCAAGATGATAGATTTAAACTATGAAATGATATGCATGTGCAAAGAACTATGATTCATTTACCAAATTGAAGCCTAGCATGTAATTTCTATGTGATTTAAACTTAAAGACATGAGCATGAAAACTAGCAATGAAACTCTAAAGCAATTCTAATATAATAACAATGAAAATTGAGAGATGAAAAATGAAGAGGAGAAGGCCTCTATTTATAGAATTTTGGAGGAGAAGAAGAGGGCTTGGATGATGTGGCATCCACATAAGAGCCACATAAGGGACACATAGGC
>MU226355.1:1518248-1528522 GCA_018584345.1 Thuja plicata
TCAAACTTGGCATTAAATGTTGAGTGGCTCAACATTTCCAAGTGGGAGACAAACTTGTAAGAAGAATTTAAGAGGGATGGGTACCCATTTTGGAGAGAATTTCCCCATGTGGGTGAGCATTCCATTAGCCTTAAAAAGGTTAGGAATCACCCATTAAGCATGGTTAAAGGACAGTTAGGTGGGGAAGTATACTTAGGAAATGAGGTGATAGGAGTAGGGTAGGAATAGGGTAGGCTTTAGGGTAGGATTAATAGGTTCCTAGCAAGGGTTTTAGGGTATTATTCAAATCAAATTTGAATAAATTATGGTTTAGAAGAATTAGGAAAATGGAGGATTTAATAAATGTAAAATTATTAAAAAGGGAATTTTATGAGACAAATGTATTTAAATAAAATACATTGGAATAGTATTTACACTATTGATAAATATTAGCAAATGAAAGCTATTTAATTGATTAAATTAAATAGTTAGAAGGAATAAGAGGGAGAAAGATATTAATAATAATATTAATATTTTTGAATGTCTACACATGCCAAATTCATTGAGCATATTTAGGACAAGTGGAAAACTGTCTACAGAATTCTAATGCCAAATACAAGTAAAACCATGATCAAGACCAAACGTCCTACACCATTTCATTGAAAAAATACATTGTCTTCAACCAATAGGATTTTGAATTTTCACCAGCATGCTTATTAGAAATCTAAGATAATTTCATGTCAATATGATAAACATTGTGTTCCAATTCACTAGCTGTGAGATTATTGTAGAAACTTTTGTAAATAGCTTTTCAAACTGCCCTGCCTGTGCTTAGCAGGAACTATGTTGCACTGCAGCTCTTGTTAACTATACCTGCCACCCATTTCTATTTAATTTACATCTTTTCATTATGTCTTGTTTTCCTCTTAATATATAAAATTTTTAATGTTTAGGATTAATGAATTTGACGAGATATCGTGATTGTATTCCCCAAGTTGAATGTGAATGCAAGGTTTATATATGATCCTATGGTCCCTTTCTTTAATCTTTACCATTTTACCTGCTTAGATTTCTAATTTTTCACTATTACTTATGTTTCCCTTTTTCTTTGCCTCTTTATTGAACTGACAAATGCAAACACTATGTAAATCTGCAAATACAAACCAATAATGATCATAATGTGGAAATATAATTTTAATGGTAATTAAAGTCAAACAAATGACAATTCTAGTAGATCACAAAAATGGATGCCTAGTAATGAGAAAATCCCAAATGATTTTCCAAAGAGCCCATAACTAATTGTAATGATTTTTTCAGGCTTCTGACTACTGTACAGATTTTTTTCAAAGCCCGTGGATGGGCCTATTATTTTTATTGTTGTTTCATCAAGAATCTTACTGCCCATGAAAAATAAATTATATTCACCCCACTTTTAGCAATATTCACCTATGTACTAAGATGTTGAATATTCATTCATGTTTGTGGAGTATTAATAAATAATAAGATGTGTAAACTATTTATTGAAGCATAGACTACTAATTGATGACATGTAACAGATTGAATGTTTGAAGATGTTATGTTGATCACCAAAATGTAGAAGGATAATGCAAGACATTAAATAAGTTAATGGATTGTATTTTCATTGATGTCAACTTGATATAATCTAATCGGTTATAATCAAAGTGTCAAAGCCTTTAGATAATCAAAGAGATAAAGATTACGCTTTCAGTAATGCATAAAAGACAAGCATTCACAATATGACTTCAAACACCGACGGTCAGTGGAATTCGACGGACAGAGATCACCAAAATTCAAGTCCCAGTGATGCTTAAGCAAGAACACCGATGAGCATTACCAACGAGAAGAATCAAAAGCATAACCGATGGCCAGAAACATAGTGTAAATCGACGGAGAAGCCTAAGGAGAACTGGAGTGTTGACTGAAGCTATCAAAGAGTTAAACATCAAAATTAACTTGAGTTTAGAAATGAAAAAATATCTAGCTGGCAGAGATAAATATGGACTTAACTAGTAGTTATCTTTGTTTTCATCGACAAGATAAAGCCAGAGATAAGTAAAGAATTTAAATTCGTTTTGTCTAGTTGGAAGGAATATCTCTGCAAGATAAAACAGGAGTTTTTCTTTAAAACTAATTGGCGAGAATTGTGGATCACGTCAAGATCAAGAAAATCAAGAACCTAACAACGATGATATCATGTCTATAAAAGTGACAACTTAATTCATTACAAATTGTGTGGGCGAATGAATGAAAAGAGGATGCTAAAGAGAAATTGATGAAGAACAACTTCATACAGTCTTGATCAATCAAGCTAAGGAAAGAGCTAAAGTTTTCTACAAACACCGAGTAATAGAGCATAGCATCACTGAGCAGAAGTAAAGTTGAGCAAAGGTATTAACAGAGATATATTGATCAGATTAGTTTTATGAGATTATAATAGAGCTGAAAATCTGCAAGTATAAGTTGTATATCTGAACAGATCATACTGTTTCAATTTAACCATTGATTCTGAAAGTCTCTTAACCAAGCAGGATTTAAAGATACTTTCTATATTGAGATACATCCGAAGGAGTATCAAAAATTTTGATCATGAAGATAGCATGAGATGCCAGATACCTATTGACAGGCCAAGTGAGTGTTTGTTCAAGGAAGGTAGCATAGAGATTCTTGATATCAAGTGACAGACTAAACTTTTACATCCTCTAACAAGGTCACACCTAACAGTGTGTTTGTAACCTTTAACACGGTTGGCTCTTCACCAAGCTCACTTTAGAAGAGTGTAAATTTTGGGTTATCGGTCCCAAGTGGTTTTTTCCCTTAAAAGGGTTTCCACATTAAAAATCCATGTGTCATTGTGTTTATGAGTCATTACTTTAGTGTTTTGCATTACACATAGCTTAAATGGATTGATCGGTATACTCTAGATAATTTACTATCTTTTGGTAAATTAACAGACTCCTATTCGGTAAACATACATTATAAGGTTTAACAAAGCATTCCGAGTAGTAGTAATTTGATAATTGTATTTGGAGGCATTCATCTTATAGGACTAAAATAACTAGAGGCTTAATATTGTGGTACTAAATTTTTGGGTTGATTATTGGAATATTTTGAGGCCACTAATTCAAACCCCCCACCCCCCCCCACTCTCAGTTATTACTAACAATTGGTATCAGAGCCTTGTGTGCTTAGAAAGGGAGTTTAACAGCTCAAGAAAAATATCACAAGATGAACAGACGAGATGTGCCCAAGTTGAATAATGACAACTTTGCATCATGGAAAAGTAGAATAAGACTCCACCTATCAGGTATTGGAAATGATGTTGCTCAATACCTTGATACTAAATATGTGTTGCCTATAGGACCTCATACTCTTGAGAAATTAAGAGAAAAGCATGAGCATAATTGCATGATGATAGAACTTACCTCATCACTCTTTGATGCTAAGTTTGAAGATGTCAAAACCTGCACCTCTACAAAGAAAATATGGGATAAGTTGAAGCTAGTAAATGGAGGAGATGCCAATGTACTAAGAGGCAAGGCAGAAAGCCTAAGAGGGAGGTTTGATGACCTAAGGATGAAAGAAGGAGAAAATATCACTTAGTATAGCTGCAGAATCAAAGAGGTAGTCAATACTATCTGAGGATTTGGAGGTGTACTTGAAGAGGAGATAGTGGTAAGGAAAATCTTAAGAACCTTACTTCTTGTATATGCTATTAGAGTTTCTATTATTCAAGAAATAAGAGCAGTTGCAAACAATACAGTTACTCTATATAGTCTGATTGGTAGACTGATTTCATTTGAGATGAATAACTTTGATAATAGTGTCTTACCATCTATAGAATTTGCATTCAAATCTTCATTGAAAATAAGAAATTTAAGTCATAAAAATGCTATTAGAAATGATAGTGAAAGTGATAATGAGGATCAAGGACTTGATGAGATTGAAGCACTAATGGCAAGAAGATTGTAGAGAGGCAAAGGTAAATTACCACTTGTATTTTTTAATTGTAAAGAGGTTGGACACTTTGCTGCAAGATGTCCAAATAGAAGAAAAGATGACAGAAGTAATGACAGATCATATGAGAAGAATTTTGATAGAAGTGATAATAGAGATTACCAAAGAAACCAACAACCTAACATAAGAGATGCTTGAGACTATAAGGACAAAGGAAAGAAAGCTTGTTACCTAGCTGAGAACAGAGCTGATGACACTAACACCAAATCAAAAGAAGATATCGAGATGGTATATGTAGCCATGAAGGATGATTTAGATGAAGATGAAGAAAGGTATGTAGAAACTACACTCATATCTAAAGTTAGTAAAAATGATGTCTAGATCATAGATAGTGGCTGGACTCACCATATAACCATTGATAAGAAAAATTTTGAGACTTTTGAATACTATAATGGTGGTTCAGTAAGAATGATTAATGATACACCTTGTCCAGTTGAAGGTAAAGGGACTATAATGTTGAATAACTTGATCAAATGTGAAAATGCTTATTGGGTAAAAAGACTAAACTATAATCTGTTAAGTGTTTCACAGCTGAACAATTCAGGTCATAGAGTAGCATTTGAAAATAAGAAGGCAAAGATCTTCAATGAATCAGAAAGGTTGATTGGTACCGGTGAGCAGACAAAAGGTAACCTTTTCTATATTGATGCAACTAACACCACTTGTTTAATGGCTAGAAACAAAGACATATGGTTGTGGCACAAAAGGTTGTGTCATGTTAACTTTGACAACATGATAAATATAAGCAATAAAATCAATGTCATAGGCTTACTGAGCATGACTAAGCCCGAGCATATCATGTGAAAGAATTGTCAAAAAGGTAAGATGACAAAGTCTAGTTTCAAGAGTAAAGCCCATACATCTAATGCAATTCTAGAATTAGTCCATAAAGATCTATGTGGACCCATGAGGACAAAGAGTTACTATAGAGATAGGTATTTCATTATCTTTGTTGATGATTACTCTAGAATGATTACAATCATGTTCTTAAAAGATAAATCATAAGCATTTCAGATGTTTAAATGGTACAAGGCTATGGTAGAAAAACAAAGTGAAAAGAAATTGAAATGCTTAAGGTCAGATAGAGGGGGGAATTTACTTTGGATGAATTCGCTAACTATTGCAATGAGCATGGAATTAAAAGATAGATTTATGTACCTAGAACACCATAGAAAAATGGAATTGCTAAGAGGAGAAACAGATCAATTATTGACTGTGCAAGAACATTGATGATTGAGAAAAGCATCACTCAAACTTTCTGGAGGGAAGTTGTCAGTACTGTTGTCTACACATTAAATAAAGTACAATTGAAGAAGGACACAAAGAAGACACCCTGTGAGCTTTGGTATGGTCATACACCCAATGTAAGTTACTTCAGAATCTTCAGTAGTCAATGTTATATTTTGAAGGATGATAGAAATGGAAAACTTGACTCCAAAAGTGAAGAAGGTATCTTTCTAGGGTACTCAACCAAAAGCAAGGCCTATAAGTGCCTTAACAAGTCATTTAACAAAATTATTGAAAGTGCAAATATAAAAATAGATGAATTTGCAGAGAAGAATGCTAAGGAAAGAAGAAGTGAACCAGAGGACTACAACAGGTTTGTTTATACATAACCTGACACTCTACTCAAGAAATAGTGTATCTCTCTCGAACAACAGAACATTGCACCCGAGCATCAGGCTGCAACTACCAAAAATAAAGATAATGTTCCAAACAATGGAGAACAGAACAAAGGTCAAGAAGATGATCAGAATGATGAAAAAAGAGTTGAACCGAAACCTACCAAGTATTTCATAAGACATCATCTAAAGAATCAAATAATAGGAGACAAGAAGGTTGGAACAAGAACAAGAAGTTATAAGTCACTAAACACCAGATGTTTACTTCATGATTTTGAGCCTAAATCTGTTAACACTGTACTTGAGAATGAAGAATGGGTCAGTGCAATGAATGAAGAAATAGAGAAGATTGAGAAGAACAATACATGGACACTAGTACCGAGACTAGATGACAAGAATGTCATCAGTACCAAGCTGAATGAGAATGGAGAAGTCACAAGAAACAAAGCAAGGTTAGTGTATAGTCAGAAAATGGAAGCACTTCCATTATGGACTAGTTTATCCTTCTGAGTAATTGGTTTGGGGTCATTTTAAATGCCTTGAGTGGGTCTTTGACTTGGATTTTTCTTTCTCCCCTATTCTGCCCCATTTCCCACTTTTTCTAGCCTATTTTTGGCACCCTGATCTGCAGATTTGAAGTTCTTGACTTCAGGGTCAAGGTCAACCTTCTAGGTCAAGGTCAACCTCAACCCTGACCTAGGTCAAGGTTGACCTCGACCTTGACCTAGGTCAGAATTGACCTTTTTCTGGCCCTAGGTCCAGATTATAAGTTTCCAGAGTTTTCGGATGTCGGGCTTCGGAAAAGTTCATTTCCTGCTTCCGGGTCGACTGTTTTGGGTTCGGAAATGATGAATCTTAAATTATATTTAATATAGGTCCACTTATAAGGGTATAGGTCTAATGGGAATTTAATTCTCCTATGTAGGCATTTCTAGAAGATTGTGCCCTAGATTTGTATATAAAGAAGCTTTCTCCTCTCATTTTCTCTAACAAAAAAAAGACTTGAAGAGGTGAAATCTAAGTGCAAGCTAAGAAGAAATATTTGAAGCAATCCAAGTAGCCATTGAAGCATTCATCTACTCTCAAGCATCCAGTTATTTAATTATTCAAGCACTCAAGCATTCAATCATTAAATTCATCAAGGAGATCCATTGGTATCCATTGAAGGATTCAAGCTCTATGGAGCCCTCTTGTTGAATATTTCTCCATCCACATTCCTCCAAGCCTCTTCATATTCAAAGATCCATTCAAGATTGGTGTTGAAGATCTACAAGCAATTGATTTGAGATATCTGACATTCTACATCCATTTGGTGCATACATACTTGTGGATCTACGGATTCAAATCTGCCACAAGGGCTTCTACAAGCAAGGTGAATTTGTTCATTTACTTTGTTTCATTTATGCAATTTCCATTATATTTTAAGGTTAATTCTGAAACCGGGGTTTGACCAAGGCAAACCCCTCCCCCCACCAACAAACAAATCATTTTTCTTGTAGGTACAGGTTTGGAACAACATATCAGGGTGCAGATTTGGATACCCTTTTCAGCAAACTTTCAGTATCCGAGAATAGATTTCATGTTAGAGACATTTTAGGTCGATTCTGCCCTAGGTCAGAATTGGAAATTATTGGTCAATCATGACATTGACTTGAGGGTGCAAATTGGAACTATGTCAGAATGGAAAATAATTTCTAGGTTTTGTAGATCTCGCAGTTTCAGTCCAAGATCCCAGAAATCAACAGTTTCTAAGACCATTTGACAGGGTTTTCAACAGGTTCTTTTTTGGAGGTATGTATTTTATTCTATTTTCCTTTATAAAAATTTCTAGATTTACACCCCTTATCAATTACAATTAAATTTAAAATGGTTAATATGTGCATAGGGTCACTTTTATGTGCAAATCTCCATTGTTCTAAACCCTATCCATATTTTATATCATTACATTTTGGTGAACCCGCGATAGACAACTCTTTCTTTTTGGTGTTAGATTTTCATTTTGTGTTAGATCTTACATGCATTTAAAAATAGATTTATTTTATGCTCTTGCATTTATATTTCAAAAATAAAAATCACAAATTACTTTAAAAATACAAAAACATTTACATTTTTTATGCTTGTAATGTTACTTTATGTTCAACATGTATGATTTTTGTCTTGAATACTTTGGTGAGGATTTTGTTGCGAAAGAGGATAGATCTCCTAATGAGGTACATGGAAGTGAGGATGAAAATTGTTCGAATAAGATCTCCACAGATCCTATTCCTATTTCATCCTCCTCTACAACCTCTTGAATTGACCTTTACCATAGGGTGTGCACATGTTTACCTTCATGTTCCACTATTTACAACATTGAAGCACCTAGAAAGACTTCATTTAGTGCATGTGATGTTGCTTTGTCCACTCTTGTATTACCTTGTAAGGATATATTAGAGAAAGAAGATTACTTTAATCTTTCTCTTTATGGAGATGAGTTCAGGATTGATGTTAATTCTTCTCCTAATATATGTCTTTTCTATGAGCCTACTTTAGAATATAATTTACCTTCTTTCCCCTTTAGGGATCAAGCTTTAGTGATTTATGGTGCTCCTACAAGGTGCTTTATTGATAGGGATGTTAATCCTCCTATTTGGGATGAACCTTTAGATTTGGATGTTGATTACTCTCTTCCTCATGAAGCCATTGTGGATGATCCTCCTATTTGGGATGAACCCTTGGATAAAGACATTTATTTATCCCCTCCTCGTGAAGAATCTTTGATACAAGAGGGTGATTTATTATTGGATGACATTTTCATACATGATGGTGACTCTTTTTCTAAAACACACTCCCCTTATGTAGACATTTTAGAGAAAGAAGAAGACATTATAGATGCTTTACCTCCATTTGGGATTCCTTCTCATGATGAGGAATTAGCGGAGAATGATGTGAATTCCCTTAATGCTCTCCCTCTTAGTGATGATCTTATGGAAAATCAAGCTCCTACCTCATCTCCTCCTAGGATGTCTTCTTTGCGTCCTTCTTGTGAACCTGTTTGTAGTGTTGAGACAACTAATATGGTTTATACAAAACCCTTGTTGACTATTAAAGGTTGTCATCGCATTACTATCAAGGGTAAACCTAGAGATCCTTTGGATTTATTTGATAACACAGATTTCGTTTCACATGCTTATCGTACAATGAATAACCCTCAACCTAATCCAGTGGTTCCTACTTCTTTACCACATTCTCAACCCATTCTTCCTCCTCCACCCTGTCTTTCTAGCCAGGAGTATGATTTGATAAACCAATTGTGCAATAGCCTTGCCAAGATTTCTTTATGGGAGCTTCTTCAAACTTCGCCTACCTACCATGAAGCCTTGCAAAAAGATCTAGAAACTCTTTCCACTCCACCTCCTATTCAAGAGAACATCAGTGCCTTTTTACAATGCATGCATGCTACCCTGGGTCCTCCTGACATTGTATTTACTCAAAAGGATTTACCTTCTAAAGAAATTTAGAATCAATATGATGCCCTTATGGTTGCTTTTACTATTAATAAGAGCATCATTCATAGGACCTTGATTGATAATGGATCTGGGCTTACTATTTGTAGCATGGACATGCTCAAAGAGATTAAAGTCATTCTTTCAACTATTCAACCTGACAATGCTCCTATGTGTGGCTTTGATAACATTGATAAGAACACTTTGGGCATCATTACCTTACCTATCAAAGTAGGTCTGATCATCCTAAATACTACTTTTCATGTTATTCTCAGACCTCTTAATTATAACCTCCTTTTGGGTAGACCTTGGTTGCATGAGATGCATCTTGTTCCTTCCACCCTTCACCATAAAGTCAAGTTCATTCACAACAACATGGTGTATACACTTCATGTGGATGATGCACCAAATCCTTGTTTGAATATTCAAACCCACAATACTCCTATTCCTCATAGTAATCCTTCTTCCTCTAATGCTCTTCCTAGAGATGATTGGGGAACCTTTGATTTTAATCCTACCTTTATTGGAGAGTATAAAGTTTCTAATCTTGATTTTATGAAGCAACAAAGAGAGTTTGAACAACGATCTTTTGCTTCTACTTCTAATGCCCTTCGTAATAATTTTTTCACTGCTTCTACCCACTATGAATCTATCAAACCTACTAGTAATGACATAGCAACTATTGAAGTTCCATTGACTCCTTCTGATATGGATTATTGTTATGGTCTTGGTTATCATTTACTAGTTAAACAAGGATTCCATGGTCAAGGATGTGGTAAGCATAAACAAGGAATTCAAATGCCCTTACAGAATGGGGGGCATGAGAATTCTTATGGATTGGGATTTAATCCTCAACAACACATCAATGTTACCAACATCTTAAATAACACTTCAAAACATGATGACCCTATGAAGGAATTTGACCAAGAGGTTCTTTTTCCTAAACTCCTTTGTGATAATATGATTACTAGACCTAAACGCAAAAAGAAATGTAGTCCACACTTGGAACCTCTTCCTTTTTGTTTGTATCATATATTTCATGATCACTCTACTAATGAATGTCAAGCTTTACATTATAAGATTAGGCAGCTCATTGATAGTAAAGTTATTTATATATCATGTGGCAATGAGTTATATTTCAATCTTGTTTTCT
>MU226355.1:1535293-1548323 GCA_018584345.1 Thuja plicata
TGTTTATTTTGCTAGTGTAGTGTTGTCGGACGCATATGCTTTGTAAGTCGTCCCGTGAGTATATTTTATTATCCCACATGCATAGGTAGTATTACTTTTCTAGATCGTACTTAGTATATAAGAGTAGTTAAAGGCCTTTGATGGACACGGTCGAATTAATTGTATTGAGCTTTCTCAAAGGAGGTTACCCCCTCGAAGTGGCCCGCGATCAATAGATTCATTCTGAGTTCTGCTATTGCTCTATATTCTGTTATTTCGTGCATTCTCACCATATTGCTGTAAGGAGGTTCCTCTCAATATACCTTGACCTAGTTCAGAATCAACCTTTTTTTCACCCTAGGTCTAGATTTCAAGTTTTCAGAGTTTCCAAAAGTCGGGCTTCGAAAAAGTTCATTTCCCACTTTCGGGTCGGCTATTTTGGGTTCCGAAATGATGACTCTTAAATTATATTTAATATAGCTCCACTTCTAAGGGTATAGATATAATGGGAATTTAATTATCCTATGTAGCCCTCTCTAGAATATTGTGCCCTAGATTTGTATATAAGGAAGCTTTCTCCTCTCATTTTCTCTAACAAAAAAAAGACTTAAAGAGGTGAAATTTAAGTGCAAGCTAAGAAGTAAGATTTGAAGCAAGCCAAGTAACCATTGAAGCATCCATCTACTCTCAAGAATCCAGGCATTCAATCATTCAAGAACTCAAGCATTCAATCATTCAATTCATCAAGGAGATCCATTGGTAGCCATTAAAGGATTCCAGCTCTATGGAGCCCTCTTGTTGACGATTTCTCAATCCACATTCCTCCAAGCCTCTTCCTATTCAAAGATCCATTCAAGATTGGTGTTGAATATCTACAAGAAATTGATTTGAGGTATCCTACATTCTACATTCTACATCTATTTGATGCATACATACTTGTGGATCCACGGATTCGAATCCACCATGAGGGATTCTACAAGCAAGGTGAATTTGTTCATTTACTTTGTTTCATTTATGCAATTTCAATTATATTTTAAGTTTAATTCCAAAACCAAGGTTTGACCAAGGCAAACCCCTCCCCCCCCAACAAACAAACCATTTTTCTTGCAGGTACAAGTTCAGAACAGTAGATTGGAGTGCAGATTCAGATACCCTTTTTGGAAAAATCTTGGGATCCGAAAATAAATTTTTTGTCGAAGACTTTTTAGGTTGATTCTGCCCTAGGTCAGAATCATAAATTCTAGGTCAATGGTGACATTGACTTGAGGGTACAAATCAAAACTATGTTAGAATGGAAAATGATTTCGGGGTTTTGTAGATCTCGCAGTTTCAGTCCAAGAACTTGGAAATCAATAGTTTCTGAGACTGTCAGACAGGGTTTTCAGCAGGTTCTTTTTCGGTGGTATGTATTTTATTCTATTTTCCTTTACAAACATTTCCAGATTTACACCCCTTATCAATTACAATTAAATGTAAAATGGTTAATATGTGCATAGGGTCACTTTTATGAGCAAATCTCCATTGTTCTAAACCCTATCCATATTTTATATCATTACAATTAGTATGCAAGGGGTATGCACAAGAAAAAGGAATTGATTATGGAGAAACCTTTGAACCTGTTGCTAGATTAGAAGTAGTTATAATCTTACTTTCTTATGCTACATTTAAAGGATTCAAGGTATACCAGATGGATGTCAAATCTACATTCCTAAATGGAATACTGAAAGAAGAGGTATACATTGAACAACCAGAAGGGTTTGTTGATCTAGACAAGAGAAACATGGTATGTAGACTACATAAAGCCTTGTATGGATTGAAAAAAGCACCTAGAGCCTGGTATGAAAGACTTCACTCATATCTCATTAGCATTAAATTTTTTAGAACAAGTGAAAATAGAAATATGTACTTAAAAGAAGATACCGATGGTAATATTCTGATTGCTAAAAATTTTGTTGATGATATCAATTTTGGAGGAAATGAAATGTTATGCAAATCCTTTACTAATGAAATGAGCAAAGAGTTTAAAATGTCTATGTTTGGAGAGATCAAATTCTTTCTTGGTCTATAGATTCTTCAACAAGATGTAGGCATATATATCACTCAGTCCAAATACATCAAGGAAGTGTTGAAGATACTCAAGATAGAAGATTCCAAACCAGTTGGAACACCTATGGCTATCAGATGTAAGCTGACCAAAGAAGACAAATCAAATGAGGTAAATCAAACCTTATATAGATCAATGATTGGAAAACTAATGTATGTTGTTCATACCAGACTAGATATAGCACATGCAGTTGGAATAGTTGCAAGATTCTCTGCTAATCCCAAAGAATCACATATGACTGCTGTGAAGAGAATTCTGAGATATTTGAAGTACACTGAGGACTATGGCTTATGGTATAAAAGAGAAGGAAAATTCAAGCTACAAGTCTATACAGATGCAGATTGGGCTGGAAACATTAATGACCAAAAGAGCACAACTGTAGGAGCATTCTTCATGGGTGACAGACTGGTCACATGGATTAGGAAGAAGCAAGGATGCATCTCTCAGTCTACTCCAGAAGAAGAGTATATTTTTTTTGCTGCAAATTGCTCCAATATTGCATGGATCAAACAATTACTGGACGGTATGCATATGAAGATTCTTGAACCAGTAATTATTTATTATGATAATACAAGTGCAATCAACATCTCTAAGAATCCAGTCATGCATGCTAAGACTAAGCATATTGATATCAAGTATCATTATCTTAGAGAACAAGTGAAGCAAAGGAGGTGATACTGGAATATGTTCAATCAAAGGAACAACTAGCTGATATATTCACCAAGCCATTACCAAAGGATACATTTGAGTACTTGAGACAGAGACTAGGGGTCCAACCCTTATTTATCGGTTAGTAAGATGACTAGGAGGTTGCCTCAGCCTACACACAATGAAAGATCATTCATGTTGATGCACAACCAAGATGGACACAAATAGATACATATGTACATAGAAAGATACAAATTTGCACCGAACACCAAAGACATTGTATTGCTTATGGATAGGGAAATTCAAGGAATATATTATGTAAAGGAATGGAACATGATATAGATTAAAAAAAAAATTGACATTGTTGTCAAAGGGAGAGATTATCTCATTGAATCATAATTGGGAGATTATCTCATTGATTAGAAAAGATTATATCATTATCCATGAAGTCAAGTTCCTGAAAATCAGAAAGAAAGAGTTAATCAATATTCAAAGAGAGAAACTGATTACATATGAAATATCCATCTAAGGAAGAGAAGTAACAAAGGAAGAGAGTTCAGACAAAGAGAAAGATTGTTGTCAAAGGAAAAATAGATTATCAAGAAGAGGAATAGTCAAGGCAGAGCACATATCAGAACAGAGACAGAAGAAGCTACATCTATCCAGTGAAGGGATTGAAGATTGAAGACAACCATTCTGCATGAAAAAAATCTAAGCTATTTGTGAGCTTACCAAAAGCCATACATTTGTAATAGTTACATTAGGAAAGCTTGATAAAACTATTGTATTTCATATTGTATTAGTAACATTATAGTATGATAATGTAGTATGTTGCCATCAATGCCAAAGGGAGAGATTGATGACATGTAATGGATTGAATGTTTGAAGATGTTAAGTTGATCACCGAAATGCAGAAGGATAATGCAAGACATTAAATCAGTTAATGGATTGTATTGTCTTTGATGTCAACTTGATATAATCTAATCAGTTATAATCAAAGTGTCAAAGACTTCAAAGAATCAAAGAGATAAAGATTATGATTTCAGTAATGCATAAAAGACAAGCATTCACAATATGACTTCAAACACCGATGGTCAGTGGAACCCGACGGACAGAGATCACTGAAAGTCAAGTCACAGTGATGCCCGAGCAAGAACACCGACGAGAAGAATCACAAGCATAACCGACGGCCAGAAATATAGTGTAAACCAACGGAGAAGCCTGAGGAGAACTAGAGTGTTGACTGAAGCTATCAAAGAGTTAAACACCAAAATTAACTTGAGTTCAGAAATGAAAAAATATCTAGCTGGCAGAGCTAAATATGGACTTAACTGGTATTTATCTTTGTTTTCATCGACAAGATAAAGCCAGAGATAAGTAAAGGATTTAAAGTTGTTTTGTCCAGTTGGAAAGAAGATCTTTGCGAGATAAAACAGGATTTTTGCTTTAAATCTTATTGACGAGAATTGTGGATCACACCAAGATCAAGAAAATCAAGAACCTAACAACGGTGATATCATGTCTATAAAAGAGACAACTTAATTCATTACGAATTGTGTGGGTGAATGAATGAAAAGAGGATGCTAAAGAGAAACTGACGAAGAACAACTTCATACAGTCCTGATCAATTAAGCTGAGGAAAGAGCTAAAGTTTTCTGCAGACGCCAAGCAACAGAGCACAGCATCACCGAGAAAAAGTAAAGTGGAGCAAAGGTATTAGTAGAGATATATTGATCAGATTAGTTTTATGAGATTACAATAGATCTGAAAATCTGCAAGTATAAGTTGTATATGTGAACAAATCATATTGTTTCAGTTTAACCATTGATTCAGAAAGTCTCTTAACCGAGCAGGATTTAGAGATCATTTCTATATTGAGATACATCCCAAGGAGTATCAAAAAGTTTGATCATGAAGATAGCATGAGATGCCATATACCTATAGACAGGCCAAGTGAGTGTTTGTTCAAGGAAGGTAGCATAGAGATGCCCGATATCATGTTTGTCTACAAAGATTTTTTTGTTTTGATAGAAGCATCCACGCAAATAAGAAATGCAGTTAAAGTAGCACCCAAGACCACCATTTGAGTATAGGAACTAAGCCTGATTCCATTGAAAATACAAAGAAATGTTTACATATAAAGCTACAAGATTGAGACACACTATGAGTGGGGTTATAAATCACGCCCTCTACAAAATCAAGGACCTTGGTGGGGTTGTCTTGATCTCTATCCCTGGGTGCCAAAGAATCAGTTTAAGCCTGAGCCAATTCCCCCAGATTGCCCTTCATAGGCTTGTAGGCCAGTTTCATGTATTCCTTAACTACGATGAGTTGAATCTTTGTTGCCACCAGTAAACCTGATGTACCCTTAGACCATGGGATTGCATATAATATATCAGAAAATTCATTATTGGACTCTACATTTAAATGCCCAACTCTTGCAATGTTTTTGTTTACTAATATTGAATTTCATGGGGTAATTCTAATGTGGATTGCTACTCATATTTGATATCATTCTTCCACAGGCTTGCCAAATCTGGAGCTCTATAGAATTATTATTTTTTACACTATTAGAAGCAATTTATTTCCTTATTATAAAATTGCAACAACTCTGCTTTTTTAATCTCATGTCATGTGCTTGTCGTTGTCTTGATTTCTATTGAATGCTTGTTTTTAATTGAAAGCATTTAATACTTGTTTTTTCTTGTTTATTTGGAAAATTCATGCATTTATGTTTAAATGAGTGTTAACATTGCTTCTACATTTCCTATCGCCTCACACAGTAATTTTCAGGTAGATATTTAGTTTTTCATTAATTTTGTAGCCTCTTGTTTACATGTTAATGATACCTTTAGAAATACTCTAGTTTTATTACTTATTTGATTTATCACTTGAAGTCTTGAACATGACAATAAACTTATGTGACTGTTTCCAGTGCTGCTTGATTCAGATAGGTTTACTGTCACTTTGTAAGCTATGAAGTTTTGCAATCTGATAACTTATCGATGTGATTTGCAAATCCTTCTCTCCATTGCAATTTCACAATTCTCATCTCTATAAAGGTGCATTTCTCCTTGGAGGGTTTTTTCATTATGAAACTAAATTATTTAAAAACTTTTGGCAGGTCTTCTCACTCCTGTAAAAAAGGATCATTTCAGAGTAGTAGAGTATCAAGCTATTGAATGACTATGTAGATCACGTAGCCTAACGATTACATGTTGAGTGTGATTCTATTTCATCAAAGAAACATAACAACAATAACCTCAATATTAATTATGACCCATTTTCTTGGGTTTGGAAGTTTAATTTAACCCTTCAATTTGCATTGGTTGTGGTTGTCAAGCGTAGGAAAAGATCAAGCAAGATGCCCATTCTTGCAAGATTTTAATTCATTTTGCAAATATCACTCCCTCTTCATCAATTTGAGTGTCTTATTTTATTTTTACCATTGAAATTATTCCCAAATTTGTTGCCTACTTTGCATTGTTTCTCCCTTTACTTCTTAATTCTTTTGCACATATCTTTAAAGGAAGTTTGTGAAGTATTTAGATGCCCCACCCCATTTCCTAGAGTCAATGGAATCTACATCAATGTGTGCTCTTCTAAATTTGCCAATTTATCAATCCATACTTGATGCTTTTAAGCAGGCCCCTGAATGATTGTTGTGCAGGATACTTTGTTAACATATTATGTAAATGTGATGACACACTTATTCAACAATTCTTTTGAAGAAAAACTGACAAACTTATTTTTCATTCATTAAATTTCAATAGTTTTTATTGTTGATTCAAGTTTACTAAACTTTACATAAAATGTGTATTTTTTTAATGCCCTTATATTTGTTTCTCAATGGTATTTTATTATTATTATTTTTCTTAGTTCAATAAATTATCAAGGTTTGTATACAAAAGTGACATTCTATAATGATATGAAATATATTTCTTCCTCTACAAGATCACACATAATTCAATCATTTGTAATATTGTAGTTACAAACGAGATCAATGATTATTTTTTTTCAAATTAAGAATAATAATTCATTCTTATTTTGTTATATACATAATTATGGCTACTATTTTCTTTCTTTCACCGATTTTCCAATTACTATTATTTTTATATGTATATTATTGGTTTATATTTTTCCTGAAATCTCTATACTAGAGCTTATTAATGAATTGTGCATATTTTATAAGCGCAAGATATATAGACTTCCAATGACTTAATTTAATGTCTATTTTTTATTTACCTAATGATAGTAAATATACAAACATGTTATATTTTTTAGTTCAATTGTCCATATTATTATTTAACAGTATTTAATTATTTCCATAAAAAAATTATGTACCTAGCTCAAGTAATTGTAAGTGAATCACCATCCATAATTCTTGCAGTATCATGCACTAACTGATTACATGATGTGATAAGGAAAATAAGTGCAAAACAATCTCCTCTAAATATGATGTCAGGTCATCCACCTGATTCACTATCATAAATATCATTTGCAATTTGGTCATCTTATCCATATTTTCTAGGATTGACACTACAAGCCTATTGCAAGGTATAAACAAGCTTCTCAATTATAGTGCAATTCATAGCAAAAGAGAGTATTTTTAAACTACGATTTTTGGAAGACAAAAGTGAACCCAATTTTGCTTGAAAGATGCAATGCAAGGAATTAATCTGGTTCATAGGCACTTATTCAATGCTCAACATTGTAGTAATAAGCATTTCAGTTATTTGTTTAATTGTTATTCTTATAAATTCAAAAATTTGGGTTTATAGTATTTAGTAGCACATACATTTCGTATGAACTATTAGTTGATGTTCCTCTTTTCCACAAGGCTCAAGTTCACATGTACCTTGAATTGCTCAACCAGATATTACCCAAGTCCCACAACACTGAATTGTGTTCAAATCGCACACAATATTAACTTTGATATGCAAGAAATAATTTTAAGATGTTGAGATTTCCAACTTCTGTGGATTTAGAGTATTGCTTCAATATTTTTTTTGTTTGGATATAAAGCATTACTTCCATAATTTTTCTCCTTGAAATTATACATCTCAAGAACACCTACTTATATAACCTTGGTTGATCAAAAGTGGATGATAATAATTCAAAGAAATCAAAATCTATAAAAACAATGAAAAGGGTAAATAAAGAAGTGTAGTAATTTATAGTGTATAAAGATACATGTGTAAAGACCTATATTTTTATATAATTAATTACACAATATTAAAATTAGTTTATATCTACCTTCTATTTACCTATCGACTACTCCCTTGCACCTCTTATGATAAGAGGTGCAAGTGCTAGCTATTACCCTTTGTCTGTGGGTGTGAAGGCATTTGAGATACTTCACAAGTACATCCACATCCTCAAGTCCATGTGCAATAACATGGCATGTTTTCTATTTACATAGTGTAATCCTACATACTTCGCCTATTATAACGTTTCAGATGCAACCACTTAATCTTCTAACTTTCTAACTGGTCTTGTGCCAAAAATATGACTAAGTTCTTATATAATAATTCCTTAAATTCTTCCCATCAATATGCAATGAGTTTCTTTTAATTTTCAAAAGATGACATAATGATTCTCCCACCATACAAGAGTACATCCTAAATATTTCACGCATTTCTCATTAACACTACGCACACTAATATAAACTTTCATGTGTTTGATCCATGCATCTAGAAATTCGGCATTCACGTGTCCTCAAAATATTTTTATCTCTACTTCCATTTCAATTTCAACGAGGGTTCTTTGCTTGATTTTCATCCAAGATGTTTATTAGTCAACAGGTCCTCACAATCACCTCCATTTATTAGTCTTCAATAGGTTCTCAAAAACATCTCCAATACAATATTTTTACAAATAGTTTGTATTACAAAACCCAGAGAAAAATGATTTTAACTTATGCCCTCTTATTGTTGACTCGCACATTCTTGTTAACACCTCATCCCATTCTAATTTTCCATTACTATTTCCATGTTGTTGTCTAGGGCGTGTACACAATTGTTCCACTTCAATGTGATGTTTGGATTGCAAGGTAGCAATTCTCTTTTGTCTATAGAATTGGTTATTATCATATAAGAGCCACCTATTTTCCACAAATCTAAATTATTGGTCATTACCTTATACCTTATATCTTATTGGTCATTTCTTATATCTTATTTTCCACAATCCTAAATGGTAATTATTCTAATAGGTCAAATTATTTGTATACAGTTTCGGTCAACCAAAACTGGGAGTTTTTGAAATATATAATTTGCGGAAGTGATTCCTTTCATATAATATGATCCCTCCTTGTCAATCTACTATATTTGTAGATTCGTGTAGCCTATGAGAAGCCTTAGGTTGGGGTCCCATTAAAAAGGCTTCCTTAAAAAAAGAGTTAGAGCTGCTTACTATTTGTTAGTTTAGCTCAACTTAAAAATTTATTCTAAATTTAAGGAAGCTGGTGGTCTCATGAAAACAATAATTGTCTTCTATATTTGTGCATAAAAAATAAGTTAAAAATTAATTTCCCTCCAAAATTAATTTTCAAGAAAAATATAAAATTAAAATATTTGACAAGTGGCAAAAAAGATTCCATAGCTAGTGAGGCCTGCTGCGTTTTAAGTTTCCCTTCACTCATTTTGTTTGCTAGCTACCAATGGGTAAAAAACTTTCATTCATTCATTCAAACTAAGAGCTCCTATTTTAGAGGAGAAAAGCCCCCTCATGCGACCCCTCTGCCTTACTATTAAAAAAAAAAGACAAGTGACTTCATATAATATAGTCTAGCGTTGAGTATATTTGTTTTGCTTATGAAAAGGGCTGGAAGGTTGACAACATGCATCAGTTAATATGAGGAAGAAAAAATCAACTGGACAGCCAACTTCCTTATCAAAATTCCTAGTATAAGGATCAACATCGAAAAGAGCACAAGGATGTTTTTTTATCAGTCAATCAAAATCTTTCTTGCATTCATTCATTACTAATTTTAAGTTGAAATTTTTTGTAGGAATCACGATCACATATCCACATGCGGGAAGAAACAGAATTGGCTACTCATACATCCATTCTGCAAAAGATATTCAACCAAAAAGAATTATATTAAATTCCTTTAGATTTCAAGTTTTGCTGTACATCGTAAAAGTTATTAGTTTTGCAAAAGCAAACGTGAGGATATATCAAAATGATAAATGCGACAAGAGGCCTCAATTCCTATCGCACCCATGTCAAAGGAATATCACTCGGCTGACAGAAGCTATGGAATAAAGCGTGACATGTTTTTATGCCATGTTCTCAGGTACAGTGTAAAAGAGATGAGGCACCATAAAAGATCTGTCCACAACTCTGGTTTCTTGGAAAACTCATCCCATACCAACATAGGATTCAACTCAAATGCTTCGAAGTTGAGGCCTGACACCATTTCATCTTTACACATGCTGCTTCAATGAGTCGGCATTAAGTTTTAATGTACAAGCGTAATTCAAGATAAAATTCGTCATTTTCATTGGTGAAACCTCAGCAATGTACCAAAATTTTAAGCGTATCATATCCCGTGCATGCATCCACAAACTCTGGACATGCATTAATACCCTTTTCTTAATAATCAGGGTGCTAGCACAAACATCTGATGAGCACCCCACATCAAAAATAAGAGGACAAAATTGTGGTACGAATAGAACCCAACAATACACCAGATTAAACCAAATTAAACAATTCGTAAGAGTGCTCCCTATGTGTCAAAACAAATCAACGCCGAAAAAATCACCGCATAAAAGATTCCTTCACAAAGCACCGGCCTCCTGAACTGAATTAACCATCAGAAATAGTTAGAAACATATAGAATAATATAGACATTGCAAATGTTGTTTCTCGTGTCCATACAGAAAAAATGGAACAGATACTTACTTATACTCCAAGTGTATGTTGAGAAAGCGTGGATTCTCCTTGCTTTGTGACAATTTAACAGAACCATTAATTGCTTGATCTTGCTTGACTTCTAATGGATCAAAGATATAGAGCAAAGTCTGCAAAGATGGATTATATAACATGAACATCAAAGACAGGATTACTTTCATAGACAAATATAGAAGAATTAAAAAGCTAAAAGTAAAAGGGATCTAAAATAGATGACTTAAAACTCTCTGTATTAAGACAGGCTTACATGTATGGATCAGATGCGAACTATTTAAGATATTTTCCCTGTAACAATAAAGAACCTAAATACAAATAACACAACTTTCAGAATAACATTTAATGGTGAAAACAACAAAAATTGCCTTTTCAGTTACATTCCTACAAATATGATATGCTACCTTACTGTTTTCGCACGGACTTCTATTCCATGAAGGTACAAAATGTTTCTTATTGAAAAGTTCCTCCCTGATAATGAGTCAGGAAGTTGCCCCCTGCTGGCACGTATGTTTTCATTACCAAATACAGATAAGAACAAAATATGCCTGGGGGACAGCTGGGTTTCCTGTAGTCTACCATAATCAATTCGAACATGGCCAGGAAGATCATCCTGTATATGAATTTTCTCCATACACACCTTCTCAATAAGGAAAAGAGAAACAGCATAGGAAAAAAAATTCAGTGAAACTTAGTACCCATACAAAATCATTCATGTAGTGACACTTCTAATGTGAACAATAGTCATTTCCTATCTAGTCAGACATCATAAAATCCATGCTCAATGTTGCATTTTGAACTCTAATCGTGTTATTGTCTTGCCAACGATGAACACTCCCCAACGCATCAAAAGAAGCAGAAAGTGAAGCACAAAACCAGAAGTTGTCTCAAAAATTGGCTAAGTTTGGAGAAAAGGTGTGACAGTGATGAGTCATGCGTTCATCAAAGGCCCACCAGAAGTTCGAAACTTGACAAAGGAGCAGGGCTTCACATATCAAGCAAAGTCCACTTAATTGTCATAAAGGAAAAAAAAGTGCCAAAATTGGCTCCTACTTGATGATCCCGATAAATCAAACTTTATAGAAAGATGGCAATTCACTTCCAATTGTGCAACGACTTTCTATGATACCAAGTTTGTCAATAGTTGAAAAACAGAAAGTGGCATGCCCCTACTTTGAATCAAGTGTCATCAAAATTCGTAGACAGAACAATGGCAGACTGATCAAAATCACACGCGTGATTAAGAGTTATTGCCTGTTGTTTGGAAGTGAAGGAAAGCTACATATTAAGTATCATATTCCAAAGTTTGAGGATGAGCTTCAACAAACAAAAATTTAGGAGTGACAGAGTGTTCACTATGCTAGCCAGTTGACTATGTTGATGTTACGGATTGATGCGCTAGAGAAGGATACTGTGTGGCCGACTAGGCTGATGTTCTGAATTTATGTGCCAAAGAAAAATAACGTGTGCCAACTGGAGGAAGCATGTGAAGATTGTTTGGGACCAGTAGAATCTGGTAGAAACCCTAAATTTTCATGCATTTCTACCATTAGGGTAACTTGTTTTGAACTTAGTTGTAGGATGTACACCCTGTCCCTACGCAACGGATCTGGATGCGCACCAGTTCGGATGCGTTGTCCGAATGTGATCTGAATGCTTATGCGTCCACGATGGGCATCTTGGACTATGAATGAGCTCAGATGCGCAACCAACACATCCAGCGCACATCCATAGAATAGGATGCGCATCTTGGAGCGCTTCCGTGGCCAAGGCACTTTATGTGACAAAATATTTTAAAAAGTGTTTTTTTTTTGCTAAAATCCCTAAAACAGCTCTTTATGAGGTCATTCAACCTAAAAACAAATCATTTTGTTTGCTCTTTTGCTCTCAACTCATTTTGTCTCCATTTTCGCATTTTGAAGGGCAAGTGGTTTCTTCAAAGGGGATCATTTGTGGACATAAAATCCCAAACCCTAGACCCTCGCAAGGGGTGCTGCTCCTTGACCCTGGACCCCCATTTTGGCGTGCCCCCAAACCCCCGCAAGGGGGTGCTGCCCCTTCACCTTGTTGGAGTCGTTGCCCCCAAACCCTAATTTAATTTTTGAAGTACACAACTTTGAGTTTGCATAGTACATGTATTTGATGATGTTATTGTTGTTGTCGGGATATTTGAATGTACCGGTTATTATATTAATAAAGTATTATGTTAGCCTCGGTCGTTAGTGACCGAGAGGTTAGACAGTTACGTCACGACGGTTCGGTCTTGGCCCTTCGGGTACTTTATATACCCTCTCGGAGGATGGACACGGGGATATGATTGTATGATCATTATTATGTAAATGTACTTGCCAGTCCGGAATGATTAATGAAAGTATTTATTATTCTATGATA
>MU226355.1:1553437-1572243 GCA_018584345.1 Thuja plicata
TATGTAAATGTACTTGCCAGTCCGGAATGATTAATGAAAGTATTTATTATTCTATGATATATTCTGTGTTTATTATATTTCCTGTACTATGTCTATGCATTATTAAGTTACCCGTGACGGTAAACAATTGTGTCCTTGAGGTTTATTCAATTGGCATTTAATATTTATCTTTGGTATTTCGCATTGATCAATGAAGTATCATACTATCAAATGATTTAGTTTTACAATTCTGTATATACACACACATGTACCCAAAACCCCCAAAAAAATTTGCACGTACCTGTTGATGTGAGTTTTATGCCATTACAACATGCAGAACTGAACACTCAATATTCCAAGTCGAAACACCAAAGATCAAATCCTATTGAATAAGGATGCTCATATGCTAAACAATGTATATGGATTGTGGGATCAAATGAGACAACCCCTTGTAATGATGTGATATCTTGGGTATCATAAAGGGACTTACGTTGTTCAATCAATGGACATCAACTACTTCCAACCAAACAAACTGCAAAGAGATTGTTGAAGATAGCGTTGGGAGGACGAATCTGAGACATCTAATTGTCTCAAGTGATGCATTTCATCACTTGAGACTATGATTGATTATATATTTGGCATGATCGATTATCTATGAGAACCGACTATCGAGAAGGATTCCTCCCTAGCTAAGAGGGAGTGTTAATGTTATTATAGCTATGGTTGGATTCCTTCAGGCCGACATAGATAACATAAAGCTTGTAAGAATATAATTATTGTGATATAATAATTATATTGATAAAATTATTGTGATTGATAATATAATTATTATATTATTATTGTGAGATAATATAATTATATTATACAACTATTATATTATTATTGTGAGACTATAATTATTTTATTATGTGATAATATAATTATATTGTATAATTATTATATTATATAATAATATAATAATTATTATATTATATAATAATTATTATATTATATTAATAATATAATTATTGGAGCCACTTGGAAGAGTGGCGTCCCTTGGTGAAGGGGCACCACAAAAGGTATAAAGGAAGATTAATCTTCCTCTTGAATAACAATAGATATTATACATCCAATCTGCATTATTGAAGTAGTGCTCGGAGGAGACAATTGTGAATTGTCTAAGGTTCGGAGGGCAAATCATTGCTCGTGGTTCATCGAGCACACAAAAAATCAACAAAGATAAGGGTTAAAAAAACTATTCTACTCCTAAAATGTGAGAGATGATGAATGCCTTTGTGGCTCTACTAGACTTAGTTTAGCCATCAACATCAACCAAGTGAGTGGTATCAGAGCAGGTGACAATCGTGGAGGAGTAATTTTCACAGGCAGATTCACATTGATGGGGTTATCTGCATTTGATCGTGGAGTTCGTGGATCAGTCTTCATCATGCCCTGGAGTTCGCGGATCAGTCTTCATCATATCCTGAGCAGATTAATAGGAGTGCCAAGAAATCTTGGTATAGTCTGCCGTAAATTTTTGAGGAGGCGGTTCCAACAAACGGATTCCAAATTGGGAGACTTTGATATGAGAGACTAAAGTTGTCGTGGGAAATATAGATGTCGTGAATCAATTGTGAGGTGAATGTATCATTGGAGCCAAAAGATTGAATATATTTCTTGTGCACCCAATTTCTTCTAACCGTAGCTTCCAGAAAATCTGAAACAGCGTGCGATGCTTTCATGCGTGGCAAATTGTATTTGTTGGTGACATTTTGCATATGATTTGCGGCAATTCAATGAATATTGGGATGATATCAATAATTCCTTGCCTTCCATTGACAACCGCTAATAGCTGAGAATGCATTCAAATTGCTCGTTGTACCACCGTGGATGATGTCGCGGGTAGAGGCCAATGGTGACTAGATGAAATACAATAATTTGTTCGATTACTCTAGTTGTTATGACTAGTTATTACCGCAAGTCTTCCCATGATATCGAAGATGATATATGAAAACCGTCCAAGGGAAATCGTGATAACTAATAAGAGATGCCATCCCCAAAGATGTGCTAATGAAATCACTGAATCGCTCTTAGGAGTATGAAGGGTCTTCAACAGAATACATAGTAGTTAGTAAATAAATTGAGAAAGCTGAACGAAAGATCTCCCGCACAAAGGACAAAGTACATGACATTAATTATTGGAATATGGAAGGGCACAATGGAAATTGTAAAATTATTATTAAGTGATAATTATTCATAAGATATTTTTGTTCAGCGATTCATCTTTGTATTGCATCTACAATGGACATTTGAAGGATCTAAGGCGAGGGTTGTGTGAGCTACATGAGCATCTTCTCGACTTGAATCATCCACTGTAGCCGACCACACTTATTGGACATTGCCAATGTTACGATTATAAATTTACATTGGTAGCGATAATATTCGTGGGCCCGAGCCTCTGGAAGTTGACTAATTGATTATCTTCTGCACTAGATATGGGAAGTTCATATTATCAAATAATATTACCGGTCGTGGACTCTGCAGTTTAAATATTGGTCTGGAAGAATCGTTGTTGTCTTGAAAGTCTACTTAGTTTTAGGAGTACAAACGAGGGGAGTTTGAGTGATTACGGCAAAGTCTATCGAGGGATGCAATCAGTATAATAGGGAGTGATTGTTCGATATGTTTTGCGGATTCAAGTTGGAGAGAAGAATAGGGAATTATTCAAATAACAAAGGTAACAAATAAAAGAAACTATCGAGTCTTCGAATGGTAGCATGAGATATATTACTAAGGAGACAAACATGACGATAGACATATCAATTTAAGAATGAATTGATTAAATTCAAGATAGATACTCAAGTGATGGCGATGACATGTAAGGACATATCGATGTGGGATCTAAGCCACTGAAGATAGTGAAGGTTCTGTAGCCAGGTAAGATAATTATTTTCTCAGGAGACTTTGGGCAACATATATCCTGGACGGTAAAAGATTAAGGTCAAGGGATAAATATTTCATTCTGACTATTGAAGGTTCAATCTATTTAAAATCTCTTCATTCTTTGGCGATCTCATTGATCAGTCTTGTGCTCTCTGTGGAAGCGAAGATTTCATCTACAGGCATAGCATTATCCGCGATTTGTTTCAAATAAGATGTGTTGAAGACAAAATTAGTGGTCGTGTGATTGGCTTGTGCGATGGTCAAATCTATTGCAACATCGTGCAGTCTCCATTTGTGGCACAGATTCTTATTTGACTGGCAAACCAGAAACTCGTTAATATTTCCTTGACCTAGTTGTTAATATTATAAAAGCTGGAGCCAAAGTATTCAGGCTACGCATAACGAATACCTATGCATGAACAAAGGAAATTCGAGTTGCCATTGTGAGAGATCAATGAAGCTTTTGGCAAGTCGTTTGAACCATCTATGCGTCTCTCTTTGATGAATAGAGCTCGGAGTATGAGTCACACATTATTTCCTGTCACATGGGCATTCTAAGTCAAGGTTCGTGAGAGCTTAGTTCATGTGTGCAGCTCTTGGTTGGTGTAACATAGTATCAAAGACCAGCGTTTATCTTCATTCTGGATGTTGGGTAAATTGGAGAACAGATATTGGCATACCGTGGATGGGTTTAGACAAATGACAAGACATATTTTGCTACTGTTGGTAAGCCTAATGGATGTTTGGACCTTCATTGGATGAAGGACCAAACTGGAGCTTGGAAGAAGAGTAATACTCAGAAGGAAGAAAGAAGCATATTACATCAGGAAGGATGTTGATAAGCGTTTTCTCCATAAATAATAAGAATGATGCTTTAGGAATGTCGCAGAGGCACTTGTGCAAGTGATGGCAGCTTCAAGGATTACAAAGCAAAGTCGAGACAAGAGGACTCTCCCAGTGAGATGGAGCAGACTGTGAGGGGAATTTTTGTTCTAATTTCAGGATGGTCATATTCTTGTCTGGTCTAGGGCTCGATCTTATGACAGTAGGTCTAAGGTGGTCTTGGATCTAGCACTTTCAGTCGTATGTGGATCGTGCCAGATGATGAGTCTCTTGGAGCAAGATATCTTCGATAATTGGGTTCATATGAGCAGGATATGCTTCCGTGACAAAGGGAACAGCTAGAGGATCTACTTCAGTTAACATCCAAAGATCTTGGTCATATTGGTTCAAAGGAAGTCTGACAAATCTACAAAGGCAACCTTGGACGAGAAGGTCAGGAGGCTGATGTTAGTACTTAGAGCTTCAGAGGGAGCAACATCATCATGCATATCTACTTAATGCATTCTTCTCTGTGAGAGAAGTTTGAGGTGTCAGCCCTTGTAGCATTTTTCTCTAAGATGGAGAAATTTGAGGTATCAGCCCTTGTAGCATTTTTCTCTAAGACAGAAATTTGAGGTATCAGCCCTTGTAGCATTTTTTTCTAAGACGGAGAAATTTGAGGTGAAAGCCCTTGTTCCACCCTTTGGGAGTAGCCATGGTGGATGTCATGAGAGAATCCATGACTTTGCACTTGTGTTTATTCACCCTCTAGGAGTAGCTATGGTGAACGTCATTATGAGATGGCAACATCACGTTGAGTGATTTCGTGATGGGCACTTGTTCACTTGTTCTTTCCACCCTCTAGGAGTAGCTACAGTGGATTAACACTTGCGTTGTGTCACCCTTTGGGAGTAGCTATGGTGGCCGTCATCGTGAGATGACGACATCACGTGAGTGATTCCTTGAGGAACACTTGTGTTTGTTTGCATTTCCATTCATGGGAGCAGCCATGATGGAGCCACCCTGTGGGATTAGCCATGGTGGACATTACTCTATAACTCAAATATTTGAGAAGATCCTCCCTATCTAAGAGGGAGTGTTGAAGATAGCGTCGTGTGGACGAATCTGAGAATGCATTTCATCACTTGAGACTATGATTGATTATTTATTTGGCCTGATCGATTATCTATGAGAACCAACTATCGAGAAGGATTCCTCCCTAGCTAAGAGGGAGTGTTAATGTTATTGTAGCTATGGTCAGATTCCTTCAGGACGACATAGATAACATAAAGGTTGTGATAATATAATAATTATATTGATAATATAATTATACTATATAACTATTATATTATTATTTTGAGACTATAATTATATTGTGTGATAATATAATTATATTGTATAATAATATAATAATTATTATATTATATTAATAAGACAATTATTGGAGCCACTTGGAAGAGTGGCGTCCCTTGGTGAAGGGGCACCACAAAAGGTATAAAGGAAGATTAATCTTCCTCTTGAATAACAATAGATATTATACATCCAATCTGCATTATTGAAGTAGTGCTCGGAGGAGACAATTGTGAATTGTCTAAGGTTCGGAGGGCAAATCATTGCTCGTGGTTCATCGAGCACACAAAAAATCAACAGAGATAAGGGTTAAAAAAACTATTCTACTCCTAAAATGTAAGAGATGATGAATGCCTTTGTGACTCTACTAGACTTAGTTTAGCCATCAACATCAACCAAGCAAGTGCAATCTCCTAAGGTAGATGCAAGATGTTCAAACTATCACCATTCCATTGACACCATCCATCGATGCATATCAATGTGCAAGCAATAATTGAAATAAAGCTCATAAATATGTCATTCGACCATGCATGGCAAACTTAAAATTAGTAAGCAGCTAGTGGTTTGCTCTAAGCTAGTTCACCAAAGATGCATCCAAAATATATTCCATTCAACTAAACACTACTCCTAAACAACATGAAATAATAACTTAAATTGAGGGAATGTAGAAACCATGCAATACTCCAAAGCAGCACAAGTAATCCACCATGAAGACCAACAATGAATTATCAATTACATTGATAACACTATGGCAACAATTTCAACAAGTCTCTCCTCCTACTCTACTCTATCTCTAATTTCATGAGTTACAAATGAGAAGGCTTGGCCTTTTCTAGTTGTTCCATTATAATGAGTGGCCAAGATAAACTCAAGATCAAGTGCCAAGATTATACCAACAAATCCCTAATCCAACTAACAACTACAAGCATTAAATGCTTGACCAATTACAATGAGGCACCACCTTATGGACCAATGAGAAAATTGCATTGCTTTTATAGACCAATAAGAAAATAGGTTAGGTAATGACATTAGATGCCCTCAACATGTACACTTGGCATGATATGATTGGTCGAAGATGAACGGGCGCCACCTCAGCATGTTTCTCTTATAGACTTGATAAATATATCTTGATGATGAGAAAATTTCTCTTGATACTCAACATTATCAAACCTTCAATTTTGATGACATATTCCCAAATTGCTTCATCTTCCCTTCTCATTTTTGGCTTCTTGACCTTGATATTCTTTAAGTGATGAAATCCCTCATTTACTTGGACCATCAAAATGAACTTGAATTTCCAAAGGACCCATTTACTTGTGAGAGAATGCATTTGCATTTTACATGGGTACCTAACATGGCCTAGTAGTTGGGACCCATATTACATCCTTGCATAATAATGTACACCCCAAGTTGCACTTAAGAGGGGTGTTGGTGTAATTAAGGTGTTCTACCTAGTGATAACCTCCCCTAGGTCCTTATTACATATATCACTTAATTTACTTAGTGATCACATTACTCTTTAGGAGCGTCTCCACTTTTGGTGGTTATAACAAGTTATCACTTATCCACCTCAAGCGGATCTTCCACCTTTAGTGGTATTATCACACTATCACTTTTCCACCTAATATTGGTGATAGGTTGGTTGTGCATTGCATAGGATTGTGACACTTGTTAGCATCTTGTCTAATCCTCCATTTTCACCTTGTCTTTATAAGCAAGGCCTTCTATATACATGTTGTATGTCCATTAGCAATATTTGTTAGGATTAAGTAATACTTAGAGGGGGGGTGAATCAGTATTACAACACTTCAAATTAAACTTAAACCAATTCCACATAAACCATATGATTGCTGAAACGAAAAGAACATAAGCAAATAACACACAACTCATTACACCATTATTTGTTGTCGAGGAAACCCTAGCCAAGGGAAAATGCTGGTGGGGATGGTACCCACAAGCATGCACTAAAGTATAATATCCTTGTTAGGAGCTGAATATTACATAGTACATTTCCTTGTTAAAGGAATAACAACCCTGTTAAAGGTATACAACACCCTGTTAGGGGTACACTGAACTTACAGCTCTTACAATCAATACTCCAGAAAAGTATTCTCAGAAATGAACAAAAACAAGCATCTCCAATGCTTAGATAGTTCCAGTTATAGCTCTCTGTCAATCTTTGATCTCGCATCTGCCATCACATATATCCATCCACATACCATACTTCGCTTTACAAAATCTTCTTCATATATATATGTCTTATATCATTTTGTCGACTCTCAATTACAATACAAAATAAAATAAATACTTATCCAAAAAGTAAATATAACGTAGGTGCTCTTGTATTACCAAAGTATAGGGGTGCTCCCACAATAGCGGGTTACACTTTTTCGGAGGAAGGAATTCCTCACGAAATCCGCGAGCGGGAGGATTTAGTCAAGTACTTTCGATAGAAAGTACCTGATTGTTTCGATCGAAACTAAACATTCTTAGTTTCGATTGAAACTACCTTTTTTGGTTAGTTTCGATCAAAACTAACTAGTCAAAATTTTGCTATGGTTTTTACCCATATACATGTTAAACTAAGAAAGTACTTTCGATAGAAAGTAGTTTCGATCGAAACTAATTAGTTTCTATCGAAAGTACTTTCTATCGAAACCCTCTAAATAGAGGCCATTTGCAGAGGCTAACAAAAATCTGCAGTTTTCATGGCTTCGGGGCTCAAACGGAAGAATGGGGAGACGTCCTTTTGCATCGCACAAGTACTCTGAATGAGCTTTCTAACGAATATAGATTTGACAATTTTTGAATTAATTAGGTCTATGTATTTTGACGTGCATCAGATGTAGGTTTTTTATCGAATATAAACTTCCAGGTTTGAAGTTCAATGAAAAATAGTAGAAAATAGAAAAAAAGAATTGAAAAATAACAATGCCCTCCGGCTTCAAGTCTTCTTTCTATCAAAAAAAAAAAATTTGAATTTCGATAAATACACAAGTTATCAGCTACGCAGTCAAGGTATGTCAAAATTACGGTTGACTCTACTTCAAACGTTCATAAAATATTAAATAATCATGATAATGTCATCAAACCAATTGCATCTCCTCCGTATGGATGTTAAAAAACCAAATTCGAAAGAAGTGTATTGATATCTATTTTAGAAAAAAAGTTATGTTGTACGAAGTCATTGTACCTTTTTGAAAATGACGTTTTCAGCAACATAGCAGTTTTAGTGGGAGAAAAAAAAACCATTAAAATCAATTCAAAAAAAAATTAAAAAAAATATATTTAGAATCTAGACAGAAAATCCTAAAAGACTAGTTTACTTCATCTTCCGATTTCAAATAGTTTAACGACAATATGCATCCGAATGTGAAAGTTTTTCTCAAAATGTAGACTTCAATGTCCGTTTAGGCAAAAAAGTGTAACCCACTATTGTGGTATCACCCATAGGTAATTCACAATACCAATCCAACTTAGCATGCTTGGATTCCATCTCATGCTTCCTCAGTCATCGCAATTGTTCAACTTCTCTGTTACACTGTTTTGTTGTCTTCGCATGTCTTCAAATCTCTCTAACTCTCTGTAATCATCACCAAAACCAAATCGATCTTAACTGTAGATCATACATACATCAAAGTATCTTCCTCTAAGCTCGCTAGTCATCAAACATCATACACGATCTTCATTGACCAAAACCATGTTGTTATAATCTATATTTCTGTTTCTATACTTAGTCGATTTCAAAACTGAATCTCCAAAACTGTTCTTAACTCAATCATACTATCAGATGTGTTGCCATAAATGACAACCATTAAGTGTCTCATATCATACCAAAAACATTACTTGCCAACAATATCATCATTCTTGCATTGTGATGCAATCTTCTTGCCATTCTCTTGTGGAAGTTATCTTGGGCTTTCATTTGATTACGGGTGTTGTAGAGTCACCTAAAACTCTAACAATGCTTTTGAGTACATTTGTGGGAATAACCAAATGGACTCAAGGTATAACAAGAACATTGAGAATTTGGAGAATATGTTGAAGTGTACTTGGCCAAGTGAAGAAGTGCTCATGCAATGGCAAGCTAAGTATGGTCCTGACCAAGATGAAGAATGATCCTGTTTCCTAGGTCAGAGACAAATTTTGAGTCAGCATTAGAAGAACAATGTTTCCCTCAAACCAACAATCAACCAACAATTTTGCTCTGACAATTTGCATCCACCAGAAGAGAAATTGTATCAGCAACACATTCATTGAGTTGATTCCTCTAGTTTTCTGCGTCTTTCTATTTAGTAATTTCTAACTTCCTGATTTTTAGGGTAATTTAAAATTTGAATTGTCAAGTCAGAAATTGACCTGCGTACACATGGTTTGAAGCTTATTTTGCTCCCTTGTTTTCTAAAAGGGAATTTAGAGGCCATTGTATAGAGTTGCTTCTGAGATTTTTCATAGAGAATCCTAGTAGGTTCCTGATTTTGTAATTCTGATCTTTGGAGTTTGTACATAGTGTTCTTGTCAGGAGTTTGTAGCAAAAAGATAGAGCATATCAGATACAACTGTAAGCATTTTGAAAACTGATAATGAAATGGAGTGAAGCACTCATGATGCAATTGTCTCCTATTTTGATGTGTTAATTCTCATGAGGTTATGAAGCAAGTCTTTGTTATCTCAAATCTGTGAATTCATTTACAGTTTATGTTCATGTTTTTGCTTTTTATTCTAAGTGAATAGTTAAAGATGCTTTGACCAAGATATCGGGAATTTAATATATTCTTTTAGGATCTAAAAGAAGAATTAAGTCATGAGCATTATAAGAGGTTCGATGTAATGCATCAAGTCTGTTAAGCCCAAGGGTTGTGATGTTTGCATTCTGCAATTTGTAGTTTGAATTTAATATATTCTTTTAGGATCGAAAAGAAGAATCAAATCGTGAGTATTATAAGCGGTTCGATGTAATGCATCAAGTCTGTTAAGCCCAAGGGTTGTGATGTTTGCATTCTGCAATTGTAGTTGAATTTGTGTAATCAAACTCTATTGCCCTGATAAGGCACTGATCTAGGAGTTTTAAAGGTTAGCATTTCAAAGTTTTCTTAAATCATAAAATCAAAAACAATCTTTTTCTTTCATGTTTTTCTTAGTTTTTTTTAGATTAGGGTTTCAGTGTTCCTTAATGCTAAAAGAATTAAAGTCCATAAGAATTAGCTAAAATGGATTATGTAATTAAATATCGATTGCATGAAGAGGAAAACATCTGCTAAAACAATATCCATGGGTTTTGAAGGTTGTACTTGTGGGATATTGTCATAGGATTACGCTCCTTAGTTTGCATTGCCAAAACTGCAGAAGGTTTTTAGCCCTAGGATTAAGCCTTGTTTGTTGGCCACTAGCTTGAAAGACCTTAAACATAAGAATGGCTAGTCTTTAGAGGGTTTTAAGTAACCTAGTTGAAAAAACACCAACAGAATATATGTTAGGTAACACAGTGTGTATCTCCTCCTAGTGTAACATGTAGGCTTTTGGACTTGGCCTACTACCCGTTTGGCTTAAGGTTTATTCGTGCGTGTGTGTATAAAGTTGAACTAGGTTCATTCCTAGTGTGTTTGATTGAGTTGATGTGCAAGTATGTGAGTGATGCTAAATGAGTAGCATGATCATTATGTGTGGTTTCATCTGAAGATCATATGCACCCTGCACGAGGATGTTTTGAAGCTGATAAGTTGAGTATTCAGCCTTGAAGATTCACATTTCATATGTCTTGTATTCTGATCCGATTGGTCTAACACATGCTAAGTTGGTGCTCAAATCTTGGATTAGGGAATCGGTCTCTCCTATAGGTTGGTGCCTGCAAATAAAAATTGGGGATTGGTGTCTCCACTAGGTTGGTGCCTATATCATATTGTATATTCTTCATTATATCTTTGTGAGACTGAATCTGGGTAGTAGTTCCAAACAGCAATTCTCACCATGGTTTTCCCCTTCTGGCTTTTTACATAAATCTGGTGTTCATTTGTGTAATTGTGTGTTCTTTGACTAGTTGATTCATAACTAAGCAAAGAGTAGTAAATGCAATTAATCATAATTTGGATTTGATATTGGTTGTTATGCTTGGAGAAGTTGTTAATGGTATTTAATATTGAATGAATTTGGAATTGGCATATACTAATTCACCCCAGCCCCCCCTACAGGTCTTCACTTCTGCCAAGCACTATGACCCCGAAAAAAAGAGAAACCTGCACCAGCAAAGATGTTATTCTGAAGTCCAGTGCTGAATTCCTTGGGGCAATCTTTGGCTTGCTACTGTGCTAGGAGATGCAGGAAAAAAAATTGGATGAGTATCATGACACATGAAATGATAATCTCTTGGATTATTTGAGGCAAGTGGGAAAACATCGGTTGAAAGAGTCAAACAGGCCTAATCAATTGCCCAAGGTCATGAGGAATAATGCAATCAACGAACTCCCGATCATGATGACCTTGCTCGACCACATAACTACACAAGAGGATGCAAGAACATTCAAGAGTTGGATGTTTTACATCATGAACTTCATTTGTGAAGATAAGATATATTTCAATTAGAGTATTTTTATCAAAAAATGCACTCATAGACAACTGTGTGACTTTGAACAAACTCACAAATTTCATATGATATCCTTCCCAATCTATAATACGGAAGAGCTTGGTATTTTGTTGGCCCAGCAGCAATAGGATCATGCAACATAACCCAACTTGTAATATCACAAATGGAATATTTTGTCAAATTAATTAAAATAAAAAAAATCCACAGAAAATATGAAGCAAAGTATGATGCTCAAACCCACATGAAATCACTTTCAAACATATCCAGAAATACCCACAAAATCCAATAAATTTTCCATGATATTGCATCCATTTTGACATAATTTTGTACAGAAAATAATGGAACTTTTCCTATTGATATAAACTGATATAAACACAAAAAATATGCTATAACAACAGCAAAACCAACAGCAACAACACCAGAAAATAAATATGATAGCTAAAGCTTTAAAAACCTCACAAATCCAATAACTACAAAACACAAGTAACAAAATCTTTGCGTCAAACTGAAATATAACATCTTCAACCCTTGGAGATGATCTCGAATAACAAAATGAACAACCAACTGTTTTACAACAGCAAATGTCAAACAAGCTACAGCAGACCACAACAAAATCTCCTCAACTCCTCACAACAGTTGACTTGTTCTTCGAGGTTAAATAGCCAACACAGTTTAGTGTGAGTGTCACTTCACTCCATGTATTTTTTCTTATTACCAACATTATCTAATGTTAATGATGATGATGATTCTTCTTTATGAGCAACCATAAAATGCTCATTGCTGATTTTATTACTTTAACATTGAACAATAATCAAATACAATGGCATCTAACTTTGACAAATTGGCATTAAAGCAAGGAAACCCGGAAACAGTTTTCAAGCAAAATTCTTGCCGTTGCAGAAATAAAAACTGGTTTGGGGATGGGGGTACGGCAAGGGACGTTTCCTTGACCATACTTTAAAAAATAAACTCTTTTTCTATTCCCTAGTGACCCCCACACTTGCTCGCCCTAAATGGGTAAAACAACATAATTTCTTCATTGCTATCTCATTTTGAAGTTGAGCAAACAAGGAGAAACAAACAGCACAGTTTGAAACTTTGAAGGAGAGAAAAAAAGGAGAAAACTTGCATATATGATATATGATACTTTTCATTTTGTTAAAACTTGCAACCCTTGGGCATTTTGACATTCATATAATTATATTCATATTAAGAATAATTCCATCCAGATTCAAACAAGGAAACCCGGAAACAGTTTTCAAGCAAAATTAGTTTCAGAAATAGAAACTGGTTTGGGGATGGGGGGACGGCAAGGGATGTTTCCTTGACCATACTTTAAAAAATAAACTCTTTTTCTATTCCTTAGTGACCCCCACACTTGCTTGCCCTAAATGGGTAAAACAACATAATTTCTTCATTGCTAACTCATTTTGAAGTTGAGCAAAAAAGGAGAAACAAGCAGCACAGTTTGAAACTTTGAATGAGAGAAAAAAAGGAGGAAACTTGCATATATGATATATGATACTTCTCATTTTGTTGAAACTTGCAACCCTTGGGCATTTTGACATTCATATAATTATATGCATATTGACAATAATTATATGAGTGTATGAAATTGAAAGCAATTTGAATTAACTATAGTATTGAGTTACGTCATGTATATAAAATTATGAACAAAGATGCATCGTGTGTGTGAATGTGTGTCTATATATGCTTTTTTAATTATAATTTAAATATTAAATTTAAAAATTGCTTGTTAAATATTTTTTTGGTTTGAATTATTATTCTTTATAGTTTATATTTGAAGTTTGAATTTGTGATATATTTTTAATTAATAATAGTAAATTACTAATAAATATATTTTTTGTTTTATTTTATTTTGAATCTAAATTTAAATGTGAAGTTAAATAAAACAAATACGAATAATTTTATTAATTTTAAATATATTAAAACTCATAAATTTAAATATAAACTATAACAAATAATAGTAAATACATTGACAAACTTATTTGTTACCAATTAACTTTTGAAATCATCATTCTTAAATCTTAATTAAAAAAGATAAATATATCCTAAATTCTAATCAAATGCTACGGCAAAGTTAAAAGTTTAAGGTGAAGAAATTAATATTAAAACGGACTTGAAGCCATCGCCAAACTGGCTGAAGCCTTAACGGAACTGTGAATCACTCGCGTGAAGGAACACAGGAGTTTGAAAAATCGCAGGAAAAATAATAAATAAAGGCAGGAAGACATATGAAAAATAGCAGAAGAAAACATGCACGGGAGAGCTGTATATTCCATTTCAACCACGGTTTATTTATAATAAAAAAATCTCCAGTTTTTTCCTCTAATTTTTAGCGATAACAGTAGATTCGTCTCAGGTTTTTTTTTAAATAGTAGCGCTGCGAATATGGTATGGGATCAAAAAAACTGGAGTTATTTAAACACGCAACCTGTGTTGTACCCGTCCCTGTACAAGTAGGTGTACCCCACATAACTGGGTGCTGTATCTGCAACCCTGTTTATGAATTTCTAACTCTAATCTCAACTCAATTGCTAGGGTAGAGGGCCCTATGGTGGGGCACGTCTCTAAAATCCAAAATATTTCAAATTAGGATGTTACTTAAGTATTATTTAAAATCTGATGGTCTCATGAATTTAGTAGTGCAGTTCAGCTTAAAAATTTAAGCTCCAAAATTGAAGGATGGTGGTGGTCTGATGAAGAATGACGTGAGTAAAAATTTAAAAAATAAGTATCATTTTCCTTCTATTTTCTTTTGGAATATTAGTTAACTGACAAGTTAAAAAAATCCTAAGCAGGTGGGGCAATTTCTAGCCCTGCCCCAATTTTACCCGCTGAAATATGCAGTTCCTAGGAAATAAGTAGGGGCTGCTATTTTTGAGGAAAGATTCCAAATAATCCTGTGGTATATTTATTTTGTTTGTTTTATGAGATTTCCCAATCATAAAATACCCTCTTTCATTTTTTGTATTTGAGATCTCTTGGGGATATAGCGTGGACTGGCTTCTTCCTTAAGGAGTATTGTAAGGTGTTACCCTACCTCAATGGTTTACTCTATTTCAGGATATATTGGATATTAGGGCATATTGATGATTTGGGCAAAAGGGAACAAAACTCTAGTTTCTGAAGATTTGCCCATATCTTCCAAATGACTGAATTTTCAGCATTGTTTTTTAATTTTTACCGAAGTTCGAGGATCGTTTGAGGAAGCTACAGTCCAAAAACGAGGTTTTTATCATTAATATTTTGCAAATTTATTACAATTTCATTGTTGTTCATAAATTTGCCTTCCAAGTCACAAATCAGTGAATAAATTCTTACATATCTGGAAAGCTCATGAAAATGTATTAGGGGTCTCTTAATTTCATTTTTTAATTCGAGGCCAACTACATCTGTTTTTGTCAGATCAAAGTTGGGTCAATTGGATTTGGTAGAATGGTAATCTTAATTTATTAAAGGACTTCTTTCAAAACCTACTTTCAACGGTTTTTTAAATTTTGATGGAAGTGGAGATGCATTAAAATGGTGGCACTACAAATATCTTATGGTCAACTTATACAATAGAAATATTGGTTTCCTCGTTATTTAAGAGGTGAAGCTAAGGAATTGTATTCACTATTAGATAAGGGTATTCCCTCTTTGGATGAGAACTAGAACAAACTTTCTTAGATAGATGGGCTATAAAAGAAGAATAAGAGAAAGAAGAGGACAAAAAAGAAGAAGAAAAAAGGAAGAAGAAGAAGAAAATGAAGATGAGGAAGAAGAAATAAATGGATAAGGAGAAGACTTGGAGATGATACAGATACATGCACTTTAGCACTCAACTTTCCTTTTTCATGGATGCATTTGAACAAGTTATTGTCTCTGTAAATGCTAGTAGCTCAACAAGAAATCAGCGAAGAAGATGCATGTACAAGCAAAGAACATTAAGAACAGCAAATATTAGGTAAGGATACTCAAATTTATGAAGATGTAAAGCTCTCTATGGATAAATGTGTTTTACATTCAAACTTTCATGCTTTGGATATGGATGGAATGCATAATGTTCTTGGTTATCGAACAATAAATATCAATGTGCAAAAGAAGTTCATGAAGCTTTGGTATAGAAGGGAAAAAACTACATTACAAGATATTACACAGAAAGAAGTCCAAAGGAAAGCCAAGGAAAAGAAAGTGCAAGAATTTTATTTAGATTGTAAAAATGAATTAGAGGAAAACATGAGGATCAACTCAAGAGGTTGACAAAAATGAAGATAAAATTAATTCAACTAAGAAATCACTAAGACAAGTAGCAGGAAATAGTGAAGAATCAGAGAAGGTTCCATCGACATAGTATATAGGCATCCATTATTGCGGAGGCAAGAATCATGGAGGATACCTTCATGGATACATGATAGTACAAGGAATCAAAGAAACAATTATACCAATTAATTGTATCACAAAACTAATGGATACTCACGGAAGCAAAGGACTTACTATGATAAGGAATGGAATCAAATGGGTGCAACAAATTATGGCTCACAGATGAGATCCAAGAAATATCAAGAAAAAGGAACAACCAAGATCAACTATGGATGGTTGGTTAGATGATTGATGATGGCATCATATTTGTAATAACTTGTGACAATCATATACTTTGGCTTCTACTCATGTTTTGAGGATGAAACATGTCAAGGAGGGATGGCATGTTATGTGACTAAGATATGACATTATAAGGTATTTAGATGGATGGAGATACCTATTTGAGGCACACATCCCTTAAGTTAGTCACATTGGGTCATGTGAATAATTTATGTTGTATTTTTAGGAGGTATGTATAAAGGAAGGTGATTAACATTTTGAGATGTGTTATGTATGATATTGTATTTGGGATCTCTTGGAGGTATAGTGTGGAGTGACTTCTTCCATAAGAAGTATTCTAAGGTGTTACCCTACCTTAAGGGTTTACTCTATTTCAGCATATATTGAATACTCGGGCTTACTGGCCCACAAACCTCTTCTGTCATGTGAGATCTATCTTCTGCAATATATCATTTATATTTTTAAATGTGAATTCTTATCAAATATAGTGACATGATGAGTTATGGCTCGATTTTTACTAGAGTTTTTAACCATTTACAGGTTTCTGCAGGGCTATGTTCTGTGCTCATTCCTCTTTTCATGTCTGCATTTTCTATTTTCAACCCTCTTTGAGTAGATTTCCATTCTTCTTGCATAGGTAGTTTGAGTACACTGATTTCTTAAGCATTTAAGTTTGGAAGAGTTTAATTGAGCTGGTATACTGTAATTCTTCAGTAAAGGAATCGCCACATCTGTTTAGAGATCACTGTGAGACTTCTAACTAGGTTGGGAAATGTAAGGAAAAACATATAATAATCAATAATTTCAAAACTGTTCAATAAATGATGTTCATGTCATAAGTTATGTTACATCCAGAATAGTGACGGCATGATTCAAATGACAATGTCATTGATTTTGCAGAACATTCTCTATTTTCTATCCACTAGATTTTTCAAATTTGTCAGCTCACCATAGATCTCTAATACTGAAACACAAGATTGTGCTTAAGTTCTCTCCACAAATTCTACAGGTTATGAATGGCAAGCACTACATTATGTACACAGAATGATTGCAGATGTATATGAGTTCCAACTTTTGTAATTTAAAAGGCATGATATGACAGAAATTTTACGTTCTCATTTATTTTCCTACAGTGCTCCCTATATAATTTGCCTTCAAAGTAGTGATATTTGTCCTTGTCGTTCAAAGAGATTATATAGCAGAGAAAACAAGTTGAACTAGTCCAAAAGCTAGTGCAGCTACAGCGTAGCATTCAAATTTATTAATTTTAATTCTGAAGACGATTTTGCAGAAAATTCCACGAGATGTCCTAGTGGTCATTGAAACAAAATAGTTTTTGACCTATGTTACCACGAGTTTCCGGGACAGTGGGACGGGGAAACGGGAAAACAGGTTTCCGGGAGCAGGGATGGCTATACTATATATATATATATATATATTTTTTCAAATATATTCATGAATTTCAGAATTACATAACATTGTCACATTCATCATAGCAACATTTTAATTCCATTCATCAAATCAGCATAGAACATAGCATCAAATCGAATCATCATCTAAGAATACTAAAGTCTAAGAATAGGAACATAAGATGATATCAAATGAATCAAATGAGAGAATCAATCTACTTCTACGTATTGAACGAATCAATCTGCCATAGCTGGGCGATATGTTTAGACTTTAGAGCCCTTGCTTGTGGTTTTTGGAGAAGAATTGAGTTTATTGTGCCAAATCATTCCTAGACAGGTACCAGCCATCTTGTCTGGGCAGTAATCAGCTACAACAGTGTATTTCTGAGCACTTATTGCTGCTATCAGAGCATTATCAAAGCTGGAAACGATCTGAGTATTCCTCAACCTAGCGGCAGTCATTTCCAGGTCTGCGATATGAATATCAAACAAAACTCTAATTTACAGTAATTTTCAGGTCTGGTTTGTTGAACAGAGGTTTGAATTTTCAGTCATAGTTGGATGCTAAGTTTGTAATGACTTCCAAAAAAATAAACTTTCAACATATGTTATTTTAAACATAACATATTTTATTATTTTAATGACTTCCAACGCATGGGGCCTGTGAATGGGTAAACAATTGAATTAAATTTTATTTTGAAATCGGAAACTTCAAGCAGTCCCCGGCACGGACAGGAAACGGCTACACAGTCCCCGAGACGGTCAATGCCAGCTAGAAACGCATTGACCATTTCCAAAGTTTGGGGGACGCATTTCCAATTTTCCTGCTTGGGTGGGGACGGCTTGCAAACGTTTCCGGCCGTCCCCAAGTCCTCGAGTCCCTGAAACAGCAATGGTTTCCGTAACCCGGGCCTTAGAGCCAGAAAAGCGTCCCCGGGTAACATAGATTTTGACCTTTCCATAGAACCATTGTATTCTAGACTCTTGAAAATGTTCAGAACTTCACAGTGTCGTCCCTAATTTTGCATTCCCCAAAATTGGGGCAACCCTACGCAATTCTCAGTTGCTTGCTAGGAGTTTTTCTCTAAGCGTGTCGATGTTACGGAAGGAGTATTTTTCAATGGAATCAGTCATCCCTT
>MU226355.1:1598078-1639005 GCA_018584345.1 Thuja plicata
GTCATACAAAAGAGAGAATGATCCTGAGGACACCTTTTACAAAAAGGTGGAAGCAATTGTTCATCATCGTTGGAACAAGATGACCACACCTTTGCACCTCCTAGCATATGCTCTATCCCCCAGGTACCCATGCTTCGCATTCCAGGTAGAGTACCACCATTTAGAGATGTTGAGGTTGCAAATGGGTATAGGAGGGCATTAAGTAAAATCTTCCACGATCCAGAAGTTGGGGTAAATGTTAGGAATGAATTTGGATCGTTCATCTCAGGAAGCGATCTCAACCCTACTACTGCCAATGACCAAAGCAAAATGGATGCTATTAAATGTTGGAACCTTCATGGGCAAGATTATGTGTACCTCCAACCTCTTGCACTAAAGATTCTATCACAAGTAAGTTTTTAAGTTTTTCATTAAAATGGTGAAGTACACATTCACAGCTAAGAATAATCTTCTATAAAAGTTAAACTCAAATGTCCATGTCTGTCACAAGAAACACAAATGTCACACAACATTAGCTATCAAAGACATGTTTAGGCAGAAGAAAACAGAAGAAATTTTATTTGAGCTGCAGTTGTGTTTGTATGTTCAAATGAACCTAGTGAGCATGTCCAGTAGTTAAGAATGGTTAACATCATTTCAATGATTTGAACGTAATTAGTTTCTTTGATGCCAAAATTGTAAAGCGCTGCACAATACTGAAACCTGAAGTTATATCACTCAGTATACCGTTGCATGAGAAGGAAGAATTAGCCCTCCGGATTTAAGCCAGCGGTCTCTTGCAATAATTACACTAGAGAGCATGCTCTGCATACAAATGTAGATAAAAACCACATCAGGAAATAAAATATACAATGATAATACCAACCTAGTATGAGATATCCAATCATAAAATTAGATCCAATAAGTGAAACAGGCTACAAAAAATTGTATTTAGTCATATCACAGAACAACGACGATAGATAAGAAATAAAACTGAATTCGTGAAAATTCAACAAATCACACCTGAGATCCTAATGTTTGACTCTAATTAGAACAATTTTCCTAGGAGAGTAGATCAATAAACAATTTCACCTCATAGAGTAGCATGTATCCCATCCACTCTGAAATGATTACATCGACCTCTTCATTAATATCAACTTCCTACACGGAACAAAATCCAAAACAGATGTTAAGTGCATAGATTATCATTTATTTTAAACCAACTTTATTCGTTCCTATCATCCTATCTATCTGCATGGCTGAATTTGAGATATACAAGGTTTATAAGGAGATCACTTCCAATAACATTGAAACATTGGAAAGTTACGAAAAAATACATTAAAAACTATATAAGTGTGATGGTAAAACTCTCTCAAATTATCAAATATGAAGAAAAATATAAACAATACAAATTATTGATTAAAAGGTAATCACAAATCAAAAGCCGATAGGGAAAGCCATCCAAGTAAGTTAACATGTATAAAGTTGTACAGCTGTTCTTCAATCATGGAATTAACTCTAAACAAACCAGCTGATAATTAATATTTCCTAAAGAAAACCATTAGGTAAAAGGCAATGTAACATGAGGATGCATCCCCCACTCCCTGCCCGACCCCAGCAAAATGTCATCTTTGGGAACGGAAACATCCTCGAGAGTAAAATATCATGTGGCAAAATTTTGCTTGTTGCCCCACTGCCACCAATAGGGAGAAGACACCTGTAATGTCCCCCTTATACATTTGCTAGATTTTATGTTTATTTTTGTAATTTCCAAGTAATTGAACCCAGAATCTCTTTGCTTAATGTACAGCACTAATAAATGCAGTAAAGCATGGTTAAAAAACAGGAATCTACAATTAATAACACAAAAACTGACTAAGAGTTACAAGTGCTTCTTATCGAATTAAAATATAGTGTTTCTATAAGATCATACCTCCACTCTCCCATGAAGGACAATAACCTTATCGGTTAAGTTGTTTGCTTTCACAACCTCTGCCGCCTGAGAAACCCAAGAAGGCAAGGAATGCATTACTATTGGAAAACATAAAAACTTTGACCAACAAAATATAGGTTAACTTCTCCGAAGTGAGAAAAACGATTCCCTGCCAGAGACATTGTACTGATAACTTCCAGTTAAAATGTTTAAAATGGGATTAAATAACACCCAGAAACAATCCCAATAACTAATTGCTACCATTTCTGAGAATAATACAGAAAAAATCAGTGTTTTTCTTCACATTTCTAGATGACAGACAGTAATAATTTTACTAAATTTTGGAGACGGTAAGGGGACAGCTATTAAAATAACTTAAAAAACAAACTTTAAGCATCTGTAATTTTAAAAAGTAAATAAAATGTGCTGCGTTTGCAATAACAATCCTTCCTCTTTAAGCTTTTTTGGGGATTCTAGCATTTTATCCTTTTCGAGTTACCTTTTTAAATTTTTATGCACCAAATGGAATAGGCTGTCCAGTTCTGAAAGGGGGTGTCCCCTCCAAGTCCCCAAGTACCCAGGACATTGGGGACATTACTCCAACCCAGGGGACGCATCCCCATGGAACACTGCAAAAAATTCATTTAGGGAGCTACTGAAAATTCTTGCAACAGATGATTTCTTTCATATACACCAAATTGTAAAGACATCACATTTGAAAAAGTTCAAATTAATTTAGATTATTAATAGATTTTGAATTCATCAAAAAACAACTAGCACATAAAATTTTATGTATTCATTTCTTATAGGAACTGCAATGAATACATTAACAATCTACACTACTAAAATCATTTTTACTTTGTTAAACTTAGTACCAATTTGTACCGTCACACTATTGCTTGTCATCTCCACATGCAATCAACTATTTTATTTTATTTTTAGAATTGTCACATTGTTTACACTTTACATCATTGTATACAGTATGTTTTACAAGACATTGTCATTCCCTATCAATGACACACACTATCCACTCCATGGCATCATATAAATGCCAATACAAAGTAAATTAATTGACGTATCCTTAAAAATCAGAATAAAGTCTACTCTCTAGGGAGTATGCATAATATTTGCTCATGCATAAGTTTGTCTTTTCCAAGATTTCTCTCTTGTGAGACAACACAAAATGATTTAGCAAATACATTAAAACCATTCTTAAAATTGTAAGAAGAAGCTCTTTAGGATCTAACTAAACCTAAAAATAACCCTACCCCTAAATTATAGAGAGAAATAGTATGTATGTATACTATACACAATTTCATTGGGGGTTTTTGCATAAATATAAATTACTAATTCACAATATTTTTGCCCTAGATGCAAGGAACTTCTCCTTGACATTGTCATCATCGAGTTGTGCAAATCTTTACTTAGCCTTTGACTGCCTTCAATATAGAATAGATCATGAAAGACTTAGCCACATTTCTCAGTATAGCGAAGAGAAAATAGGTGGCAAAACCACTCAAGAAGTGCATTTTACTTATATTAGGCTCTGCCTTATGCTTTGGGTGAGGTTTTCTCACAATTTTGCCAGCTAAAACTCGCCTTACAACTCCTTGGGCATGGCTAAATGTAATGTCCCATTTTGGAGGTTCTCTTGTAGTGCAGTTGGAGCTGACTTTCTGGGTTTGTGTCAGAAAAATTAAGGACTATTTCGTTGTCACCAATGGGCTTTGATGATTTAACAGAGTTGTATCATAATTTCTAGAGGGATTTTGGACTTGTTCATTATTACTATTTATAGTAAGTGTCAATCTGGACACCAACTTGGTCAGTTAGCAATATTACTATTATGGGATAGTCAGTGATTGCATTATTTGTCGATATCTTGGTGACTTATGGTGTTTAGAGATTTTATTTTAAATAACGTTAAAACACTAAAGTTAAATTAAATATCTGTCTAAAAACCTTTGTAACTTAGGAGACCAGGCTTGGTTCATCTCAATCTTCTGGAGGACGAAAACCCTCTTGAGGAAGACAAGCTACAAGGATGAAAGATCTACCCTGGTTGGTGCATTGGGATTTATTCAGAATCTCAGCTTGAGCGGTACAAAGATTTGCAGATTTGTTTGTGTTGAATTTATGAGTTTTTGCAGAGGTGTGTAGCAATTTATGGGCGTATGCCTAAGATTGATGAAATAAGGTTTAAATCAACAAAGGGAACTTTGAACAAGACAAACTAGATTTTCCAACATGGGGGAAAAGACAAAAAGATTGATTAATGTGGGAGATTACGTCAAAGTTAATGCATTATTAAATGGTTTCATAGGAAATACAAGGTCTCCAGCTATGCACATACATCGACAAGAAGAGAAGCCTAAGAAAGAGTAAACGCAGAAGAAGACAGATTTTTGAAAGGTGACGTGGCCTCCAAGACCTTAGCGCAACATGGGCATTCAGCTTAAGCAAGCTGTGTTATTTTCTTTTGTAACATGCACTATTTCTCCTCATTCATCCTTCTACATGGTCTTCAGTATTTGTTGAAACAAGGTCAAGAGGGCGAAACAATGTTCAAAAAAAATATAGTAGCAAACATCAAAGGAATATGAAAGCAAGAAACTAGTATCTACAACCAAAGAAGAGTTGAAGTTGAGAGACAGTGAGTGCATGTTAATGTCAAGGATAAACCAGGGCATGTTTTTACTGTTTAAAAGAAAGATAAACGAAGGCACGTTTATAATGCATAATAGTAATCTCCAAAGCACAGATCAATGAAATGAGGCACAAAGCTATGATTGACAATGCTGCACTAAAAAAGATTACTATTTCTTCCATGATAAGAGCAAATTTGGGAGTAACAGCAGTCATTCATGATAAATAGTCCCAAAGACAACCACAGAAAGCACTAGAAAGGAAGCAAAGATTAAGCTTGCTCAACAAGAATTAATGGCACTTCAACCACAAGGGGATTTCATTTCACAGACTACCATTCAAAATACCTCTCATTTGCAAGCTACACATTCCAATATGTTTAGTTCTCAAGTTTCCATATTTAGTATCTATTCACAATCAGGAGAAGATTCTCAAAGAAAAAGGAGCAGAGAGATGGAAGTAACCTCTGAGGAATGTAAGGGTATTAAGCTCAAAAACAGTACAAGAATCAGTCATTCCAATCCTAAAGATGAGGCATAAAGGCATGTAAGAGTGGCTGCTTATACTAGCCAAGGGATTCAACCTTAACACAGAGAGAAGGTGCTTGTATAAGAATTCTTAGCAGAAAATTATGGTGTATCTAATTTAATATTTATCAACAAAAGCGAATTTTCATCTTCTAGAGGGAGTTTGGTTGCAGGTAAGTATGGTAAAAAAATCCCTCCAGCCAGACCATCATATTACTATTGATGAGCTGTTAAAGTCTATACTCTGTAGAAGAAATGACAGTGCAAAGAGGTATCAGTAATTATATTATAGAAAAAGAAGATAAAATCTTGAGTCAACAAGAGGACAACAGTATTAAAGGTTCCATGATGTCAGTATTAAAGAGTGTTCAAGTGTACAGACTTAAAGAGATAGGTAGACAATCATCTTGTGAGGACAATTAACATGCTAATGATAGTCTTTGGAGCTGAAAAATAGCAAACAAATATGACAAAGAACTACAGTGAACAGTTAACAAAGGCATTTTGAAGATAAACAGTTTTCCAAAAGTCCAATCTCAAATGCACAATAGACGTATATAATGGCTCTTGATTATGCACCAAATGGTCTCCAATGATACCCTTGAAAATCTTACTAGTTGCTATTGAATGTGTTTACCCTCTTTGGTCATAAAAAGTTCAATCAATCTTACTTGGCTTAATCAAGTTACTAGGGAAAACTGAATGGTTTGTTACTTATTGTCATCTCCTCTATTACAACCTTCGTACGATAATTGATGACTTCCGTGCACCGATGAACAACCTCCGTGAAGAGTTTCTTAGGGCCCTCCGCACGATGACACTCATGTACAGTACCATCAATTCAGGAAGACCTGTATGTTAGAGAAGGAAGCTGGGTTGCTGTGTACGCTCTTTCTATGAGCATGTTTTGTTTTTTTTGCTCACTTCCAAGTACTAGTTGCTATTGAATGTGTTTACCCTCCTTGGTCATAAAAAGTTCAATTAATCTTACTTGGCTTAATCAAGTTGCCAGGGAAAACTGAATGGTTTGTTACTTATTGTCATCTCCTCTATTACAACCTTCGTACGGTAATTGATGACTTCCGTGCACCGATGAACAACCTCCGTGAAGAGTTTCTTAGGGCCCTCTGTACGATGACACTCAGATACAGTACCATCAATTCAGGAAGACCTGTATGGTAGAGAAGGAAGCTGGGTTGCTGTGTACGTTCTTTCTATGAGCATGTTTTGTTTTTTTTGCTCAATTCCAAGTACCTACCAAAGCTCCAATTCTGCCAATGGTCTTTTCAAATGGATGCCAATGTGCTTTTGGTGGTGTTTTTATTTCCAACTTTATAATTTTTGCAAGAGGGGCTCAACTTTTTATTTTAGCATTTCTTTTTGTCCTTTAATAATATTTTCCAATTACACTATTTTGCTAAAGTGCCATCCTCTCTTTATTTTCCCCATATTTAATTTTTTAAATTTTATTTTTCTAACTCCCATCCTTCTAAATAACACTTCACTTTTAATTTTTTTCACAATTTTTACTTACCACCTTGGCAGCTTTCTGGTTTTTGCTTCGTTTGATGTCGTCATCCTCCATTTTTCTCTTCCTTCCTCTCGTTCCTTTACCAACCAAGATTATCATTGGGTTGTCCTCATCGCCCTGATTTATCTTCTTCATGCTCATCTCTTCATATTTGATCGCCTTATCCCTCTCGAACCGATGAGTCAACGTGTCATCCACTCTTGCCACCCCCTCTTTATACTCTCAGTACTCTGAGGGGAAGGTGGTGCTCTCCGCGCCAACTTCTTCAATTCCCAACATATTGCATCTAGGGTGGAAGACTTCATAGTCCTCCATCTGCCAGTGGAGCAATTCCCAAGTTATAATATCCTCTTATCATTGGTTTCCATCCCCCCTCCTTTAGTGTCGAATTCTCCGCCTACAGACTTTGATCCAATGGCAGCTCCTGTCTGATTCCGCAGGTCAATGACGTACTTCCTCCCATCATTTTCAATAGAGAGTGTGTTCTTCCAATTATGTTTCACTTTTGCCGCAATCAACTAGCCTCTTCCGAGGAGGGCATCGTATGCCCTCTTTTCCAATAGGATTACAACGAAGTCCAAGAAGGCTTGAGTGCTAATGATTACCTTTTGTGCCATGAACGTCCCAATTGGTTTGATGTTGTGTTGGTTGTCACCTACCAAATGGAAGGTTGGTGGCCAAAGTGTTGGTTTATTGAGGCCCTTCCATGTCTCCTCTGACAGTAAATTCACATTGGAGCCTCCGTCGACGATGGTATTTATCAGCTTCCGTCTCATTATCTCCATCTCAACTGCAGTAGGTTTCCTCCCAATGCCTACCACCACCAGCATTAGGTCAGTGGTGACTGCCTTTTTGTTCCTCCATCGGCTTGCCATGGTCCTGGCGGATTGTGTCATTACCAACCACGTGGGTAATGGCCACCTTTAATTATGGCATAGTCTACAAAAGGTCCAATGCCCATACGGGTACAGTGGCTTGCAACATTTGCCTCATGATGGCTTTTTTGGACACCAACAGAGTACTAGCAGCATCATGTGAGGTTCTTTCCTCCTCCATCGCCCTCTAAATGTCGGCCTTGGCTTCCCAAAGTCTTTCCTTCTTCGTACAGGGGTCAGGGTATGATGTTCTTTTGGTTTGAAGTCTGGTGATCGCCAATGCATACCTCCTCCTCAGGATTTTTTATGTCTAGCATATTTATTCTTTGTGACCTCATGGTTCCCCAGACCACACCATATACACATCAAACTTCAATTTCTCTACCCGCTTTGACAATCCCTCACGAAGTGACCCCATTCACTACACCTCCAACATTGGATCATGGGTCGTCCTTTCGCGTCGTATTGGATTCGGCTTTTGGGTGTATTACTGTTGTTGTTATTATTGTTCTTCCCTCGTTGGTTGTTGTGGTATCCACCCAGCAAGGCATTGGAGTTTGCAGATGGCCTTGGCAGTATGTGGGTGGTGGGATCGCCTGCTCGCCTTGCGCGAAGAGCACGTTTGTGCTCTTGGTCTTCAAGTTGTATGAGCATTCCTTAATGGAATGTCCTAGTACCTGACAAATGTCGCAAATGGATTTCTTCAGGCAATTAACCTTCATGTGGCCTTCGACATTGCAGTCGGTGCACCACAACTCCTGGCCATCGTTGGCACCTTTTTCTTTTCCAAGCCTTAGCTCCATCATCTGCATCATGTCTCTTCTCAAGGCCTGTACGGTCTAAGATTCTACGTCGATGCTTTCAGCTATACTGTCATCGTCGCTGACTTTCTTCCCTCGAGACATTTTGTTCTCGCTCTCGATGTCCACTGCCCGATTGTAGGCATCGGCGTACGAAGAGGGGTACCACCTTCATTATTTTCACAGAGAAGGGGTCAACCCTTCAATAAACCATCTCTTTTCCAGCCCATTGGCTAGCTAGTTCTCTAACTTGCCAAGCAACTCTCTCAGCCTACGATTGTAAGTCCTTACATTCTCCCTTTTTCCTTGTTTCGTGTTATAGATTTCTGCCATTATTTCATTATCATCTCATAGCAGTTTGAATTCCTCTTTGAATGCCCTCTTCAGATCGTTCCAAGTTGTTCGGCACCTTCTTGGTAAGTCGTACTAGTTGATGGCAATTCCCTGTAATGTGGCAAGGAATGCCTTCAACCAATAATATTGGTCATCTCCGCCATTGGCCTCCCATATTGTCACACAAGTCTTACAATGGCATACAAGATCCTCCGATCCATCCCCTGTAAATTTAGGGAGCTCTTGCTTCTCCGAGGTGTTCACCATCTTTCTTGCTCAGTCGACACTGTGTGCGTAGGACCATAATGGAGTGTCTCTCTCTTTCAGCATTCATGTGCCTCACTTGCACTCTCGGCCACACGTGAGCTCTCTACACGTTCACCTGCATCATCCACACCTTGGTCACCTCCCTCGTACCTGTACTCCCTCCTCCCTGGAATCTTTGGTTCTAGCCCCCTATCCTTGACTCCTCTAAGATGAATAAGTTCTCGATGCCCAACAGGGTGTTCTCAAATAATGCAGCTACCTCACTCTCAAGGTTTCTCTCTTCGTTGTCTTCGTCACATACGGAGTGCACTAATTCACTATGTCTAGAGTCGAATTCTGAGTCTTCCTTGTCTGTCACTGCTTGTACGAATAGATTATTTGTTTGGTCGGCAAGATCCTCTCCTATCCCATCGAGGAGTGGTAGGTTTCTAGCAATCTCCTCGCACTGGCGCCACGTACGTTGTGTCCCGCCTTTCCTGCTAGTTGGCTCCCGCCTCTTTCTACTCTAGTTTCGGCTAACACTTCGACTTTGTGTCCTGCCTTTCCTGCCAGTTGGCTCCCGCCTCTCTCTACTCTACTTTGGGCTAACACTTCGACTTTTGCTTCATGGTGGGCTTTCAGACTCCTCAACAATTCTCTATAATCATCATTGCCTTTCACTCTGCTCCCTAATTCGGAGAGATCTCATTGATGCTTCTCCTTCTCTCTCTCCTTTCTCTCTCCTAGAACATCTTTTGTCTTTGTTTGGCAAAATTGTCAGGGATACAACGTTTGTTTGTCACAATCTTCCTCCTCCCTCTGGTTCCTTTCCTCGACCGTTGCAGTATTTGTTGTCAACGTTGCTCCCGTTGCTTCTCCTCACGTTGTTCTTCCAATTTAGTCAAATTGCGAGCCAACAACCTTGGAAGACTTCCTATGAGATCGTAGACGACAACTTGCATCGTGACTTCGTCGCGTACCATGCCTGTAGGGACCGCTCTCTCTCGAACCTCCCTTTGCACATGTTGATTGACCAAAACTTCCCACACGTGCACCAAGTCCTCTGTCAATTTATCCCCTCGGATTTCTACCCTGTTGTCCTCGACGAACTGTCAATTATTACCACTTGTTCAAATGTGCAGCCCATTATTTCGCCATCCCACCTATTGGCCTTCCTTCAAGTCTCCAAGTTTGACCACGCAACGGCGCCAAAATGTTTACTCCCTACAAGGTATATTTTTAATACTAAGTAAACAAGAATATGAATAGAACACAGACAACATAGCAATTCGGATAAAACACGTACAATTGGCAAAAAGATATATCATTTCATTCCCAGTGTAAAGTTTGTACAATCATAATATGAACTTGTTCCAAGCCAAATATAAATAATGTCAAACGGTTGGTTAAGGCTACCAACCGTCAGCAACCGACACAACCTTTTGGAACAACTAATTACACTGCCAATTACTACTCAAGACTAACAAATTATTATTTATTATTATCGGAAGATTTGTCGTCTACAACCATTCACCAACTCTCTTTTAACTACCCGAAGACAAGAAATTACTACAATCGAACACAACCATATCAATAAAGCATAATGAAGGCATTGTACACTAACTAACTCAACTCCTGAAAAGGAAACGTCACCTTCCAAACATCAAAGAAAACAAGTAACACTAGGTAAGGTTTTCCCAACTTGTGATGACATTGTAAAGGAAGAACGACCTTTGTGTTAATGCTTTCAACTACAGGTCAAAACACCCTAATCATTCCATAACTAATGAATATGCCATGCTTAAATATGGGCGAGGACCTGTAATGCTTGTTTCAACAAGTAGTAGAAATGAAATTTGATATAGAAAATTTGATCATTAGCAATTTAAAATGCACTTAGATCATTAGTAGAATCAACATATGATATTGCTATCAAGATTCAATTGTGTAGTTTTCGATCAAACTCATAGAACCAAGATATACCAAAAGCAAACTAGGGATAGAGAATGCATTTGCCAATGACCATACAATTTAATGAAATGTGGTTAAAGAGAAAAAAACAAAGAACAGAATTTGATTTTACTCCAAAGTTTGAATTACTTCATCGAGTGGATCACTAAACAGTACTATAGGCACTTTACAAGTATTTTGATCATGTGTAGTGTCCCCTTCTTCGACCTAGTAGGTTGTTGATTTTCATCAGCCTATTCCTAGGTTCTCGTAAGCTAATTGGTGGTGGTTAGGGGACTCCAACATTCTTAGGGAGCTCAATTTCAATTTTCTTCGCTTTTGATAGCAGTGTGGTGTTTAGTTATTGTTCTAACCAATGGCAATGTTCTTTGTAGCATTTTTGGCCTTCTAGGTTGTTTTCCACAGTTCATGGAGGACCATTGCTATTTTTAGGAAATCTTTGATTTAGCACTCAATATCTTCTTTAGTGTCAACATCTTCTTGGCATGATCTATTTCAATCTTCACTTCTCATAGCAATGTGGTGTTTAGTGTTCTAGTCGGTGGCAAAGTTCTTTGTAGCATTTTTGGTCTTCTGGGTTGTTCTCCACAGTTCTTGGGGGACCATTGCTATTTTTACTAAATCCTCAATATAGCACTTGACATCTTTCTTTAACATCAACATCTTATCGGCATGATCAATTTAAATCTTTGATGTCTTGGCGATGCTTTTCGTAAAATGATTGGGTTTATTTTAATTATTACACTAAGGTTACAAAGTAATGATATCCCCAAGTTGGATGCCTAAGGAAATGGGAAATTGGATTTAAGCTATCTTTAAATTCTTAAAAAAGCCTTCGGAGGGAAATGAATTATTTTTCATTTCAATTACTCTTTTTTCCCTCCTACTCTTTATAAGTGGGATTTAGCTCTTGTTTGAGGCATTCAGAGTTGCACACATACCAAGATGCTATAGGAGTCAACAATGAGTTCTTGCAAGGGTTGATTAAGGACGAAAACCCTCATCAATAATCACTAGCTTCGGTGGTGAAAGATCTATCCTAGCTGGTTGAATTTTTTCAAATAGGAATCATACTAATTTTCAAGGAGTTTCAAAGTTGAGTTTCAAAAAAAAAAGATTTTCTAAGTGCAAGTTCTCTGAGATTGTTTGGTGATTACTTCTAGGTATTTTTGGTGGTGTTCATGTGAGTTGCTGATATCAATCTTGGAGCTGGTTGACAACTTCAATGCAGGTCGTACCCCTCAATTATGGTGACAAGAGCTAGAATATTGGACAAATACTTCAGGATATTCTTCCAAAGGAGATGTATCAAGTGGGCAACCCTATTTGGTGAGGTTTTGTCAGCCATTTGCAGGTTATTCTATTTATTTCCAGTGGCCTACTCCTTCCCAGCCATGGTTGAAGCATGGTCGATTTGCCTTGGGCTTGGCTTTTGTCTTCGATTTGCTGGGCATTGCATTATCCTTAGTTAAGGTGATTTCATTCTTGGTGGATAGAAGCTTGGAAGAGAAGAACAGGGATGATTACTAAACTTGCTGGTTGCTCGTCACGTTATGTGATGACCACCCCCAAACTGGAAATTGCAAATTCTGATTTTTTTGTATTTCATGATTTTCTGATTTTTTTGAACGTTTTTGGGTTTTTTGCTTGTCATTCCGTACAGTCATGTACAGGTCTAACATACAATTCTGAAAATGCAAATCCTTCACTCCATGCTTGAGACAGTCACTATGAAATGCTCCCTTAATGTCTGATCTGTAAATAAGTCTGAATTTTGGGTCTGATTTGCCTCTAACTGGAGCTGAAACCCTATGCCCAGCTAGGGTTTTGCAGAAACCAAACCAAGGAGAGTACAGCTGGCTGGGATTGCTACTAATTGCTGGTAATTGATGATCAAACAAACCAGATCTGCAACAACATACTTCAAATCTGCTCCAAACACTTGCTAATCTCTGATTTCTTCTCCACCAAAAAATAATCTTTCCTACAAACCTGTGGATGATAACATGTGAATGACGTATGAAGACCCTTGGAGGGTATTTCACCTCTGCAAGCCTCCCAATTATGAAGGGATTTCGTCCTTCACAATAAATCTGAGAATTCCTTCTCCAAACAGCTGCTGCTCTCCAATTTTTTCAACATAGAATTATCCCAAATGAATGCTCAATATGCCTTTTTATTTCCTCAAACCCTAGGCATCAACTTTTAGGGTTTTCCTTTTATTCCTTTAAGTTGAAATTACAACTTGACTTTATTTTAACTTTATTTCAAGCCTCTTTTAATTTATTTATTAAGTTGTTTTTAGAAACAACTTATTGAGCCTCCCTAGGCATCATTCACATGGTGGCCCCCTTATTTGTTACTTTATTAAAATAATATAAAGCAACTTTATTAAATTGAATACTTTATTTAATTAATTAGAATATTAAAGCTATTCCTTTGATATCCCATTTTATTCCTGAAAACCATCACCTGAACTGAAAATTGAATGTTGCTACCTGTCCAAGGGTGATGTTTGAATGAAGCAGGCCAACTGTGTAACATTCTCTGGTATTGCAAAGTGCCCAAAATGGTTTCAGGTATTGTATTATGCCCTAAATGGTATTTGGTATTGCAATGTGCCCTAAATGGTTTCACGTATTGTATTATGCCCTAAATGGTATCTGGTATTGCAATATGCCCTAAATGGTTTCAGGTATTGTAATTTGCCCTATATGGTATCTGGTATTGTATGTACTTAATGGTTAGGCGCCGAAATTAACAATTTAATTATGTTAAGCAAATGAGAAAAGTTTTGTTACTAAAAGATGAATTAGTTAGTACAAGAATTACTAGATAGTACTAAGTAATCCAATTGGGACACTAGATGGTACTAAGTAATCCAATTGGGACACTAGATTTAATTATCTTCTCGTATTTTACACTTTGTATTATTGATTATGAGTAATTATCGTGACAAGGAATTAACTACAGATTGTTTTTGCAAGTGGATGCAGGACCAACTAGCCCAGAAGGGGAAGAGGTATCATCGGGAAAGAGAAAGGAGCATGTTCATGGTAAACAAAGAACGAACATCGGTGACCTTCAAGTACTGTAAGGGAACAACCCCGTTGGCCAAGGTCCCTAGTTGTGGTTGTAGCGTAGTGCTTACGTCTTGAGTTACCCATGTCACCTTTATTACCATAGAGTCGTGACATTGTTTTAGTTCCTAGTCTTTTTCATTAGACCATCATCGCATTTCTATCACCCTATAGCCTTGGGTGTCGTCTTTTCGAGTGTTATCATTTCTAAACTCTTACGGTTGCGTGGTGACTTAAGTGGAACCATTGAGTTTATTTCGGTGTTTTTAATTTAATTATTTCATCTTTTTTTTTTTTTTTTCTTTATCGCATCCTTAGTTCCTTGAAGTCCACATTTGGGATAATGCTTTTGGAGAATATCTCCTCCGTGGAAGTTCGTTCTTCTAATAAATGAACGTCTTTTGAATATATATATCGGGGAATTGTATGTCGAAGGTGAGAGAGAGGTAAGGTGGCAGAGTGGCGAGCTGAGTCATCCCAGCTTGCGCGGAGGTAGTTGCTAGAACCGTCGAGTGGAGTGGAATAGAAAGGGGTCTTCTTGCATTGTTTTGAGAGGAGGAAAACATTACGGGGAGCTAGACGTAGGTAAGGAGAGCTGTGTTGTGGAGGAAGCTAGCAGACGCGGCAACTCAAGTTGACGACTCAACTCCACAGGAGGCATGTCCGCTCCTTCCATTTATCCCTTAATCTTTTTCATCCTTCATGTTGCATGTTTGTTGAAATGTAATTGTCCATCCTTTATGGTTGTGCGAATGTGTCATGAAATTGTTGTTCTTTTTAGTCGTGCGGTGATGGAAAGAAATTGCACGTTTATTTTTGCTGTGTAACATGAAATGGAGTTGTCGTTCTTTATGCTGTATGATTGTGGAGTGAACTAGTGGAATCTTTCTCCGTTTTCTTCCTCTTTTTGTGTCGAGCTACAGTTTGGTGGGAGGAGGTAATCACCCATTCGAACTTCCCTGAGCGGCACTGCTGCGCTTAAAGTGTGAAAACATATCTTTTCCTCTTGAAGTTTTGTAGAAGCAGAATAGCCTTGTGCATCGTAAGTGTGCGGATTCGGTTCTCCATTAGTCTTTCTTGTTTTGTATTCAGTGATCCTTTATGAAGAGCCTTTTTCTTAATTCCATTCTTGTTGTGTAAGCACTGTTCTGACAGGGACGCATCCTATGTCTCATTCCTTTTTAATCTGGTTGTGGAAGAGCTGTCATGACAGGAAAGTAATGAAAGTCCTTCCTTTCCTGACCCCGCAGACCTTGTGATTGGAAGATGTCTTTCTTTTCCTCAGTACCGAACGTCTCTCTAAGCTTTTGAATTATAGTACGGTCATTTAGCCATTCAAGCTGAGTTCTGAAATACACCAGACAGTATACAACAGAGTAGTATATTTTTTTAGTTGTTCTTCATGGAACAGAGGGGTCTTTAACTGCTTAACTAGTTACCTCAAATCACCGTAACTCTTAGTCAGCTTTTCCTTAGAACTTGGGAGAGGAAACATAATGAGGATTTAGAATAAGTATAACATTGATACTTGAAGTAAACGAATAGGGAGTGAGACTAGCTACATGTTAACCATGTAGGATAATTCCTTGGCCGAGGGGTACTACCAGAGATGTTAGTACTAGTCAGATTAAGGTACCAGATACAGATTTAGTCAGGAGTCAACCATGTTAGCAGAAGCTATAGGGTTGACCGATTGTGTATGTAGGAACCTTACACCAGTTCCGAGATTTACTATGACCATGCTCCTACTTGCGGAGGATCGGGCCATTTCAGTGGAAATGTGCAAGGTAGGATCAATTGATCCATGGTTGGGAGGATAAACGCCCTAATGATACCTTTTCCTCCTTTAGGCTTCAGCATCTTATTTCTACATCTTATGTCAGCATCTCTCAGCCAATGTGATGTATGTATGGATTTCTCATGCCTTGATTATGCTTATGTGTTGAAACATTCTTACTTAATAAGGAACGGAAATACTAGATATTACTAATTCTTATCTGTTGCAAGTTAATAATTCTGTAAATAGTTTACTTTGCTTGAAAGATAAATTCTGTCTCTATGATGTTTTCATGTTTTTTTTTAAAAAAAGGAAACATTGTTGTCTTCTGCTCGCAACTTAATTTCTTGTTCATGTTCATTTAAAAAAAAAATTCATGTATGTTACAAACTGGCAGTCTCCTAAATAATAGGAGATTGTCTCTGATCAACTAAACATGCTCAGAAGGCCACCTTCTATGCTCCGTGGCCCTCTAGGTGCTCAACAAGTCAACTAGTCTCCTCCTAAGAAATAGGAGATTCACTCTAAACATCCAAAATGACTCGTAAAGCCTCCTGCCCAACTCCAACTCCAGTCTCCTCCCTAACAAATAGGGACCCCCCCTAAAAAATAGGAGACTAATGATGAACTCTTGAAACGCCCCGTAGACGTCATCAAAGGCTCTAAAACTCCCTGAATGGGTTCCCAATCCACTATATTAGTCTACAGGAACCTGGTGATAGGCTAATCCCGCTAGTTGGTATTGACACTAAGGCGTAAAAAAGGGGAGATTACACATTAATATCTACAGGAACAAACCAAGTATTTAAGTGTGAAGATTGACTCTACAACAAACTTCAGCAAGCTTGGACCATAATCTCCACAGGCAAGTTGGGTTCTTCGTCAAAGAAAATATTAAGTATTGGAAGCCTAAAGTGTTGTGCAATTCTAACCAGTGATTCATAACTTGTCGCGGGTGTTGTGAGTTTTGACAACCTGCGGGCTGAGTATAGGTGGGTGGGTTTTCATGACCTGTCGAGTCATGGGCCATGACTTACATGGCTCGCAGAGCCAATGTGTCATGTCGTGACCTGCCAGGTCCATGGCCTATGACCCGGCCGGCGGCGATCACGGCTGCCAAATAAAAAAACAAAAAAAACAAGTACTTTTTCCTTTTTTTTTTTACATATTCTTTTTAATTTGCCCTAAAAGGCATTCTATTTGCTTGGTATGAGAAGAAGAGAGGAAAAGTGAGAGAGGAAGAAAAACAAGAGGCCATAGGTTTGAAACCAGCAAGGAAGAAGAGCATCAAGGAGTCCACAAAATCACATTGGGGAGGCTTGCATTGAGAGCATCAAGGAGTCCATAGTAATTGTTCCAAGACTTCTCAACTCATTTGAAAGAGGTAAGTATTAAATTTTGTAGATTTTGTTGGGTTTTTTTTGTATGTTTATGGATTTTCCAATTTTTTTTTTTTAAATAAAGTTGAACTTTCCAAATCTTAAAAGTTTTCTATTAAAATATAAATTGCATACTTCAATGAGAGAAGTGGAACAATAGCAAACACTTGATTTTTTAAGAAAAAAATGTAAACATGTTTCTACAATTATTTCTTAAAAAAAGGTAGGGTTTGCTGATTTTTCTAAAATACAATGCACAAATTTATAATTTTGTTCATAATTTTGTCTTATTGCATCAGCCTTCAAGTTTTGAAAACATTAATTCTTCCCAATGCCTCCAAAGTGTGAATCTTGGAAATATACTGAAGAGTTTCCTGATAGACAAAAAAATCATACAAAATGCATGTTTTGTAGAGAAAATTTTCATGGTGGCATCAATAGGTTTAAATACCATATTCCAGCATACCTGACAATGATGCTGACCCATGTTTATTGGCAACTCCCGAGACAATTCATTTATGTTATGTCCGGTTAGAAAAACATGCAGAAGAAAAGGAAACTAAAAAGAGGCAACGGGAAGAGATAAATGTTATTGGATTCTATTCATCCGCAGCCACATCCAGAGCCACAACCGCATCCGCATTCACATCTACAGGTTGTGTTGGAGAGGGTTCTTCCATGCCTCCCTTTCGTCCTAGTGCTAGTGCTTCTACTATTGCTCCTTCTAGTGGCACAATTACTCTTGGCCCTAGGGTTCGGAAATCAGTTGGACAGTTATTTTGTGCCACGCACTACTCCTGGTGCACAACCCTCACTTGAGAGCATGGGTTGGAAGGAGGTCCATGATGTTCCATGAAAACAAATTTGCAAGTTTTGGTACTTTTGCAACATTCCGTTTGTTGCAACTAGATAATTCTTTTTGATTTGATTGCTTTAAGTTTAAAATTTAATTTTAAAATTTATAGTTTGAAGTTGAACTATGCTTTGTCTAATGATTAATCATAATCTATTTGTGACAGGTCTCCTTATTGGCAAGGCATGATAGATGTTGTAACCATTTGTGGGGCGAGCTTTAAAGCCCCTGCTGATGCTAAGTTAAGTGGCCCCCTCTTGTTAGAAATGGTTAATGATATGAAAGTTGAGCTAGAGGACCACAGACAATCTTGGAGCCAAAAGGGTTGCACCATCATGACAGATGGTTGGACGGATAGAAGGAATAGGACACTCCTAAATTTTCTTGTTTCCTGCAAAGGTGATTGATCATTCTACTTCCCTAAATGCATTGAATAGTTTAATTTATATTTTGATTTGTTGATTGATCCATGATAATTGATAATTATTTTGCTTTATTTTTAGGATCCACCATGTTCTTGAAGTTTATTGATGCTTCCTCACATGTCAAGAATGCCACATACTTATGTGAGGTTATTGAGGAAGTTATACATGAGGTGGGGGAAGAAAATGTGGTGCAAGTGGTGACGGATAATGCAGCTAGTTATGTTGTTGCAGGTAAACTTTTAACTTTTTAAGTTTTGATGGAGAGGCATCTATGAATTTATTTAAAATTTTCTTAACACATCTAAATTTCTAATTAATTTAAAATTGTTGCAGATGAACTTTTGATGGAGACGCACCCGAAAAAATTTTGCTCTCCATGTGCGGCCCATTGCCTTGACCTCATGTTAGAGGATATTGGCAAGCTTGAATGGGTCAAATCATGTGTTGATAAGGCCAAAAACATTTGCAAGTTTATCTACAGTCATGCATTGGTCCTTGTGATGAGGCAATACACAGGGCAAAAGGAGTTGGCTCACCTAGTATCACGAGATTTGCCTCAAATTTCCTCACACTAAAATCCTTGTTGAAATCAAAGGTAGCTTTGAGACACATGTTTGTTGGTGAGGAGTAGACTGCCTCATCCTATGCTACGACCACTGCAAGGATGGATGTGGCAGATTGTATTTTTGATGAGCCAGGTTTTTGGACCCCTTGTGCAGATATCACGCAGGTAAATATATTTTTGTTTTGTTTGCAACTTCGCAATTTTTCTTGTTTTAAAATTTTAATGCACACTTGTGACTTAACTGTTTTTTTTAACATTATATGCAGGTCACTGAGCCCCTCGTAGTTCTCCTACGAGTTGTTGATGGGGAGAAGCCCTCTATGGGCTACATATATGAGGGCATGGATAGGACCAAGGAGGCCATTAGATCCAGGTATGCAAGAGTTGAGGATAAGTATGGCCCATTTGGGAGATCATTGATAGGAGATGGCAAAACCAGCTTCACGGGCCCATCCATGCAGTAGCTTATTTCCTCAATCCGTCATTTCGTTTCCTTGATAACTTTAAGGCAGATGAGGAGGTTCTTAGTGGCCTATACAGTGATGCAAAAGATGTCTAGTGACGGCACATCTACAGTGCAAAAGATAGATGCATATAATAAAGAACAAGGGGTGATTTTTGCAAGCAAGATGTGCAAAGACGCTAGGACAACATTGCAACCAAGTAGAAATATATGTTAAACTTAAGATTCTTAAGTTTATGGCTTATGCATTTTGATTTTATAACCTATCCTTAAAGTTGGAAATGAGACTGGTTTTTTTTATTTTCCTTATTTCAGATAGATGGTTGAAAATGTTCAGGCCTACAGCCCCAAACCTTCAAAAACATGTCATCCATAATTTGAGTCAGCCATGCAATGCTTCTAGATGTGAACGCAATTGGTCCATGTTCGAGCACATCCACTCGAAGAGGCGTAATAGATTGTCTGTGGAGAGGTTGAATGATCTTGTCTTTGTTCATTACAACCTCCATCTTAGGACCAAACAAATTTTGGACATTGACTCCTCTCCGATCACTCTTGCAGAGATCGATCCAAAGTCAGAGTGGCTCATTGAATCTACCGATCCAATCTTCACTGAGGAGGACCATGAGTGAGTTGACTAGGCAGACAGAGAGGTTGAGGTTGTGGCTATGGCAGAGAAGGATCGATCACGATTAGCTGCCCGTGCAGCTGATGTTGATCAGAATGGTACCTCACAGGCAGAGACTATGGCTTATAAGTCATCCAGGACCTACCTCAAGCGCATTTGTAGGAGGCAGACAGATTACTCTGAGGCTGAGCTAAGCTAGAGCCTGAGCCAGACTTGTTTTTGTTTACACATATGTTTGGGAACTTTTGATGTCATGGATTTCATGGAATTTATATACATTTGACAATATTTATAATTCTGCATATCTATGTTTTCTATTTCCTTCAGCTACAATTTACGTTTGTACTTTGTACTTATGTGATGGATGTATGTTTATGTATGCGATCAAATTAGCTTCTATTTGATGATGTTATAGTGTCTTTAAGGTTTATTCAATAATGGGTGCATGAAAAAAGTTTTAAATCGTAAAAAATCTCTATTTTTTCATTTTGTCGAGTCATAGCCGAGTCGTTCCCGAGTCATCTACTAATCACAGGTCGAGTCGACCTTGCCGAGTCATAGGCGAGTCCGAGTCATAGAACTTTGCTTAGAACCAGCTCCTAAAAAGGCCCACAAATCTGGACACCACAATCAAAATGAGTCTCCTTTGCCCAGGTTTCAGATGTCCCTTAGGCCAAAGAATCCTTCCCAAAACCAACAGTTGATGTCAAGAAACCCTCACATCCCCCCAGGAATGGTACGGCCAACAAACAGCAAATAAAATCTTTAAATATTATTTAAAGACTAAAGACTGCAATCTTCAGCAGTGAAGCACAAATGTGATCTCTAGTTTAAACCGCCAATAAATTCTCCAGATTAGATCTTCCACTAATGTAGAGGATGTTCCTTGCAAGGATTTTCGTCCTCATAAAGCCACAGGAATGAACAAATTCAATCCAACCAAATCTGTTTGAAAAATATCAAATCTCAGCATAAAATAAAATGAGCTCCAAATGCCCTATTTAAAAGCCTCCCAAAAACCCAACGCCCACTTTTGGGTTCCACTTTCAATTTAATTTAAAAATGTATTTTATAACTCCCAAGTTGGTGCCCAACCCAAGAATTGCCACTTTATTAAAATATTTGCAAATGTGCTTTTTATTTTCACTTTGGACACCCACTTAGACATATATTTAATAAAATAAATAAAGATATAGTTAAATATTTAATTTAACTTACCGTTATTTAAATTAAATACAATGTAACATATGAAAAACCGGCATATCAACATCCAACACATCCATAGACATTCCCAAAATAGAAACACTATCAACTAACCAAGTCAGTCTCCAACCTGTCAATTACTAAAAATGGCAAGTATGGGGAAATTGTCCAGAACCACCCTAGAAAAGGGCTTATGAACATCTCAATTGCTTGAGCTCAATGAAAAACTAGACACGACTAGACAATCTCTGAGGTTGGTAGAGCAAGAAAACAATAAAGAAACAAGAGGGAGCCATTGAGACGCCAATAGTAAAAACTTGAAGCTCGCGTTGAACTCTAAGTGGGAGTTGGAATTCTAGTTAAGAGAAAAAATATCAAACATTCACCTCAATACGAATAACCAAAGTTACTGGACTCACACCCTAAAGGTGCAAACCAGGCCCAAATGTGATGTGGTCTGGATGTAGTTTGGATGCATCCAAGATGCACATACATGGTGCATCTAGTGCAAGTGGCACCGCTTTGGGTTCAAATGATCTTGAACTTGCAGCAGATGAAAATGCAATAGATGCTGATTTTTTTATAATCTTTTTGATGATTGATGAACTACATTAAAGATAGAAGACAATTACCCTTTCTGATCGTCAATTTTGTAATTGTAATGATTTTCATTTGAATCAACTATGAAGTATCATACTATCAAATGATCTACTTTTACAATTTTGTATATTTCTTTAATTTTTTTGTATACATATAATATATGTATATAGACGCACCCAAAACCCCAAAAAATATTTTGCATGTACCCACAAACTGGGTTCTCCTACCTGTATCCATACCCATACCCAAACCGGCAACTTTGCAAATAACCATTCAAAGAAAGAACAAAAAGTTAGGCGATCTCTAAGGTTGGTAGTAAAAAAAGAACAATGATGAAGACAACAAGAGGTGGCCAAAGAGACTCCTATAGTAAAAATTTGAAGCAAAAGTCCAACTTGAACTGTAAGTGTGAGTTGGAGTTTAAGTCAACAAAAAAGCTATCAAAACATTCACCCTGATACGAATATCCATGCAGAGAAAGAATGGGTGGAAATAGCAAGACATCTTGCATTAGCGAATGAAGGGTGGGTCAAACTTGTACACCAAAGTTGGTGCAAAGAATCAATACAGATATATAGATAGATAGATAGATAATGGTTATGCACTCTTATTCCCTCAATTTAATCTAAAAAAAAGTATCTTGAGGGGATCACTTGCAACAACAGGCAGACTTCAGTTAAGAAATATAATGAATGTGTTTGAGAAAATGTTTCTGGATTTAACAGAGTAAGCATTTATCCATCTAATGCTTACACAGTCCTATACAAAACATTTTCTCAAGCTAATATCATGGACTGGAAATTGTCTTTAATAATGACCATGTTTTAAGCATCCAAATATTGTTCAAGGCTATCAATATATTCCCCCTCATATGTCAGCCATTTCTATGACAAACAAGATTCCAAAGAATAAGCTGAACAAAGAAAATTCAAAAGAATGAGCTGGTAACAGATAACAGGTAATATTAGTCGCTCAATCACCGAAGGATAATGTTTCTCAAGTCTAAATGTTTTTTAATTGAAGTTGATAAATGTTCTTGAATGCTTTTATATTGCCTGTTTTCGGAGTTTCTAAATATACAATGACATATTTCTATATTCATGGTTATGTAAAACATACTGAACAAAAGCTTCAAGCTTCACAGATCTAATATATTATATCTTATATATTATAGCAACAACTCAGAAATCCCAACCTAATAATGCAAATAAATTGGTCAAACATCTAATCACATTATCTAACCACCACTATAAACAGGGTACCAGAAGATATGAACTCTGGTAAAAAGGCACGGAAGAAACAGCACAAACCTGCACTGCAATGTCACTTGCATCAACTGCATAAACCTGCAAAATACATCATATTGTGAACTGAACAATATAGAAAGGATAGAGGACTCAAATTAACAAAAGAATTAAATAATAGTCATTTATCACAATTTAAAAAAATAAGAATGTATCCTCTTCAAACTATGTACAATTTTACCATATTATAAAAACCACAGAGACTGTTGATGAAATCAAGCATCAAAATTAGACGTTTTATAAAATGAACCATATAAGAGGTTAAGTCAGACTAAGTTTGATAGTTTACCACCAAAACTGAATAGTCAACAGCCATCCTATAGCAATTAATTGCTTTACCTTGCTGTATTCTTGAGGCCAAATCTTTCCCAAGTGAATAATGGCAAGTTCCCTAAAACCATGGCCCTGAACTAGTTAATATTGACACCTCTCTGAAACATCTAGTTGGCATCAATTCCGTAGAAGAAGCCAAACTTCATCCTAAGATACAATAAGAATATACCATATTTACAATGCCTTCAAAAGATCTTGCTTCCAAAGACTGTCCTTGACCCTTTGAACTTGTATAAAACATTACAGCATCATCATTTTGTTGATGGCTTCTCTTGTAAAACTAATCATCTGAAATCAATGACCCGGCAGCAACTCGATCCAGGAGGCTTATAACTTTTCCTAGCTTATCCCTCTAGGCATAAAATTAGAGACTTGATTATGTCACTCATATTGTTAATAAAGAACATGTATGGTAGTTTGAAACCACAACTAATTGCTTTGTAATGTGCATGAGGTCACTTGTGATTTTTTATTATGTTGAGTGTCTGTATACCAAATGTCCAAGCAGTTATAACCAGCCAACACACCCTTGTGACTATTCTTATATGTTTCTCTTTTGACATCTATTGAGGGAACAGTCATGAATTCTCCCTGTATCATATTGCCATTCAAGAGAATGTCTACATTGCAAACAACGCTAATGAGAACAGTGAGACTATCACACATTTCACACATTTTGTGCCTAATTAATGATGTTACGAGCTATAAATATGAATGTTGTTTATTATGTATTTTGCATGTAGCTTTGTTGCTCTATGTTCAAAATAGCTTTCTTTAATATTCTGTAATGTCCCCTTCTCTCTTGCCAAGTATTGTCTTGCTTTACAATGATCCTCAATGGACGAACCTGCACAAGAGTTAGAAAATTTCTATACAAACATATCTAAATACATAAAACAATATATAAGAGCATCTAGATTCTTTCACATAATAGAGGTAAGAGAAAGGGAGGCCTTTCCTTGAGCCATTTCTACACCAAGTCCCAGAGAAGTTACTCTACGCAAATCTCTCACTCAACTTGGCGGCTCATGACTACTTCTCCCCAAATTCTTTCACATAATAAGGGTAAGAGGAAAGAAGGCCTCGTCTTGAGCCATGTGCAACTCTCTAGCTCAACTTGGTGGCTCATGACTACCTTTCCCATTCTTACTTCCCTCCTGATCCTTGGGAAGAAACTGTAACTGGGTTACTTGGCTCCTCAAGGTAAGGGCCTCCTAGGGTTCTAGCCACCTTTGTGGTCGTCCTAGAATCACCCTTACAAGCCATTACGTTCACCAACTCAATACACCTCGTCTCTTCCCAGGCTTTATGGATACCCTATACTTTAGGTATATCCATCCTATCTTTACATACATGTCATTTATAATATAACAATGTATACTGTCCTTAAGAGATGTGTGATCTCTGCCTTAATTCCGTGCAAGGAATATAATTATCAAACTTGTTTAGAATGTCCAGAGATGGTTTTGGTTATTGAATAATAATCACAAATTAATATTTTGTATAAATATGTTCTTGTTGCTATTTTATCCGCTCTGAAATTCCTCCTCGCTGATCTGATATTAACACCTTGCTTTTTGATTCTGATAGGAATTCTATTCGATGATGATCCCCAAAATAGATAATGGGAAAATAAATTATGATCTGCTTATTATATGAAAATCACCGAATTAATATCTGATATAGCAATGTTCTTGCTGTTTGCTCTATCTCATTACAAAACTCCTATTCGCTGGTCTGATCTTTAAGTCTTATTCGATGATGATCCGTAAGGGATGAATAAAATAAAAGAAATAATCCACCATGATGCTTGAATGAGGTTTGTGACTGCCACCTTACATCTTGTTTGGGAAGTGATAGGTTATGTTCAAAAGACATGTCTCTTGTCCATTCACCACTATCCCCTTTCTTAATTGTACCATTACATGGTGATTAGTAAATATATTTTAATAATCAAATTTTGATAACACTTATCAATGTAAATTAACATCGTGCCTCCAAGAGATGCGTTGATCACCATATACTAATCTTTTTCTTTATTGATTGATGATAACTCTTCTTAATTAATATTGTAATTTCTGCCAATTGATAGTTGACAGTGACACTAAAATTAGCCTCTTACTAATTGACCATCTTACAACTCTCACATCTTAATCGATGGTGCTCCAGTTTGAAACCCTAATTAGGAAATCCTCAACCTTTTCACATCAGACCAACCCAGTTAGTCAATTTTGTAAAGTCTCTAGGAGAGACTAAATTGTAGTATATCTAAAGTTCATTAGCAACAAATGGTAATATGGAAGTATTATTTTATATGGATCATTGATGCAATTAATAATGAGTAAAGAAGATGATTACCATGTATCACATCCGTGATAACAGAAACTATCGAAAATTATTAATATCAGCAATCAATTAGTAACCAGCAGAACAGTAGTGTCTACCTCTTTTCCTAAGTGAGAGTATGAGATTCAGATTGTGGGATTTGAAACCTAGGACAAATACTCAGCACCATCAACAGACTAGAGACAAGAAAATCCAATATTAACAAGGTACCTAGACCTTCTTCTCTTTGAGCTCCACAGCACTCAGGCGGGTGTACCTAATCTGCACATACATAAACCTTTTGACATACAACACCTTACAGATATACAACTGTGGATAGTTCTCGAACCTATAGGTAATGGGTACTTAAAAATCTTATGCAACATCCCACTTGCATTAAGTATCTTGAGAACTAGACTTAACATAACTCCTCTCCTACAAACATGAAAGGGAAAATGATTTCTTTGAATTTATGGGTCCCTGAAAATATTCCAAGCCCTTCATAGATCAGTGCATTATCCATTGGGCAGCAGAGTCAAACATGAAACTACAATAGAAAGATTATGAACAAAAGAAAACAAGACTGTCTATATGTCTAATGCCTTACATTAACATACCCACTTGTCTCATCATTAAGTTCTACTAATAAATCCATTTGTGTATTCAAATATGCAAATATCCACTCAAAGTATTTAACTCTCCCCTTGGAAGAGACCTTGGAACAGATACTTCAATAACAGCAAAGCACTGTAAAGTAACCTTGAATATCCTTGTTAGTCAAGCTCATACATATTTGAATACAAAACTGAAAATCACAGTTATCTAGACAAAGAACTTAATCTCTTCCTTGAAGAGAATCAATGAGCAGATAACTCCCTTGTAGAGGGTCTACAATGGAAAAACTGAAACATCCTTAATGCATTCAATTTATATTACTTAGAATTGTCAAAATGGAGACAACTTAATGACAATTTTATACCTGTACCAAACTACTAAATTCCTTGTTCATAAAATAGACTATTGCAAAATACATCTATATCTGCAACCTAAAGACTAAGCACACCTTATGCATATAGGGAAAGAAAAAAATTCCAGAACTAGAACCACAATTGGAACCTACTCTTACCAAAATTTCGAAACCCTTACTACAGAAAGAAAGAGAGAATAAGTAGAAAAGGGAAACCCTAAGATATCCTAAGATAGAAGAGGGAAAACCCTAAGATATCCTTTTGACACTTGTCCCTTCTTCAAACCCTAATCCGCTGAAATCCTTTCTCTCTCCGACTACCGCCCTTTGTTTGTCCTGCCAACAAGCTGATTTGCAAATCCAATCAATTCTTGGGGTTAGTCACAAGATTTGATCCTGTCGTGTAACCCTGCAAACCCTCACCTACTCGATCCCATCACGTCGACCACACTAATGCCAACCCAGACATCCAACCTAATCCATCTACCAAAAGATCTAATCCATCGTACCGCTATGGCATTCACAATCCTTCTAACGGTGACCCTCGCGCACCAACAACAACCAAGTGCCCAATTCAGATCTCAATGTTAAGTTTAAATACCAACCGTTGATCCTTTTAAAATACCCAAGAACCGAGCAAAAGATAACCATCTATTCGGGCAAGCGGCCTCTCAAACTAACCGTTGGCCTGAGACACGTCGCAAGATCTCGTTAACCCACACTCATTATCCTCCCTGCAACTTTCTTTGCGAGATGACGAGAGACGTTAGATCTGATCTCTTGTTAATCCGCTTTTGATCTACCACCCATGCTACGTGTCACACTCCCGTGATCCCGCGGACTTTCTCTCTCCCTATTATTTTGATTGCGGGATCACAAGAAGACGCCACCTGTCATCCCCGAGCCAACTGCCTGCCTCTCATCCTCACCGTTCTGGCCTGGACACGCGTCGCAACCTCGCGATCCCAAGTTGTTTCTCTTTCCTCGTCACTCCTCTTCGCAGGATCACGAGAGCGCGCCACTTGTCCACCCCGACCTGAGCACAGGCCCAAAAATCTCCTCGTTGACCGCCAGCTGACCGCCGCGCGCGTGAACTGTTTGCCAAAAGGCGCATGTCTTTTCGGCACTTCATATTTGTGCAGTGAGATATAAAAATGTTAAGTTACCCGCAGCACAGCCAATGTGGGATAAGTCTCGTCGAGCGTTCCCTTAAAAAAAACATCACCAACATAGCAATCCTTCAATTGTGGCCTATTTCTGTTAGAGGTTCCTGAAAGATGATGTCGTGTTCGCTGTAAACCCCCACACAAATCCATTTATACCTCTTCTACAGACTTCCACCCGAAAAAGAGAACATGTAATCCCTTGGCATTCTGTTTTCCGCGGCTAACTAGATGTCTCTGCAAATTTGTAACATTGTACTCTCAGGAATTTTGAGAGTACCAACAGAACGCATGTCAGCAATCTATCAAAGATTCCTTATCGTGCAAGGAAGCCAAGTTACATCAAATCAATTAGTGAAGGGTGATAGTAACGTAAATGATAGATGCTCATTACTGGATCGACAAACTATGAGAAGAGACTAACTGACCAATATTAACTATCAAACAAATTACCAGTATCATAACATCGTCGAGCTAAAGACCACTTATTGTGTTGGGATCTCTCATCATATTACTATCAGATACAATATAGCTCAGTGAAATCATTAATACCAGTATGATTAAAATATCGATTCCCACCCTTATTCGACAATCATATATACACAACCAACGGAAATCTCTGATTACCTAGACAGGCAAATAGTGCCACTACAAGTTCATGATCGACAAAGATATCCAAAGTCTTCCTACACGATATACTCACTTGTCGTGTTCTAAGGAAATATGATGCTGCTTGTGTAACGATGGGAACTGTAGGGAAGCTTCTACAAATCGGCTTGAATAGTTCATCGTCGTCTTATCTTGGCAACTCCCAATGCCAAGATAACGTCCGCTGTGAACCAAGGAATCCTGCCTTGAGTCATCATAACATCTGAAAGTGCAAATGGAAAGGTGCGATTCGCTAGTCTGGGAAAGATTCGATCAGGCTAAGGGGGATTGAATTACATAACTAATATTAAGTGGCAAAGAAGATTGGATTAATCAGTAAAGAGATAAACAACCATTAGTAGGAAAGTGTGCAACCGATTAATATAATGAAGGAATAAGAGTGGTTTAGGAAAAAGCGTCTCTTAAGAGAAGAAACTCTTTGATATTGTAGGGTATATAATATAAAACCCATTCCATCAAGGTAGGGAAAAAGGGCATCGATCGAGGGAAACAAAAAAAGGGAAAGAACAAATAATTGCAGAATGTCAATACTTTGGTACGAGTATCATTCAATACAAATAGTAGAAAATAAAAATTTGGGGTAATTATTATTGCTTGGACTTTGTATATTATAAAGATCTAAATTATAGTGAGTATATATATAGGCATTTATATACGCATTTATATATAATAATAACTTAATATGAATTTTATAACTATTTTATTTAGCAATGATGGGTATATTGTTGGCATAATAACTTAATAAAGAAAGTATGTATAAGACATTGTATATTTCTTACTGTTGTAATTAAAAATGGTAAGTTAAGTGTAGTAGTCATGATTGGGAGAACGGCGATGAGGCCACCTTCTGAGCACGCCACCTCATGGTCATGACAGGGGAATCCCCATGGGGCCAAAGGGGAACAAAGTGGACTGCCTTTGGGCTTAGTAAGGATAGGCTTTCGAGGCACCTTATTGTGAATACTCATCATGTTCCCTACCATGGTGAATGGGTGTTCAATCATTAGAAGCAAGTTAGGAATGGCAAGATGAAGGAGAATGGCAATAGGACCCCGCAGTAGGTAGCCCACCTCATATGTATGGAAAGGGCCACATGAGGCCAAGGGGGATAATGTTTCCGCTCTTGGGCCTAGGGTAGGAGGTTTCTAGGCACCTCATCAAGCTGCCCTACCTTATCACTTATATGGTTGGGTCATCCTCAAGTTAATTCCAACAACTATTGAATTGATTTACATTCCTTATTTATATATTATTTACAAGTCTAAGGAATTTAACTATGACATTATGATTATGTATGAACCTTACATGTGTTGCAAGGTCTCACGTTTGGGATTACATAACTAAAGAAAATTTATATATGGTAAACCCTAACCTAATCTTGTGCAATTGTGACTTTAGGGCAAAATTCTAGGGCAAGATAGAAAGGGGACATTACAAGTAGTATCAGAGCATCTTTCCTGCCATCCTATGAGAGTTAGTTAGTGTGAACTAGCCAAAGGGCTAAAAGAGCATTGGAAAGAGAGAGTGAGAAAGAAACTAACCACCACCATGAGTGATCGAATGAGCAATGAATTGAGGATTTTCGTGGAACAAACAGCCCAAACCACCCAAGCCCTCATGGAGCAAAATGAGAGGAACAAAAGAACAAATCAAGTTAACCTTTCCAAATATGAGTAATAATGGGAGGGATATTAACTCCAACCATACCGCAAATTATAATGGTTCTCCTAGAGTACCAAATCATAGACCAAGGCCCCCCTTTCTACCTATGGAATAACTTGGGGAAGAAGAAGAAACAAACATCCCTCCAATAAATAATATTGATGAAATTGTAGAGGCATACTCTAGAATTGACCCCGAACTTAGAAAGGATATCTCTTTTAAGGATTATTGTGATGCTAAGATGAAGGCCTCCTCTAATAAGAAAAGAAAGGCACCACAAGATAGAGACCTAAAAGAAAGATTGAATAAAATAGCCCATCCTAACTTTGAAGGATAAGGGAGAGTCACAGCGCGTTCATGGGTGCAAAAGTTAGACACCTATCTCTCATTAAGCCCCATGACGGAAGAAAATACCATTAAATTGTGATGCTTCACGTAACAGGGGAAGCCCATGAGTGGTGGCATCATGGCCTTATCACCCAAGGTCACCAACAAATAAACACTTATGATGAGTTCGCACAAAAACTCAAAAATAGATTTGATCGTGCACACCGACAATGGTACTTCAAACAGTTAACCCAACTTAAGCAAGAGGGGTTAGTGAAAGAATTTGCCACCGAATTTGAAAGGTTAGCGGTCATGGTACCAGAGGTCTCTCAAGAAAGGCTCACTTACCTATTCATAGAGGGATTGAAAGAAGATCAAAGGTATTCCAAAGGTCAGAAGTGTTCAGGATTGCTCTTCGTTGGGTTCAATTTGGCACACTTACTATTTATAGTAAGTAACTATTTCAGGAAGAGTCAGGATTACTAATTATGGCAGGGCACCTGAACGGGCTATGTTTGCAGTGTCGATCCCTAGCACCATTGGGTTGATCACATATTCAGGGACTAACTATTTATAGTAAGTCATATTTGCTGAGTTACTATTTTTGACAAGGCACCTGGATACATGATATATGCAGAGGTTGTCCTATTTTTCAGTTGACTTAGTGAAATAATGATATTTGTGCAAGTTATGTTATTTAATTATTAATAAAGAATAATTAATCATTAAAGGGAAATCGTAAAGTTATAAAGTCACTTTATGCACAATGGGGCCATGACCCTCAATTTAAGTGACTTAAAAGTGCATTAATTGAATATGATTTACAAGGCCAAATATTTAAAGCAATTTATAGAGTCAATGTGAGAACATAATATATATCATTTAAATGATATTAAAAAGCACTTATTGTATCTGACACCGACGACACCATCAACCAACAACCGACACAAATCATTATCGACACCAACAAACGATACCGATGATAAAAAGACCGACACCGGCCAACAGACAACCGATAATGCAAGCACCGACAGGTTTAACCGACAAATGATATCGATCATCAGGGTTAGCCGACCAGTAATACTGATGCTTTGTAAGAAGCCATAGAGCTTTATTTTGATTATAGGCAACTTTTGATGCTATAGTATGATAATTTGACCAATGTAATAGGGAGGGTACTTTATTTTTTATTGTAAACAATGTATTTGAGCAACGATTCTGGGTTTTCTTGCTAGTTCTTTCCCGGAGGAGCTCTTGAACCAGCTTTTATTATTAATATATATATAGTGGCTTGTCCACTTTTGCTTAAAAAAAAAAAAAAAGCACTTATTGTGACCTTGACTTTGGGTGCCCATATTGGAGAATTATTACAAAGTTATTATGCAACCCTAAAATGGATTTGAAATGGAATTAAAAAGCACAAAGGGCTCGACCTATTGGTGAAAAAGAATAAAAGGCACAACAAAAGCCAAAAAAAGCATTCATTCATTCACTGTTAAAGGTAGATCTGGAAGGGCATGCATATAGGATATGAATGGAAGACTTTTAAGCAAAAGCAAATGGAGGAAACAGATGAAATCAGCTTTTTAAATGGGGGAAAAGATGAATTACGGGGTTTTTCCTGAGCACTGTAGGTGGATGAAATGCAAGCATTTGGTATCAAAATGAGGTGCAAGTGCATATATATATAAAAGGAGTTATCTCTTACTTATAATTGGGGTTATTAAATCCAATTGTAAGTCAATTTGGGAAGGTTTATTGCCTGCAATCAGGTTTTTAAAGCCCACTTGCAGGTAAGAAAGAGTCTTCATTTGTGCTTTGAAAAATACTTGCAATCGGTTTTTAAAGCCCACTTGCAACTAAGGGGAAAAACTTAGCTTTTCTTGGCAAAATAAACTCACAAATGGGATTTTTAATTCCGTTTGCAAGTGGGGAAAATATGCATTCTTGAAGTTCTTTCTTTGGGGAAGAAACTTGTATTTTCATCTTGCATCATTTGGGGAAAACTCATTGTTTTGGAAAACAACTCTTAAACAAGAAACCACAAATCTGAAAATGATTTGTAAAAACAAACAAAAACATATATACAAACATTCAAAAACAAAACTTACATCCAAACCCTAGGCGTTTAGAGGAAGAAAAACTTCATGAAATAATCTTTAAAATTGAAGAACAAATGAAAGAAAAATCATACCTCCTTTGCAAAACAAAAATGCAATGAGGAAGAAGTCTTGAACTTGAGAAAAATCCCCCAAATCTTTGATGATTTGAATTTAAGAAAAGATTTCCAAGTTGCAGCTATATAGACAACCAAAACTTGGCCAAATGTCCTCAACAATCAATGCATTTTCAGTCTTAAATAATCCCTTGACAATGGCTGAGTATGCAAACCGCACTGCTTGAAAATAGCAATCGAAAGACTAATTCAAACATCCAAAATGTGGTTCATGCTATGCATTACAAGCCGACTTGCAATGTTGGCAAAAAATGACGCCTATAGAAAAGAAACACGGTTTATATGAAGCAATACAAGCTTCAAGCCAGCAAAAGAGTGAATCGTTCTGCCCTAAATCGGGCTTTAGAGGCAACATTTCAATGCTTGGAATAATTCTTTCATTTAAAAATCGCTGCAATTGCTCTAGGCAAGGCATGGAAATAACATTGCAACCTTCTCCAAAAACAATATTAAAGATGGAGACGCGGTTTTCATCTAGCGTTGCAAGGAGATTAAAGATTTAAAGTTTTAAATATACATGTAATCGGGCTTTAAAAGCCCAACTACAATATGTAAATCATCTAAAACACTTGCAATGTTAACCAAAAACACCGACTTAGGAAAAAATGGTCGCACTTTTTAGACACTTAAGCAAGCATTTCACTTTGAAGAAGTCATGCAATCAGGCTATAAAAGCCTGATCGTAAATGCAAAGAGGATTTTAAATTTCCATTTACAAGCAAAAACAATCTTGCAATGACTCACAAAAAGTGTCTTTATGACTAAAGAGGTCTCTGGTGGACTTTTGATTTCATATCGCAGGCTTTTAAACAAAGAACAATGACATGCAGTCGAGCTTAAAAACCCTACTTGCAAGCAACTTAATTCTTTATTTTCTCTTAGAATATAGCTCTGAATTAAGCCTGCAATAGCTCGAAACAACCGTGATTCAAAAAGCAAGAGACCTAGTATGAAAACAAAGACAAAAACAAACAAACAAACAAAACAAGAAAATCAAACAAAGACTTGAAGATTTCCAAAAATCGAGTATCTGCAATCAGGAAAGAAAAGCCCAATTCTGCAAGAAAAACAAAGGAAAACCTGACAGAAATCTTCGAAAATGGCATCTGTAGGATGAGAATCTTAGGCCAATATAAAGTACAATCGATTGCCTTTGAAGAATATCTTAAGAAAGCCTAACTTAGAGAATTATAACTACGAATTCATGGAAAATTGAGTAGGGTTGTCCAATTTTGCAAATACAAAATTGAGGACAACACATGCCACAAGGTACACAGAGTTCAGACTTTCCATGGGATCTTTTCCAAGGTTCCATTACATCTTTGCACCCAACTCTCTACCCCATGCTTCTTTTTGCCTTATTGTTTTCCATCTTGGCCTTCTCATTTTGAACATTGGGTGTGTTTGTATAAATGAGTGCAAGATAGAAATGTTCATTGACTTTGAACTGATCCATTGGGGACCAATCATTGGTGGTAGATGTTCAAAGAGGCATTGGGAAGAAAACCCAACTTCTTCCTAACACTGTTGAATTGGGCTTATCATATATTGTCAAGATGATTGAGCAATGAGCAATACAATGACTTAAAAAAAATGATTTAATATTTGTTGATTTCAATTTGTTTACTTATGACTTATCATTAATTAACAATTAATAATCTTATGAGATCTTGACACATACTGAAATCAGGGGGGCATTACACATGCTCTTAATATACATCCCACATCCACACAGCCCTGAAATTTGCAGTAAAATTGGCTACAAACTGACAGTTGTTATCAACCATCACAATCCATCCACATATTTCTCGCATATGGTAGTCCAATAATTGTTCAATGAAATACTTTCAGCCATTCTAGGGCCCAAATTATATGTGATGACCCCCTTTTTAGCGGGTATTGGCAGGAGCTTGGTCGGCTCATCATTATGACCCTCGTGAACTATGTCGGGTTTCGAGGGCCCCAGTTGACAGACTTGCTATTTTTAGTAAGTCTGGACTTACTATTTTTAGTAAGTTAGTTGAATCAGTTTCCATTTCTGGCAGGGTAATATCGGCAGTGGTTAGCACTCCAGGCAATATTCAGTTTGCACAGTGCTTTGGCTGGGAACTTACTATTTATAGTAAGTCTATTTTTGGCAGTTGTTATTTTTAGCAATGCAGTTACAGGCCATGAGATCAGTCACTTCAACAGGCGATGCAGGAATCGTCAGAATCATATTTGATAATTAATGGTGTTAATTAATAACGACATGTTATGAATTAATAAAAGGTTATATTATTATAATAATAATACTTTATTGTTATAATGATTTAAGAAGATATTATAATGGATAGTTAACTGATGATAGTTTTGGAAACTATTGCGTCCGAGGTATTATAAATACAAGCTCATTTGTGAAGCTAACTATCGAATATTGAATATAAAAATTGGTCTCGGGAACTGTTCCTGTTGTTCTGAAATTTGTGCCCTTGCTGAAGTATAAGGGTAATCTAGCTGTTGAAGACTGATTCTTCTAGAGCTAAGATATTATTGGTTGTTGTTGTATAACCAATGCACTTCCTTTTATTGTTTTGCCTGTGACTGAAGGAAGAATACAATTCTGGGAATTGAGCCGCCATTGAACTGAGGCCTGCTTGAAGAGGTCGATTCACTATCAAGGAAGGAGAATACACTTCATAAATTGATTCTATTATATCTTGGCTGAGAATCAAATTTATCTGGCTGGGAGTGATTTGTTACTGAAGGATTGAATGTTTGTGACACGCCTGGCGGTGATTTTCTTATCAGCAGCAGACTAGAGGCTGGGACGTGAGGGTTTAAAACACCATTACCTTGTTGGCTACGGAATTCCTAGCAGGCCGCGATATCTGTAGCAGCCGCTATACTCCTTAGCAGGCCGCGGTTGCTTTGGCAGCACGAGGACAGCATAGCGAAGGCATTCATCCTCCTTGTTGATGTCGTGGAGATAGCCTGGCCTACGGGTGGGAAGTTGAGGCGCCCAGCATCCACGTCAAAGTCTATCCTTGCGTGGAGACCGCTACTGCAGCAGTGGAGGTTTGATGTGCCTTTCGCGTGAGAGTTGAAAGCTGGCTTTCACTCCACTACACAGCGTGAGACACCAGCCCACATACCTACAGGTTTTTCTTCTAATATTTGTATTTCTTTGAATGTAAAAATAACATCAATCTTGGACAAGTGATTGTAATGTGTGATCAAGTATTTAAATGCGATGCATAGGATATAATATGAGTATTGGAATTCAATTGCAAAGTCAATGTTATAATTCTCCAACTGGTAAAGTCTTTTTGAGTTGTTAGAGGAATTGTAAATAAGCCGAATAGGCTCATCACATTGGGATGTAAGCTTGTTTTGCACAGTTGAAATTTGACTTTGGCAGTCGAATGGTATTTTCCATAATTCTGAAAATTGCAAAGATTGTTGTTAATTGTAACCCTTATTTACATTGAGAAGTATTGCCTATAATAAAACGACAGAGATTATATACATGCTTGTTAATTTCCCTTGCAATTAGCGGAGAGGTATCATGAATTCAGAGTAGATTCAGGGTTTATAGGCAATTGGCAAGCGGAGCCAAATCAGGTTCATTACAGTGGTATCAGAGCAGTTTCCTGCCACCCTGTGGTGTAGGAAATTTATTGTTTATGCAGATCTGCTATTATATTTAGAGTGATCAGCACTCTCACATTTTTGGAGCTATGGATAGATACAGGTGACTTAGCTCCGAGAGCCGGCACAGCAGTGCGGGAAATAAAATTAAAATAAATACATTAATGGAGAGTATGTAGAGACTTAGGCTTCATCAACAGAGGATGGCAGAAAGACTGTCAGATCCAGAGACAGTAGTTAGAGCAGCAAGATATATGGTTTCTGCCTTCAGTAGACTAGCATCAAGATCATAGGGTAGGAGGCTTGAGATTTCCCCAACAGGTGCCCGAGATGTAGATCCACCAGTATATAATACGACACCTACTCAGGGATCTGATGATGGACACTCCACATATAGACAGGTGGACATGTTAGCACCTGTGGCAGACTGCAGTGCTGAGCTTCAGCAGGTTGAGGCTTTCCGAGTAGTTGCCGCAGTTGGTGCAGATACAGTTGATACAGTAGTTGCCTCTGATGGTCCAGGCTCTCTCGAGGAGGGACTTGTTATCGGAGATTTATATGTCAGTTGTCCTAGTGTAGCTTTGGAGTGAGAGGCAGCAACCCTCTCAGGTGGGATAGGCGAGAGCATGGAGCTACCTTGTTGTGATGTTGATGATCCAGTAATACAGCAGGAGACGATGACTGCAGTAGATGTCAGTACCACACTCGATTGTATCATCGAGTCAGACAATGACTCCAGTTTTGATTGCCAGGAGAATAGTTCTATGGTCAATATTGAGGGGGTTGCAGGTAGTGGGAGTAATGTAGTGTTGGAGGATATGACGGTGGACTCTGGATCGCCAGAGGAGGATATCACTTTTGAGGACTGCCGTGAGGAGAGGGAGTCAGATCTGGATAGCGGTAGTCCCGAGATAGGGTTAGTACAGGAGATGCCAGTATTCTCCTGCAGTGATGATTTGAGCATGGAGTCTGCGTGTGATGATACTAGTGTTGAGTTCGAGACAGTAGACACGGACTCATGCCAGCATGACCCAGATTCATTCGTTAGTACGGAGTCAGATGAGGTTCTGTCAGGGACACCTGAAGAAATAGAGCCTTCGCTAGCATCTTGGGTTGCTTCTGATACTCCCTATGTGACTCCTGAGGATGACTCCACTAGTAGTGAGTCATGTCTATATCAGACCGTGGGAGAGGACTTTGAGTTGTTGGAGAGTGCAGATCGGTCCCAGGAGCTAGAATACTCAGAGGTTACAGGGGACGGGACAACTGATAGAGTTGAGGAGGTAGACTCTATAGAAGCTTCCTCATGTACAGAGGAATTTGACAGAGATGTGTCAGATGGTAGCACTCCGTTTGAGGATGTGAGTTCAGTCGTCAGTTCATAGAGCTCAGTTGGCAGCACACTGGGGAATAGTGTTTCAGAGAAGAGTACGTGGGGTACCACTTCTGTTTGCAGTATGGACAATATGCCAGAGGTGTTGCATGGGAGGCCGACTATTCAGAGTCATCATGTGACTAGTCAGTTGAGAGTCAACGAGCGTGATATTGTTACTGTATTTGAGCATTTTGATGTTGCTCGACAGCGGCTAGTTGTTCACGGATGGGGTTCTCCTATGGATGAGGAGCATGGTAGTTGTTACTTGTCCCTCACAGAGATTCATTCTTTACGAGAGGCTGTCAGGATTTTGAGACAAGATTATTTTCAGTTGGTAGCTGACCGAGACCACCTAGTTGAGTGGGGGAGTACAGCTTATGAGGCACTTTTGGATAGAGAGAAGGAGGTGAGTGAGCTTACTCAGGAGCTCGGGACGACTTCTGAGGTTTTAGAAAGCACTCAGTTGGCTCTCCGGGAATCACAGGCTCAGTTAGCAGAGGTGACTGTGGAACTGGAGCAGCTTCAGTCTACAATAGCAAAGGTGATTGTGGCTCAGTTAGCAGAGGTGACTGTGGAACTGGAGCAGCTTCAGTCTACACTAGCACCAGATCCAGTGCAGTTACAAATTGTGGTGTCTAGTGATCTGATGATGTCCACAGTTGGGGTTGTTGGATGTGAGGGTGTTGGGGATACATCCACCCTTGATTCTAGCATTGGAGGTACAGGCTCACCCCCATCGGATACTTGTGCATTTGAGTTAGTCACTGCAGTAGAGGGTTGCAGTGTGCCTGACTTTGGGGTGGATATTTCGGTTGGGATGGATACTCCAGTTGGTAGCATTGCGTCAGGTGATACAATATAGGACGTTGTACGTAGTGAAGTGGACCCATCAATATTCAGTGTTCTTGTTCACGACACTACTCCTTTGACCACTCAGCAGGGAGGCATGGTATCACCTGAGTTGGTTGTTAGTGATCGCATAGCTGGTGATGATAAGCAACTGGCTACGTCACAGTTATGCGATGACCAGTTATGGATCCGAGGGGAGCAAATGGATGCAACCACGTACAAATTTTACTGCACAGAGTCATTCTTGGATCACCTTCTTGAGAGTTCAAAATTTCGTGAGGGATCTTACTGAGCTTCTGAGGGTGTTCTCATCCGAGGTACTGGGGCGATCCGGCATTTTGTGAGAGAAATTGTAGGTACCTTGTCTACGATGCTCCCTCACAGAGATTTTGAGGTTGGGTTTGCTGAGAGGGTCACCCAGGACCCTGTCCAACCGGTTTTGCAAAATTCGAGATTGGAACCATCTTTGGGTTCACAACTGGGGGATGATGAGCCTCTGACAGAGAGCGGAGCTTTTTACCAACACTATACAGTGAGGAGCGCTCATCAGTTTTCATTTGACCCACATGTTGATGAGTTGATGGCACATAGGTGTGGGTTGGCGCCTAGTCCTTATCATCTGTTTTGGGATGGGTCCTCGCCATCAGCAGTTGATGGGAGTTTTGGCTGCAAGTCAGTAGCAGGTGACTTGCAGAGAGAGGGTGACTACAGGGATTATACAGTGTGTGGATATCCAGGTCCAGGTACAGCTTTGTTCAGGGGTATGCATCATTGTTGCACAGATGGTCTACACACTCAGTACAGGTCAGTTGGGTGTGCAGGGGGAGTTCAGGGTGTATGTGATCTAAGTCTCCCATATATCTTGATTTTTGATGGTCCTGAAGTTTACTTCTTTCGGGATCCAGGCAGAGACAGATTCAGTACAGGAGTTTGGGTGAATGGTTGTTTTGGGTCTCCTTACAGAGTTATCTAGTTAGCATTTTGGGTGATGCTACAGGAGATTACAGTTTATGTCGGGGGCCTGGTTTACCTTTTCCTGTGGGATCCAGGTGGATTGTGATGTACAATTGCTCAGGGAGTGCTTGAGGACAAGCAATCTTGGGGAGGGCGGACTATGATGACCCCCTTTTTAGCGGGTATTGGCAGGAGCTTGGTCGGCTCATCATTATGACCCTCGTGAATTGATGCCGGGTTTTGAGGGCCCCAGTTGACAGACTTGCTATTTTTAGTAAGTCTGGACTTACTATTTTTAGTAAGTTAGTTGGGTCAGTTTCCATTTCTGGCAGGGTAATATCGGCAGTGGTTAGCACTCCAGGCGATATTCAATTTGCGCAGTGCTTTGGCTGGGGACTTACTATTTATAGTAAGTCTATTTTTGGCAGTTGTTATTTTTAGCAGTGCAGTTACAGGCCATGAGATCAGTCGCTTCAACAGGCGATGCAGGAAATCATCATCAAAATCATATTTGATAATTAATGGTGTTAATTAATAACGACATGTTATTAATTAATAAAAGGTTATATTATAATAATAATACTTTATTGTTATAATGATTTAAGAAATTGATATTATAATGGATAGTTAACTGATGATAGTTTTGGAAACTATTGCATCCGAGGTATTATAAATACAAGCTCATTTGTGAAGCTAAGCATCGAATATTGAATATAAAAATTGGTCTCGGGAATTGTTCCTGTTGTTCTGAAATTTGTGCCCTTGCTGAAGTATAAGGGTAATCTAGCTGTTGAAGATTGATTCTTCCAGAGCTAAGATATTATTGGTTGCTGTTGTATAACCAATGCACTTCCTTTTATTGTTTTGCCTATGACTGAAGGAAGAATTCAATTCTGGGAATTGAGCCGCCATTAAACTGAGGCCTGCTTGAAGAGGTCGATTCACTATCAAGGAAGGAGAAAACACTTCATAAATTGATTCCATTATATCTTGGCTGAGAATCAAATTTATCTGGTTGGGAGTGATTTGTTACTGAAGGATTGAATGTTTGCGACACGCCTGGCGGTGAGTTTATTATCAGCGGCAGATTGGAGGCTGGGTAATCTAGCTGCTGAAGACCGATTCTTCCAGAGCTAAGATATTATTTGTTGTTGTTGTATAACCAATGCACTTCCTTTTATTGTTTTGCCTGTGACTGAAGGAAGAATTCAATTCTGGGAATTGAGCCGCCATTAAACTGAGGCCTGCTTGAAGAGGTCGATTCACTATCAAGGAAGGAGAAAACACTTCATAAATTGATTCCATTATATCTTGGCTGA